>JAVIAB010000087.1:0-36299 GCA_032433765.1 Megaustenia siamemsis | reverse complement strand
CCAGTGTTTAGTATCATGTTTTCTGGGACCAGGTTTGCCTTCTGTGTTTTTAATGACCAGTGTTTAATATCATGTTTTCTGGGACCAGGTTTGCCTTCTGTTTGAATGATCAGTGTTTAGTATCATGTTTTCTGGGACCAGGTTTGACTTCTGTGTTTGAATGATCAGTGTTTAGTATCATGTTTTCTGGGACCAGGTTTGCCTTCTGTGTTTGAATGACCAGTGTTTAGTATCATGTTTTCTGGGACCAGGTTTGACTTCTGTGTTTTTTAATGACCAGTGTTTAGTATCATGTTTTCTGGGACCAGGTTTGCCTTCTGTGTTTGAATGACCAGTGTTTAGTATCATGTTTTCTGGGACCAGGTTTGCCTCTGTGTTGAATGACCAGTTTTAGTATCATGTTTTTCTGGGACCAGGTTTGACTTCTGTGTTTGAATGACCAGTTTAGTGTTTTAGTATCATGTTTTCTGGGACCATGTTTGCCTTCTGTGTTTTTAATGACCAGTGTTTAGTATCATGTTTTCAGGGACCAGGTTTGACTTCTGTGTTGAATGACCAGTGTTTAGTATCATGTTTTCTGGGACCAGGTTTGACTTCTGTGTTTGAATGACCAGCGTTTAGTATCATGTTTTCAAGACCACAATATGGAGGGGGTGTGAGATCTTTATCAGCTTTTGTTCACTTTCCCTGTGAAGTCATATTAACCTCACCATTTGAAGGTAACCGTACTGTTAACGCACAGTGCTAGAAATGGTCAACAACTCATAGCTGACTTCTCGACCAGTGTCAGTGAACCTGACCTATCCAGATCCTACTCCACCTCTATGAGTGCCCCTAGTAACAGACTTTTTCTTCTCAATCTCAGCATTCACCCGTTTAGTGTGAGTGGATGTGATGTGTCACCAGTTTACAACAAAGCCGTGATAATCCACACCTTTCGACCCGTCATATCCGTCGCCAGCATGGATATATTTGCTTAGAGACAAATAATAACAAATGAATATCATTATAGAGGACAAGAAAATCAAGAGAACAACAGACAAGAAATCACTGGAGTCTGTAGAAATGTGGTTTTGCAGAAGAATGTTGAGAATACCATGGGTAGCTAAGAAGAGTAATGAAAATGTTCTGAAAGAGGTCAAAGCAAAAGAGCTAATTTCCAATATTAGGAAGAAACAATCATCATTTTTTGGCCATGTAATGAGAATAGAACAACTGGAATATATTGTAACAACTGGGAAAATTGAGGGGCAAAGAGATAGAGGGAAGCAAATAGAAAAAATACCAGACAGCTTAAGAGAATGGCTTGGCAGAAGGTCAACAACAGAAATGATAAATAACTGTCGAGATAAAAAATTGTGGGAATAGAGGGAAACTTCCGAGGCGATAATCAGCGAATCAAATGTTTATAGTTATGAGAACACCTGCATGAAAGACATTGTCCACGATAGCTAATTTTTTAGTTAGCTGAGTGGCAGTGTTCCCTAGAGTTCGGCCTATCGTGGCAAGGCGCTGTGCCACTGAGTACGGGTTCAGTCCTGCTTCTGTCCATATATTGTTCTTTGTTTTTTTCTGTTGTTGATTATTTGTCATTTTTTTCCGAGTGCTGTAAACATACCTCTTCCTCTGAATTGATTCGCTGATTATCGCCTCGGAAGTTTCCCTCTATAATAATATTCATTTATTATTAGTTGTCTCCAGTCTAAAACCACTGGAAACTACTATTCGTGCTGTTTCGTCCTAAATGTTGTCTGCAACACAAGTATTCAGCCCTACCCTATCTGGGAGATACTGTCTTAATAGGAAAAATACACAATTTATTACCGAGCTGTGATTGCAGCCTTATGATATAGTCATGAGAACACCTGCATGAAAGACATTGTCTATGATAGCTAATTTTTAGTTAGCTGAGTGGCAGTGTTCCCTAGTGTTTGCTTCTTGTGGCAAGGCGCTGTGCCACTGAGTACGGGTTCGATCCTGCTTTGGATTTTCTGTTGTTGATTATATGTCATTTTTTTCCGAGTGCATTCATAGATTACCCAGAGATAGCCATGTTTACCTTCCATGAGACTTTTACTGCCAGGGGATCTTTAACGTGCATGAGGGCACATGAGGCTTTCCGTTACTCACCATCATCCAGGAAGGATAGTACCTTATGGCAAGAGGCTGCGACAGCCTTCATGATGGCTCTGTAGCCTATTTGGCTCCTCATCCTATCCAGTCTACATTTGGTTCCTGATGTGTCCGCATATATATGGCAGCATCACCTACCTGGGCAAGGGTTTTGGCTGGCCAGCTCGGCTACGGAGGACAGTCCCTTCTATCGTACACACAGCTGCTGACCGAAGTGACGGAGGATCGACTCGTTCGACAACGGTCTCAAAGAGAGAAGCTGGAACAGCCTGGTTTTGGCCTCAGTGGACAAAAGGACCTAAGTGGCTAGAACCGATTAGAAAGTAACGTCAAACTACCTTTTGCAGACTGCCAAGAAATCATGACAGCCACGAGAAAGACACAGTGGGCTGAAAAGAAAAATAATAGAAGATGGGTGATGGATGATGAGTGGCAGACCAAGAAGAAGGTGGTTTCAAGACATCAAGGAGACCTTGAACATGACAACAGAAGAAGTGGGAGATCTGGCTAGAGACAGAGATTCTTTCTGACAGGCTGTGGTGAATGCAACGTTCTGTGGAGATCTGGTTAGAGACAGAGATTCTTTCTGACAGGCTGTGGTGAATTGCAACGTTCTGTGGGATATCTGACTAGAGACAGAGATTCTTTCAGATGAACTGTGTGAGAGCAACGTTCTGTGGGAGATCTGGCTAGAGACAGAGATTCTTTCTGACAGGCTGTGGTGAGAGCAACGTTCTGTGAGAGATCTGGCTAGAGACAGATTCTTTCAGACGGGCTGTGGTGAATGCAAGTTCTGTGGGAGATCTGGCTAGAGACAGAGATTCTTTCAGACGAACTGTGGTGAGAGCAACGTTCTGTGGGAGATCTGGCTAGAGACAGGGATTCTTTCAGACGAACTGTGGTGAGAGCAACGTTCTGTGGGAGATCTGGCTAGAGACAGGGATTCTTCAGACAGGCTGTAGTGAGAGCAACGTTCTGTGGGAGATCTGCTAGAGACAGGGATTCTTTCAGGCGAACTGTGGTGAGAGCAACGTTCTGTGGGAGATTTGGCTAGAGACAGAGATTCTTTCAGACGAACTGTGGTGAGAGCAACGTTCTGTGGGAGATCTGGCTAGAGACAGAGATTCTTTCAGACAGGCTTTGGTGAATGCAACGTTCTGCAAGGACATGTGACCTGATGATGACCATCTTAGAGGGCTAGCCATTGGATCCCACCACCCAGATAGGGCTAGCCATTGGGTCCCACCACCCAGAGAGGGCTAGCCATCAGATCCCACTACCCAGAGAGGGCTAGCCATCAGATCCCACCATCCAGAGAGGGCTAGCCATCAGATCCACTACCCAGAGAGGGCTAGCCATTGGATCCCACCACCCAGAGAGGGCTAGCCATTGGATCCCACCACCCAGAGAGGGCTAGCCATCAGATCCACTACCCAGAGGGCTAGCCATCAGATCCCACCACCCAGAGAGGGCTAGCCATCAGATCCCACTACCCAGAGGGCTAGCCATTGGATCCCACTACCCAGAGAGGTCTAGCCATTGGATCCACCACCCAGAGAGGGCTAGCCATCAGATCCCACCCAGAGATGGCTAGCCATCGGATCCCACCACCCAGAGGGCTAGCCATCAGATCCCACTACCCAGAGAGGGCTAACCATTGGATCCCACCACCCAAGAGGGCTAGCCATCAGATCCCACTACCCAGAGGGCTAGCCATCGGATTCCACTACCCAGAGAGGGCTAGCCATTGGATCCCACCACCCAGAGAGGGCTAGTCTAGCCATCAGATCCCACTACCAGTAGAGGGCTAGCCATTGGATCCCACCACCCAGAGAGGGCTAGCCATTGGATCCCACCACCCAGAGAGGGCTAGCCATCAGATCCCACTACCAGGAGAGGGCTAGCCATTGGACACCACACCACAGCCAGAGAGCGGTAGCCATCAGATCCCACCACCCAGAGAGGGCTAGCCATCGGAATCCACTACCAGAGAGGTCTAGCCATTGGATCCCACCACCCAGAGAGGGCTAGCCATCGGATTCCACCATCCAGAGAGGGCTAGCCATTGAATCCCACCACCCAGAGAGGGCTAGCCATCGGATCCCACCACCCAGAGAGGCTAGCCATCGGATCCCACCACCCAGAGAGGCTAGCCATCGGAATCCACTACCAGGAGAGGTCTAGCCATTGGATCCCACCACCCAGAGAGGGCTAGTCTAGCCATCAGATCCCACTACCAGAGAGGGCTAGCCATTGGATCCCACCACCCAGAGAGGGCTAGCCATCAGATCCCACTACCAGGAGAGGGCTAGCCATTGGATCACACCACCCAGAGAGCGGTAGCCATCAGATCCCACCACCCAGAGAGGGCTAGCCATCGGAATCCACTACCAGGAGAGGTCTAGCCATTGGATCCCACCACCCAGAGAGGGCTAGCCATCGGATTCCACCATCCAGAGAGGGCTAGCCATTGAATCCCACCACCAGAGAGGGCTAGCCATCGGATCCCACCACCCAGAGAGGGCTAGCCATCGGATCCCACCACCCAGAGAGGGCTAGCCATCGGATCCCACCACCCAGAGAGGGCTAGCCATCAGATCCCACCACCCAGAGAGGGCTGGCCATCGAATCCACTACCCAGGGAAGGGTAGCCACAAAGGAAGCACAGATTTGAGATGACAGATTCCTACAGCCTGTGGTGGGATTCAAACCCCAGACCCTCCCGTCCAGTGACTGACATATTACCTCTAGACCACCCAGTTCTGTAACAGACAAACCAATCTGGTCAAGTGAGTAGGGATCAAGAAGGAAGGCAATCCAGTACTAGAATCTGATGTTTTTGGCTGAAAAACTTAAATATCAGTTTGTTGTAAACCACACACTTGTCGTCGTGTAAAGTCTGAAAGAACTCCAGAACTTGATACATCGCTCGTCTAATGCCTGCACACCTTAGGCCTCATAATAAGTTTGGGAACTTTAGAATCTGTTGTGGCGTGTTCTGAGTCTAAAAATTATGACTTGTTCATTTCTGTTAAGCTGGTGGTAGGCATCATTTTTCTGCTAGCCTTGCTGTTCTCTATTCCATTTGTTCATGTTTTGCTCCAGACAGACCTCTTTGATTCCTCATAAGTTGTACTTGTATCTGGCTGCTGTCATTTGCCACCTTCCATTGCCAACTACGCTACTTTAAAGGTGGCAAAAGCATTGTTGACAATTACCAGGTTAGCATGAGAAAGAAGATTACTTTCATCTCATGGATAGTGCACATGAGGTCCTGAATGGGGTATCAAATTTAGGCCCATAAAGTTCATGTGATGTTTGTTTGTTTACAATGGAAGTTTGTGACTCTCTCTTTGCTTCCTCTTATACTCCATTGGGTGTCGAGAGATATGCTGCCGTTGGGTTAACTAGAAAATTAATCCGAGATTATGACACCTATCCCAAGTGTCACGTATGAACGACACCTTCGCCAAAATTACGAACAATAATTGTTACGTTTGGAGCTCGAAAAATGAGATTTTCTGTGAACTTTTGCTACACAGCTGTGTGTTTACCCAAGCAGAAACATGTGAATTAGATGCTGTAATCATTTCATAGCACTTTTGTTCAAATTCCAGACTATAAACCAGGCCTAAGCAGACAAATAATGACAGCGTCTCATTCCCATGGCTCTATGTAGGCACAAAGAGTTGTAGTAAAGTTCCATGAAAGATTTATTTCTCCGTGTTACAAAAGTTGTTAGCAAATTTTACAAACGTATTGTAAATACATCCCGTGTGTTACCGGGGCCTCATTATGAGGGAGGTAAAGAATAGTGACGCTGTGACCTTCCAGGCATGTTGTAAGAGGCGACTAAGGAGGTTGATCGATGGCTGACAAGCTGTCATTGTAAAAAGTATTGTTATGGAAACGAGCCATAGATTTTAGAAGCAGTGATCTCTGCAATATGTGCCATTTTGGCACGCAAGGTTTCTGTATTTTAGATTGTGGTTCTGCCCTATGTGCCGTCTTCGGCTCGAAAGGACAATAGATAGATTGTAAATACGCGTCTCTCAGATAAGTGACATAATCTAGAGTTAAAGAGGAGATCTGATCATCTGTGGATGAGTCCAGAGTACAATGATGATACACCCAACATTGCCACTTTTAACACTTCTAGAATAAGGTTAACAAATAACCATTGACAGATTTGACACCAAAGTTCTGGCCTCAATTACTGTCAATTTGACGGATCATCTCCCATGTTGATGTCTTAATTTCTTTTTTTTTTCTCTCTCTCTCTCTCTCTCTCTAGAACTCCCAAGCGGATGCTTGCCAAAACAGGAAGTTACATCATTAAGGTATGCAGTGATGAATTCTGGGAGTGAAAAGATCTTTGTTTCCTGCAGACATAGCAACAGCACGATCATATAAATAGCCGATTCAAATGAAACGAATTGCTAAAAAATAGTCGTTGTAATTAGCTATGTTGTTGTTTGTGTACTCCAGCATTTTATCTGCTGCAAAGTTCCATCATCATCATCATGTTGAGTGCCGTCTCCGCAACGAAGGTTGGCTACAATGGAGCGCCATTCCACTCTGTCTCTTGCTTTGATGGTGCAGATTGTCATAGGTTGACTTGTCCATCTTTGATGTTACTCGTCCATGTTAGTCTTGGTCTGCCTCTTTTACCTTGTATTTTTCCTTCTAATTTACTTTTAGTAGGCTGTTGTGTCTTTAACATGCCCCAAAAATTTCATTTGTCTTGTTCTAATTGCGTTTAGTAGTTCTCTTTTTATTTTCAGTTGTTTTAAAACTTCATCGTTTGTTTTCTTTTCTTTCCATCCAATTCTTCTATAAATCCACATTTCAATCAAGGCTTCAATTCTCTGTTCTGTTTTCTTGTCTAATGTCCATGTTTCTACACCATATAGTAATATTGAGAAGATGTAACATTTTTCTATTCTTAGTTTTAGCTCTGGTGTTATTTGTTTTGATGTTAGTATGTTCCTCATGACATTAAAATTACTTTTGCCATTCCTATACTTTTGTTTATTTCAGTTGTACATTTTCCATCACTGGTTATAGTATGTCCAAGGTAGTTGTAGCTCTGAACTGTCTCCAGGTCTATCCCATCACTGGTTATAGTATGTCCAAGGTAGTTGTAGCTCTGAACTGTCTCCAGGTCTATTCCTTCAACTTTGATATTTAATTGTAGGTCTTGAGAATTTTATTTCCTTAAGATCATAGTTTTTAGTCTTTTTGATATTCATATCTAGTCCATATTTTTTTGCTTGTCGTGTTAATTTCATTAAGTAATTGTTGTAGATCTTTAGGATTTTCTGCTAGTAGTACAGTATCATCAGCTAGTAGTGCAGTATCATCAGCTAGTAGTGCAGTATCATCAGCTAGTAGTACAGTATCATCAGCTAGTAGTGCAGTATCATCAGCTAGTAGAACAGTATCATCAGCTAGTAGTGCAGTATCATCAGCTAGTAGTGCAGTATCATCAGCTAGTAGTACAGTATCATCAGCTAGTAGTGCAGTATCATCAGCTAGTAGAGCAGTATCATCAGCTAGTAGTGCAGTATCATCAGCTAGTAGTACAGTATCATCAGCTAGTAGTACAGTATCATCAGCTAGTAGTACAGTATCATCAGCTAGTAGTACAGTATCATCAGCATATGTTACTATGAGTCGTTGACAGCTTCCAGCTTTGCTGCTCCCATGTCATTCATCATCATCATCAAGTGCCATGCCTGCTGGCGTAGGTGATCATGTCTCTCCACAACTTTCGATCTCGACAGTTATTTATCATTTCTGTTGTTGACCTTCTGCCAAGCCATTCTCTTAAGCTGTCTGGTATATTTTCTCTTTGCTTCCCTCTATTTCTCTGTCCCTCAATTTTCCCAGTTGTTACAATATATTCCAGTTGTTCTCTTCTCATTACATGGCCAAAAAATGATGATTGTTTCTTCCTAATATTGGAAATTAGCTCTCTTTTTGCTTTGGTCTCTTTCAGAACGTTTTCATTACTCTTCTTAGCTGACATAGTATTCTCAACATTCTTCTGTAAAACCACATTTCTGCAGACTCCAATGATTTTCTTTTTTGCTGTCCTATTGTCCATGATTCACATCCATATGTTAGACTGACTCTACATAACATTTAAGAACTCTTTTCTTGTTTCGATTGTCAAAAATGGATTGCATAGTATCTTCCTCATTTTTTGGAAAGCTGCTTTTGCCTGAGCCATTCTGCATCTCACCTCTGTTGTACATCTTCCGTCTGAGGTTAACAAAGTTCCCAAATATTTAAATTCATTTACCTGTTTTAATATTCTTCCACTTGTCTTTATTGTGCACTGATTTATTATAGTGTTGCTGAAATAGTGTGTTCTCGTGTGTTTTTAATTTAGCTGCCAAAAACAATTTAATGTTTACTTTATTTTCATTAAGATCGTTGTCCTGTTTCTGAGGAGGGCCTGTACTGAAACATTATATTTTATTTCACCATTAGTTTTTCTGCCATCTTCAGTTTAACATTTATTTTTTCAAATTGTTAACAAATCTAGACCGAATGTATGTCCTGAACCTGTCATGTTAACGTAACCTTGACATCATTAAATTACAGTTGAGCCCTTTTATGACGGAAGTTCACCTCGTCAACACTTTCACCCCGAAGGATGTATTCAATGACCTGTCCGTCCACTATATGTCACAGTCACAGCTAGTGAGTGCCTTGCGGGAGAGCACAAAGAGGACCTGGAGGAGCCGCGGTATGAAAGTGATGATGCTGAATTTATTGGTAAATAAACCATTTCCACAACTACTTTGAGAATCGTTGAGCTAATTTTTTTGTTGTTTGTCCACTAATACTTTTATTTTGCTCATTTGTTGTCTTTCTAGAAAGAAAAAGCACACAAGCTTGTGTTTGACACTCAAAGTGACTAGAAGAAGATGTATCTTACAAATTTAAAAAAAACTCTTTTGACTAAAAATTGAGTATTGCATCCCCAGATTTGTATCGCAACTCTCAGATTTGTATCGCAACTCTCAGATTTGCCAATCTTTGATTTTTTTTTTTTTGTTATGAGAATTCCACAAAAATATCATTCATATAAATATTGACTTGAGCTAAAACATTTGACTTTTTGTGTGTCTGGTGTCACAAAAGGAAACCACTCCATAAAGTATTAGTTTTGAAATGAGGGGAATGCTCAGGACATCAACCATAAACATTGCAAAATGTGAACTAAAATGCCACTTTGAGATGGAAACAAACAGCTGTGTGTACTCCAAACACCAGGACCAAAGTCTTGATTGAAAGATTTTGAAAAAAATTAATTCTGCTGGAGCTCACTTTAACCCTTCCCGACAGCGAGATGATTGGTGCGCTAGAGCTACATTATAGTCTCTACCCCTGGTCAATGAATCATCCGGCTGACAATTACTAATTAATTTGTTTCATTATTCATTTAATCGTAACTTTTAAGTGTCTACAAGTGAAAATCTCTTGCATTACAAGTTTAATTTTAAAGAATCTGTCGTTAGTGCAACAGTGTTGGTTTCTTTTGTTTATTTCAAACAATTTAAAATTGATTCTAATGTTTGTTACTAATTATAGTACACAGTTTTTATAATTTTCGTTATGTTAAAGCATTTTAGATTTACTAGCGTCCGTGTGAGGCCGAGGCCCAAAAGGGGAGTAAAGAATAGTGGCGCTGTACCCGACCAGGCATGTTCGTAAGAGGCGAAAAAGGAGGGTCGGGCATGGGACTGGCTATCCCATACTGTAAAAAATAAGCCGATAAAAACTTCACAAACATGGACAAGTCCAAGAGGATGGAAATAGCAGGATGAAATCACTAACATAGAATTATCGTAATGTACCAGTCAAATACCAGTGGATAAAGAGATACAGCGAAGACGATGGCACTGGATAGGACACACACTGCGGAAGCCAACTGAGAGTATTACACAACGGCCCTTTTTTGGAATCCCCAGGGGAAAAGACAAAGAGGAAGACCAAGGAATTATTGAAGAAGACAGATAGAAGCAGAGATGAAGATGATGGGGAAGACATGGAATGATCTTAAAAGAATGGCAAAAAACAGAACGACTTGGAAAGTGTTTGTTGAAGACCTATGCTCCACAGGGAGCTAAAAGTGTTTGTTGAAGACCTATGCTCCACTGGGAGCTAAAAAGGTAGAAGAAGAAAGAAAGCATTATAGAGCCTTATAAGACCTTCCAACTTCAGTAATAAAAAACTGTGATTTCTATGAAACACAGGACCACGTCTTGTGTAGAATATGAACATAAAATGGGAGCCGTGATAGCTCAGTGGTTAGTGAACTGGACTACAAAGGGCAAGAGGAAGGGTTTGATCCAACTGAAGGCTTCCGGTTCACCCAGCTTTTAATGGGTACCAGATTTTTTTTCTGGGAAAGTAAATCAGCACGGGCGTAATACCGACCACATTACCCCAAAATCATGTACCGAAGGTCTGTAAAATTTATGGTCAATAACACCACATTCCCTATACGCCACTTCGCGTGACGGGGGTACTTTCCTTTTTTTTTTATGAACATAAAATATACGTTTATTGGAGATATTTTTATGCCAGTTGTGAAGAAAAATGGTTTCTTTGCTTCAATAATGATTATGTCTGAAAGAATTTAGTTCTAAAGACAACGTGGGATGTGACTGGTAAATGGGAGAATTGTTTTATTTTATTAAGATCTTCGATCCTGGGACTCTTTTCTGTGTTATTCTTCTTTCTTTATAATTGTGACAATTATTTTTAATTTGATTCATTTTGTTAAACTACGAGGGCTGATCAAAAAGTATCGGTACTTTCTTAATAGGTTCGGAACCAGCGAACAGATTGTATTCAAACTGTACACATATTGACCTTGATATATGTGTAACACTCTGTGCAAGTTGTGTCGTTGTAGCACGTGTGGATTAATCACGGCAGCGCCGTGACGTTAGCATGTACCACGTGGTTGTCGGATTTTCAATGGCGGAAAATGACGGAAAAAATTGCGCAGAGAATTTGCATTAATTTTTGCCAAAAGCTTGGTGATACTTTCACAGAAACTTATGAAAAGTTATACAAAGTATATGGGGAAGAGTGTATGAGCCGCACACGAGTTTTTGAATGGTTTAAGCGATTCCAAGACGGCAGAGAAAATGTTGAGAGTGACCACCGGTCAGGACGACCTGTCACCAGCAGAAGTGAGAAACACATTGCCGATGTGTGTTCCACTGTGCGCGAAAATTGTCGAATCACCATTCGAGAGTTATCAGAAGAGCGCAGCATTAGTTTCGGCTCAGTTCAGGCCATTCTTACTGAAGATTTGGGTATGAGACGCGTGTCTGCCAAGCTCGTTCCAAAACTGCTTTCAGCTGACCAGAAAGACAACCGGGTTTCTGCTGCCGCAGATCTCATTGACTCTGTCGAAAACAATGAAAACTTTTTGAAAACAGTCATAACAGGTGATGAATCGTGGGTCTATGGTTATGATCCAGAAAACAAAGGTTCAGTCTTCGCAGTGAAGACCGCAAACTCCCCGAGACCGAAAAAAGCTAGGATGAGTCGCAGCAAGGTGAAGACCCTTTTGATCGTTTTCTTCTATTACAAGGGCATTGTTCATCACGAGTATGCCCCTTCTGGTCAGACAGTAAACAAGGAGTATTACATTGAAGTTCTGAGGCGTTTGAGAGATGCTATTCGTCGAAGAAGACCAGATTTGCATGCGTCCGGTCAATGGCAGCTCCACCACGACAACGCACCCGCCCATTCAGCGCAGCTTGTACAGCAGTTTTTGGCCAAACACAACATTCCCCAGGTCAGACAGCCACCTTATTCTCCAGATCTAGCTCCCTGTGACTTTTTCCTATTTCCCAAACTCAAATCCCACTTGAAAGGAGAAGATTTCAAGATGTGGAGGAGATAAAAGAAAATGCGACGAGGCAGCTTCACACCATCTCAGAAGATGAGTTCCAGGAATGCTTCCGACAATGGAAACAACGTTGGATTAAATATGTGGCCTCAGAAGGGGACTATTTCGAAGGAGATTAAATTTCAAAACTGTAAGTTGTGTAGTTTTTTTTTTATTGCAAAGTTCCGATACTTTTTGATCAGCCCTCGTATATGTTTACTCTCACTTCAGTTTTCTTTTATTTCCTGTTTTTTTTTTGTTTTTTTTTCCCCCGTTCGCCAGCTTTCTCCTCTGGCGAAGTCCCTAGAGAGTAGGAACTGAATTTTGCGTGTTAATCCATTTTTCCCTGGCAGTCGTGTGCACAGGGGTCCCTTGCCATACAGACAGATAACTCTGTCTTCAGAGTTTCAAGCCGGGCCTCCCTGCTGAGACCAGGGGTGGTTACCACAGAGAGAAATTATATATAAAAATCCCAACTGGTTCAGCCGAGGTTTGAACTCACAACCTCTCTGTCTCAAAGCCGGCTTCTTGCCTTGAGACCAGCCAGTCCCCCCCCTGGATCATTTCCTTTGATACTTGCTGTCTTTTTTAATCAAAATGATACTGATGTGATTTTTAACCCTTAATTGCGATGCTCACTTCATTAAATTCCGTAGTACAAACTACTACCGCTTAATTGTAACATTAGGAACACTAAAAAAAAGTATATTCTTTGAACTTTTGACACACAGCTGTGTGTGTTTACCAATTACAGGCAGGCAACTTGGATTTCCTGTCTCAGGTTGATTTATGACTTGAGATTGACCACTTGGAACGGCTATTGTCTATTCAGACAGATGCCATAAATTCGTCAGTATGTTCACCAACATGCAAGCGTTATCCGCTGAGTTTCGCAAGTCACAAAAAGTTGTTGTCACAGACGAACAAGGAAATTTTCTTGGTCAAAGGGTGAAAAAAAACGACCAATTTGTTGACATTTGGAAAATTATTCATGTTATAGGATTGTATCTCACAAAATGGGGGTCCTGCCGGGCCTGCTGGCGTAGGTGATCATGTCTCTCCACAACTGTCGACAATTATTTATCATTTCTGTTGTTGACCTTCTGCCAAGCCATTCTCTTAAGCTGTCTGGTATCTTTTCTCTTTGCTTCCCTCTATCTCTTCGTCCCTCAATTTTCCCAGTTGTTACAATATATTCCAGCTGTTCCCTTCTCATTACATGGCCAAAAAATGATGATTGTTTCTTCCTAATATTGGAAATTAGCTCTCTTTTTGCTTTGGCCTCTTTCAGAACGTTTTCATTACTCTTCTTAGCTGTCCATGGTATTCTCAACATTCTTCTGTAAAACCACATTTCTACACATTCCAGTAATTTTCTTGTCTGTTGTCCTATTGTCCATGATTCATATCCATATGTGAATGTCCATATGTCCTACATCAATAGAAACAAATTAAACACTCAGTGGTCACCAGAAGTAATAATTAGGAAGATACATGGAAGTGCGTTAATGTTTGAACTAGCAAACTATCCAATTTTGAAGAATTTGTGTTTTGATACGGTGATTTTTACTATCTATCTATCTATCGACTTTTCGAGCCGTGGGCGGCTCATTGGGCATAGACCCAGATACTCTTTCTCTAAATTTTCTTTCTGATAGTCTCAATCCTTGTAAAGATCTTTTATCAAATCTCGCTATGTATCTCTGTTCTCTGCAAGTATCTCGATCTCATTGAGGGAGCCGATTCCTGCTGCTCTTGCCTCTCTGGGTCAGCCTCTTTTCCTCTTACCTGTTGTTTCCCACATGAGGGCTTGCTTTGCTATTCGGTTATTATCTATTCTCATCACATGTCCAACATATGACCATCATCTTTTCTTGATTACTGAAGATATTAGTGGTTGATTGGCGATTTCTCTAATTTCCTCGTTTGTTTTGAATTCGTTCCATTCTATACCAAGTATTTTCCTTAGACATTTATTTTTGAATGCGTTCAACTTTGTTTCTATGTCTCTTGTTGTTTTCCAGCTTTCACACGCATACGTAAGGGTTGATAGTAATTTGATTTGAATAGCCTAAGTTTTGTGTTTGTGCTGATGAGTTTTGATTTCCACAACTTATCAAGGCTTCTGAAAGACATTGCTGCTTTAGCCAGTCTGATTCTAATTTCTTTGCTTGTATCCCCTTCTCGATCAATGTGACTTCCAAGATAGATAAAGTGATCGATCTCTTCCACTGGTTTATTTTCCATGCATATTCTGTTATTTTTCCACTCACTACCACTTTGATATCATCTATCACAACTTTCTTCCACTCACCTCCACTTTGATATCATCTATCACAACTTTCTTCCACTCACCTCCACTTTGATATCATCTATCACAACTTTCTTCCACTCACCTCCACTTTGATATCATCTATCACAACTTTCTTCCACTCACTTCCACTTTGATATCATCTATCACAACTTTCTTCCACTCACCTCCACTTTGATATCATCTATCACAACTTTCTTCCACTCACCTCCACTTTGATATCATCTATCACAACTTTCTTCCACTCACCTCACTTTTTAACTAGAACAAATTTCTTATCCACAGTGGGCACTTTAATATTATCAAAAGATTAAAATGGGTACATGCATGAGATCATTCGGTTGTACAAGATTGTTACATTCATGATGAAAGCATGGGCAATGATTGTTTTCAATCCTCACACAGACTGTACTTATGTGCTTCGACATGTAACATCAATAATATAAGCTTCAGTCAGAGACAGACTCTCTCAACACCACAAACATATCTTCCACTCATAAACAAATGATCTCCCTATGGCTCCCTCATACATCAACAAATGATCTCCCTATGACCCCCTCATACATCAACAAATGATCTCCTATGACTCCCTCATACATCAACAAATGATCTCCCTATTACTCCCTCATACATCAACAAATGATCTCTCTATGACTCCCTCATACATCAACAAATGATCTCCCTATGACTCCCTCATACATCACAAATGATCTCCCTATGACTCCCTCATACATCAACAAATGATCTCGCTATGGCTCCCTCATACATCAACAAATGATCTCCCTATGACTCCCTCATACATCAACAAATGATCTCCCTATGACTCCCTCATACATCAACAAATGATCTCCCTATGACTCCCTCATACATCAACAAATGATCTCCCTATGACTCCCTCATACATCAACAAATGATCTCTCTATGACTCCCTCGTACATCAACAAGTGATCTCCCTCATACATCAACAAATGATCTCTCTATGACTCCCTCATACATCAACAAATGATCTCTCTATGACTCCCTCATACATCAACAAATGATCTCTATGACTCCCTCGTACATCAACAAGTGATCTCCCTCATACATCAACAAATGATCTCTCTATGACTCCCTCATACATCAACAAATGATCTCTCTATGACTCCCTCATACATCAACAAATGATCTCTCTATGACTCCCTCATATATCAACAAATGATCTCTCTATGACTCCCTCATACATCAACAAATGATCTCTTTATGACTCCCTCATACATCAACAAATGATCTCTCTATGACTCTATAAAACAAATGATCTCCCTATCACCTCATCAACAAATGATCTCCCTATCTCCTCCTCAACCATCAACAAATGATCTCCCTATCTCCTCCTCAACCATCAACAAATGATCTCCCTATCTCCTCCTCAACCATCAACAAATGATCTCCCTATCTCCTCCTCATCCATCAACAAATGATCTCCCTATCTCCTCCTCAACCATCAACAAATGATCTCCCAAACTTAAACAGCGTCTCTCTCTCAATCATAAACAGGCTCAATTCCAAATGTAAACAGTCTCTCAACAATAAACACCTTCTCTCTGTTATAAACAGATTCTCCCTCAACTGTAGTTCTTCACTCAAAAATAGATTCATGAAACGGACTCTTCAAACTATGATCAGACTTTTCATTCACTGCTTCTCAGCATAAACAGTTTCTCTTAATATATTGACATGACCTCTTCTCAGCATAAACAGTTTCTCTTAATATATTGACATGACCTCTTCTCAGCATAAACAGTTTCTCTTAATACATTGACATGACCTCTTCTCAGCATAAACAGTTTCTCAAACAAACAGCAATAAACAAGTTCCCTTTTATCCCAGCCTAAACAGTTTCTCCCAATGACAAGACAACACTTTCTTCCAGCTATAACAGTTTCTCCCAATGACAAGACAACACTTTCTTCCAGCTATAAACAGTTTTCTCCCAATGACAAGATAACACTTTCTTCCAGCTATAAAACAGTTTCTCCAGTGACAAGATAACACTTTCTTCCAGCTATAAACAGTTTCTCCAATGACAAGACAACACTTTCTTCCAGCTATAAACAGTTTCTCCCAATGACAAGACAACACTTTCTTCCAGCTATAAACAGTTTCTCCCATGACAAGATAACACTTTCTTCCAGCTATAAACAGTTTCTCCCAATGACAAGATAACACTTTCTTCCAGCTATAAACAGTTTCTCCTAAACACAAGACAACACTTTCTTCCAGCTATAAACAGTTTCTCCAGGTGACAAGAAACACTTTCTTCCAGCTATAAACAGTTTTCTCCCAAATGACAAGAACACTTTCTTCCAGCTATAAACAGTTTCTCCCAATGACAAGATAACACTTTCTTCCAGCTATAAACAGTTTCTCCCAATGACAAGATAACACTTTCTTCCAGCTATAAACAGTTTCTCCCAATGACAAGATAACACTTTCTTCCAGCTATAAACAGTTTCTCCCAATGACAAGATAACACTTTCTTCCAGCTATAAACAGTTTCTCCCAATGACAAGATACACTTTCTTCCAGAACAGTTTCTCCCCGCAGTATTCCAACAATAAACAAGTTCTCTTCTACCTAACCTAAAACATAAACAGTTCCTCCTAACTGTAAAACAAACACACTCTCCCAACAATAAACAAGTTCTCTTCTACCTAACCTAAAACATAAACAGTTCCTCTAACTGTAAAACAACACACTCTCCCAACAATAAACAAGTTCTCTTCTACCTAACCTAAAACATAAATAGATCCTCCTAATTGTAAAACAAAACACACTCTCCAACAATAAACAAGTTCTCTTCTACCTAACCTAAAACATAAATAGATCCTCCTAATTGTAAAACAAACACATTCTCCCAACAATAAACAAGTTCTCTTCTACCTAACCTAAAACATAAACAGTTCCTCCTAATTGTAAAACAAACACATTCTCCCAACAATAAACAAGTTCTCTTCTACCTAACCTAAAACATAAACAGTTCCTCCTAATTGTAAAACAAACACATTCTCCCAACAATAAACAGCTTCTCACTCATAGAAAGCCTCTCAGCTATAAATAAACCTACCAGTTATAAAGATAAACTACACTCACAGTCTCTAATTATAAAGCATCACACCAACTCTATGAAAAAAAAGGCAATTTTGCAAAAAAGACGACAACCTTTCAGGCAATTTTGCAAACAAGACTACAACATTTCAGGCAATTTTGCAACTCACATCAGAAATTGTTGCGGAATAAAAACTGCAAACCATATAAGGATTAGTTGCAATGGATAACAAACTGTTTCAGGATTTGTTGCAACAGGTACCCAAATCTTTTAAGGATATGTTGCAAACAGCAACCCACTTGATAGATTGTTGCAAATTAAGGATTTTAAAACAAAAATCCATTTCAGGATTTGTTGCAACATATCAGACAACTTTGGATTTGTTGCAAACATATCAGACAATTTTGGGACTTGTTGCAAACATATTAAATAACTTTGGGATTTGTTGCAAACATATTAGACAACTTTGGGATTTGTTGCAAACATATCAGACAATTTTGGGATTTGTTGCAAACATATTAGACAACTTTGGGATTTGTTGCAAACATATTAAATAACTTTGGAATTTGTTGCAACATATTAGACAACTTTGGGATTTGTTGCAAACATCAGACAATTGTGGGATTTGTTGCAAACATATCAGACAATTGGGGATTTGTTGCAAACATATTAGACAACTTTGGGATTCGTTGCAAACATATTAGACGATTTTGGGATTTTTTGCAAACGATAACATGTGATATATGTACACGCTGTAAACATGTCGCAGGAGTTGATAACACAACAATGTGATAACAGGCTCGTCAACAATAACAACAGACTCTGTGTGCACTAATCCTAGATTACAGTGCTGCAAGTCACAAATTTTTCTACTTAAGAAAAACCCAGTGAAGCGTGAACAAAAATGCAGTTACTGACATTTTTTGGTTCAAATTTTGAGTGATAACACCTTGGAAGAACACAGTTTACAAAATAATTGAAACAATGAAAGAGTACAGTCGGAACAAACGTGAATGACGAGGTCGTCTGATGCAGAAAATGAAAATAATAAAAATGATTAAACTATGACTTAACACAACAGCTGTATTTGTAAAAAAGTCAAACAGGTCAGGTTACAATGACATGTGACTGGCTCAAATATTTATGAAAGTGCTGATGGGGAGGAGAGCAGCCCCGCTCTGCAAACTGTCGATTTTTAAAATTAAAATTTTTAAATGGTAATTTTGCGACTTGGATAAAGAGATATAGCGAAGATGAGGGCGCTGGATAGGACACATACTGCGGAAGCCAACACAACAGGCCCTTTTTTGGAATCCCCAGAGGAAAAGACAAAGAGGAAGACCAAGGAATTCTTGGAGAAGACAGATAGAAGCAGAGATGAAGATGATGGGGAAGACTGGAATGATCTTAAAGAATGGCAAGAAACAGAATGACTTGGAAAGTGTTTTCTTGAAGATTTATGCGATTGAAGAATTTTGCGACCGAATCGTAATCTAGGGTTATTGAACATACTCATCTCAGGGTTTCATACGTGATCTACATCGTGCATGGTATCACACAAGACCACCTTTACTTCCCAGAAAAACCCCCGGTACCCATTTTAAATTTCTAACTGCGTAAATTCCTCTACCTTATCAGCTCCGAAAAAATCCACCTTTCTATGATTGAATCGAGCCTCCTCTGATTCGGAGTAAATGAATTAACCACTCGACAGGTAACATTTCTGCAACAAAGTCTACCATTTATCATAAAGGAAACTTAATTTTTTTAAAATTGACAAGACAGAGGACAGGAGATTGCAGAAATAGATCAACTCCCAAGTGAGCTGACATCTATCTATCTATTGACCTTTCGAGCCGTAGCCGGCCCCATAGGGCGTAGACCAAGATATCCTCTTATCTGAATTTTTTTGTTCTAGCAGTTTTCAATTCTTTTAAAGATATTTTATCAAGTCTCGCCATTTGTCTTGCCATTAGTGATCAATCTTCCACTGGTTTGTTTTCCATGTATATTTTGTCGTCTGTTGGAATTTAAGCTTTTCATGACTTTAGTCTTTTCATGAGCTGACATGGCATATAACAAATGTTGTGTGTGACAAGTGCCCAGATACAAAAATATGGTAGAAACATGAGAAAGTCTTTTTTTGACATTAGTTGCATATTGCAACTACAATTTCCAGCTGTTGCGAGTATTGTATCTTTCATGCTTTACAATTAACAGATCAACATAAGCTTTACCTCAAATACAACGATCTAACAAAGTTACATTACATTTTACCTAAATACCATTTTTTCCAAAAGTAACATAAATTTTTACCTAAATACCATTTTTTTCCCAGGCAGCATAAATTTAACACAAAATACCATTTTTAAAAAAAGTAACATACATATTATCTAAAATACCACTTTTCCAAAGTAACATAAATATTATGGACAACATACTCAAACCAGGAAAAAAGACTAAATGTCTTCCACATGCGATGTCTCCGCAAAATAATGCACATCAAATGGCAAGACAAAATAACCAACTTAACCGTCCTGCAATGTGCTAAAACCCCAACAATCATGTCGATGCTCAGAAGTCGAAGGCTAAGATGGCTGAGGCACGTTCAGCGAATAGAAGAAAAGCGCATTCCTAGGCATATACTATATGGTGAACTAATACACGGAAAAGACAAATCGGCAGACCTAAACTACGATATAGAGATATCTGCAAATCATCTCTGAATGACTTCTCATCTATGAAAACGACTGGCAACATCTGGCAAGTGATCGCACATCATGGAGAGCATGTATAAGGAACGGTATAACAACATTTGAGACTGTTCTAAGACGGACTTAGAAGAGAAAAGAATCATGAAAAAGGATGGGAAAACCCTGTGTACCAGTGGGCCTGACTTGTTCATTCTGTGGCCGTGTGTGTTTGTCAAACATTGGTAGAATTAGCCACGAGAGAAGCTGTTCGGCAAAAACAAAACCTCAAAAAAATACGCAATAGCCTCCACAGGATCGTCCGACAAGATGAAAAGGGCCATATATATATATATATATATATATAATAAATATCTAAAATAAAATATTTTAACAAGTTACATCAATTGTACCTTCAAAGAATCATTTTTGTTTATTTCAAACAACAATAAATACACTTTTATTTCAAAGTAAAATAAACGTAACCTAAAATACATTTTTTTTTTGCTTTTGCACAAACAATTTCAAGGAATACTTTATCTTGCTAACTTTCTGAGTATTCTAGAAATACCCATTTTAAATATCAAAACCAAAATATTAAATAGAATTCCCAGCTGGGACATCAAGAAAATAAAATACATCAATTCATGTCTGGTAAAATCTGATTAATCAAATTTGAGAGATCTTCTTTTCTCTTTCTCACTGATACCTAAAAGGTGTCATGGTTTATATCATTTGTTGTTCTTGAGCTGCTCGAACTGTCTGAATTAGTGATTTTCCTTTGTTGTTACATGTCTCTATCACTGCATCTATCCATCTTTTTCTGGGTCTTCCTCTTGGTCTTTTCCCATGCATTCTCGAGAAGAACGCCCTTGATGGTGATTGGTGAGGATTCATTCTGACCAGGTGGCCACCTCGCATCTCACATGTATTGATCTTTCTTAAATGTGATTTAGAAAGGGTCCATGTTTGACTTTCATAGCACAAAGTTGGTATGAAGATGCTATTTATCATTTGTTGTTTAGCTGCCATAGAAATGTTTCGATGTCTTAACAATGGTGAAACGCTGGTATGTGACAGCATTTGCTTTTTGTATTCTCATGTCAATTTCTCTGTCTAGTTTTCCATCTTCTGTGAACATTGTGCCCAAATACTTGAATTCCTCTACTTGTTTTATTCTTTATCTTTGATCTTAATGTTTAATGGGTGTCTTAATTTGCTTATTCTTATAGCCCCTGTTTTTGCTGTGTTAATTTTCATACTGTAGTTTGTGCAGCTTTTATCTAGAGATGTTAAATGCTGTTGTAGCAGGTTATTTTCCTCATATATTAGGCATTGGTCTAATACATGAGCCACTAACATGATCAGCTAGATGATGGAACAACTTCAAGTGATGGAGCCAGGAACATCAGCAGCTGTTGATGAGGGTTCAGCTTAAATGAGGATCTGGAATCAGAACTATCCAGGAGATGAACTAGTCATCGGATGACAGAGAATTAAGCTAACATGAGGAACTAGAACTATCCAGGAGATGAACTAGTCATCGGATGACAGAGAATTAAGCTAACATGAGGAACTAGAACTATCCAGGAGATGAACTAGTCAGGAGATGAACTAGTCATCGGATGACAGAGAATTAAGCTAACATGAGGAACTAGAACTATCCAGGAGATGAACTACTCAGGAGATGAACTAGTCATCGGATGACAGAGAATTAAGCTAACATGAGGAACTAGAACTATCCAGGAGATGAACTAGTCAGGAGATGAACTAGTCATCGGATGACAGAGAATTAAGCTAACATGAGGAACTAGAACTATCCAGGAGATGAACTAGTCAGGAGATGAACTATCCAGGAGATGAATAGTCAGGAGATGAACTAGTCATCGAATGACAGAGAATTAAGCTAACATGAGCAACTAGAACTATCCAGGAGATGAACTAGTCATCGAATGACAGAGAATTAAGCTAACATGAGCAACTAGAACTATCCAGAGATGAAACTAGTCATCGAATGACAGAGAATTAAGCTAACATGAGGAACTAGAACTATCCAGAGATGAACTAGTCAGGAGATGAACTATCCAGGAGATGAACTAGTCAGGAGATGAACTAGTCATCGAATGACAGAGAATTAAGCTAACATGAGAACTAGAACTATCCAGGAGATGAACTACTCAGGAGATGAACTAGTCATCGGATGACAGAGAATTAAGCTCACATGAGGAACTAGAACTATCCAGGAGATGAACTAGTCATCGAATGACAGAGAATTAAGCTCACATGAGGAACTAGAACTATCCAGGAGATGAAACTAGTCAGGAGATGAACTAGTCAGGAGATGAACTAGTCAGGAGATGAACTAGTCAGGAGATGAACTATTTGTCTAGTCACTGGATGACAAAGAGAATTAAGCTAACATGAGCAACTAGAACTATCCAGGAGATGAACTAGTCAGGAGATGAACTATCCAGGAGATGAACTAGTCAGGAGATGAACTAGTCATCGAATGACAGAGAATTAAGCTCACATGAGGAACTAGAACTATCCAGGAGATGAACTAGTCAGGAGATGAACTAGTCATCGAATGACAGAGAATTAAGCTCACATGAGGAACATGAACTAGTCATCGAATGACAGAGAATTAAGCTCACATGAGGAACTAGAACTATCCAGGAGATGAACTAGTCATCGAATGACAGAGAATTAAGCTCACATGAGGAACTAGAACTATCCAGGAGATGAACTAGTCATCGAATGACAGAGAATTAAGCTCACATGAGGAACTAGAACTATCCAGGAGATGAACTAGTCAGGAGATGAACTAGTCATCGGATGACAAAGAGAATTAAGCTCACATGAGGAACTAGAACTATCCAGGAGATGAACTAGTCATCGAATGACAGAGAATTAAGCTCACATGAGGAACTAGAAAACTATCCAGGAGATGAACTAGTCATCGAATGACAGAGAATTAAGCTCACATGAGGAACTAGAACTATCCAGGAGATGAACTAGTCAGGAGATGAACTAGTCATCGGATGACAAGAGAATTAAGCTCACATGAGGAACTAGAACTATCCAGGAGATGAACTAGTCATCGAATGACAGAGAATTAAGCTCACATGAGGAACTAGAACTATCCAGGAGATGAACTAGTCAGGAGATGAACTATCCAGGAGATGAACTAGTCAGGAGATGAACTAGTCATCGGATGACAAAGAGAATTAAGCTCACATGAGCAACTAGAACTATCCAGGAGATGACTAGTCAGGAGATGAACTATCCAGGAGATGAACTAGTCAGGAGATGAACTATTTGTCTAGTCACTGGATGACAAAGAGAATTAAGTAAACATGAGCAACTAGAACTATCCAGGAGATGAACTATCCTGGAGATGAATAGTCAGGAGATGAACTATCCAGGAGATGAACTAGTCAGGAGATGAACTATCCAGGAGATGAACTAGTCAGGAGATGAACTATCCAAGAGATGAACTAGTCAGGAGATGAACTATCCAGGAGATGAAACTAGTCAGGAGATGAACTATCCAGGAGATGAACTAGTCAGGAGATGAACTATCCAAGAGATGAACTAGTCAGGAGATGAACTATCCAGGAGATGAACTAGTCAGGAGATGAACTATCCAGGAGATGAACTAGTCAGGAGATGAACTATACAAGAGATGAACTATCCAGGAGATGAACTATCCAGGAGATGAACTATCCAGGAGATGAACTAGTCAGGAGATGAACTAGTCCAGGAGATGAACTATCCAGGAGATGAACTATCCAGGAGATGAACTATAGGGTGTCTCTTTAATGACTGTGCATTTTTGTTGTTGAAATAATTACGCACCTAAATTTTATCTATGTATGACGTAATAGTTCAAGCACCATTTACGTGTTCATTTAAACATCACTGCTACATGATAGGTCTGGCTTACAATGGTGTTAACGATTGAAGAAAGAGTATTTATAGTGGAGCATGTGTTCCGTAACGGCGGCAAGTATTCGAATGGGGTTGTTGAACAATTTGTGAATAGATTTCCTGAAACACCAGTGCCTCATCGAAATACTGTGAGTAATTTAATAATCAAATTTCAAAACACCGGTAGTGTACATGATGTTAGCCGTCCTGGTAGACCATCTGTTCTTGAAGTAACATCTCTCAACATCCAGGACAGCATTCTAATGAGTCCTGGCAAATCAATAAGAAAGCTGGCCAACAAGTACACAAATCAAGCAGTACAGTTCATAGAGTTCTGAAAAAAAAATTAAAGCTACATCCGTACAAATTTTCCGTCGTTCCTCAATTAAAAGAATTAGATCACCAATCCAGAATTAATTATTGTATGTGGTTTGAGAATTTTCTAGCCCAAGAAGGTGACGAAATCCTTGATTTCACTTTCTTCACAGATGAAGCATGGTTCCATTTGTCTGGGTACGTGAATAGGCAGAATGATCGTCTTTGGAGTGATGAAAATCCACATGCATTGCACCCAGTGCCTCTCCACGATCATAAAGTAGGAGTGTGGTGTGCAATGAGTCGTCAGCGGATAATCGGCCCAATTTTCTTCTATGACACAATAAAATCAGAAAGATACAGGATTAACATACTGGAGCGATTCGTATCCCAACTTTCTGAGCCAGAAATTGAAAAAGCTTGGTTTCAACAAGATGGCGCAACTGCTCACACTGCTGTAAAATCACTGGAATTTATATATGAAATTTTGCTAATCGTATAATCTCTCGCGGAATTTGGCCTGCACGGTCTCTGATCTTACTCCCATGGACTACTATCTCTGGGGTGAACTGAAAGGAAAAGTGTACGAAAACAATCCCCACACACTCGATGAGCTGCAGGTTTTAATCGCCAAAACATTAATAATGTTACACAGCCCATACTGCGTAAGGTTTTTGACAATATGAAAAAACGTATCAATATTTGCCAACTAAAACGTGGTGGATATTTCGAATACCTTTTGTGAATAGTGATGTTATATGTTTAACTTTACCGAAAAAGGAACAAGCTACAGCAGTACATGATGCGGATTTACATAAATAAATTGGAACAACTAGATTTTCAAATAATGCACAGTCATTAAAGAAACACCCACCGATCTGGAAGACCTTCAATTTCACAAGACCAAATTATGGAACTCCAAGACAGAATTACAATGAGTCCAAATGCATCTTTAAACCACTTGTCTCAACAGGTGCAAATATCTAAGAGTTCTGTTCACAAGGTTTTAAGAAGTGAACTACACTATCGTCCATACAAATTAACTGAAGTGTCTCAACTCCAAGAAAGAGAGCATGTGGTTTCAGAATTTTATTTATGAACATGGCGCTGCCATCCTTGACGTCACTTTTTTCACTGATGAGGCCTGGTTTCATTATCCGGTTATGTGAACAGTCAGAACAATCGGCTGTGGAGCAGTGCATGAATTTCATCAAGTGCCGCTTTACGATCAAAAAGTCGGAGTGTGGTGCGCTATAAGTCGTATGCGGATAATAGGACCTATATTTTTTAATGAAACAATAAATGCAGAACATTACCGTACTTTAATTCTGGAACCGTTCATAGCACACCATACAGAACGGGAAATTAAGGAATCCTGGTTCAGCAGGATGGGGCAACAGCACACACAGCCACAACAACACTCAATTATTTAGAAAGCATATTTGCAAATCGCATTATTTCACGTGGAATCTGGCCTGCTCGTTCACCGGATCTAACACCCCCAGATTATTATCTGTGGGGGGGGGCATTGAAGGGGAAAGTTTATGAAAATAATCCGCAGACAATTAATGACCTAAAGACTGAAATAGTAGACAAGATTAAACAAATATCACCAGACATTATTCTGAATGTTTTCGCAAATATGGAAAGACGAATCACGACATGTCTTGAGGCCCGTGGTGGACATTTTCAACATATGCTTTAGGCACTTTATTGTGTTAATACCAACATTACCCATTATAAGCTCGCCGATAGCAGTCAAGTATATTTGAATATTTTACAATTTGTGTGACGCATTAGTTAACCGCATTTCTGGTGACGTTTTTCTTCCGAGAGTAGAAATTCACTGCACTGCGACTTTAGAAACACCCTGTATTTGTCTAGTCACTGGATGAACACAAGAGAATTAAGCTAACATGAGCAACTAGAACTATCCAGGAGATGAACTATCCAGGAGATGAACTATCCAGGAGATGAACTATCCAGGAGATGAACTATCCAGGAGATGAACTATCAAGGAGATGAACTATCCAGGAGATGAACTAGTCAGGAGATGAACTATCCAGGAGATGAACTATTTGTCTAGTCACCGGATGAACACAAGAGAATTAAGCTAACATGAGCAACTAGAAACTATCCAGGAGATGAACTATCCAGGAGATGAACTATCCAGGAGATGAACTATTTGTCTAGTCACTGGATGAACACAAGAGAAAAAGACCAAGATTAGCTCCACATAAAACTGAAGAGCTCTTATTGCTATTCCAGTTGTCAAAAAATGAGTTTTGTAATTGAAACTTCCTGCCTGTGGCCCACACGCTTCGTCTTCACGCTTTTGTCCAGTTAGACAGGGCTGAGAACTATTCATTAGTGAAGGTGTGAAAAGAGTACAATTAACATCATCATCATCATCATCGAGAGCCATCTCCGCAACGAAGGTTGGCTACCATGGAGCGCCATTCTGCTCTGTCTCTTGCTTTGATGGTGCAGGTTGTCATAGGCTGGTTTGTCCATCTTTTGATGTTACTCTTCCATATTAGTCTTGGTCTGCCTCTGCCTCTTTTACCTTGTATTTCCCCTCCAGGATTACTTTTAGTAGGCTGTTGTGTCTTTTAACATGGCCCAAAAATCGCATTTGTCTTGTTTGAATTGTGTTTAGTAGTTCTCTTTTCATTTTTAGTTGTTTTAAGACTTCATCGTTTGTTTTTCTTTTCCTTCCATCCAATTCTACCTATTCTTCTATATCCACATTTCAAAGGCTTCAATTCTCTGTTCTGTTTTTTTGTCTAATGCCCATGTTTCTGCACCATACAGGAATGTTGAGAAGACATAACATTTTGCTATTCTTAGTTTTAGCCCTGGTGTTATTTGTTTTGATGTTAGTATGTTCTTCATGACATTAAAATGACTTTTTGCCATTCAATTAACAAGAAAACAAAAATAGTAGTACAGCGAAAAGTCAGGAATACACAAATAATTAGCATAACAGAAATTAATTTTGAAAATAAAGTTGCAGCCAAAGTGCATAAACTAGTGATAAACAGAAAATCAATAAGCACAATGACAAACAGGATAACATTGTAATAAACAGAATAGCACCCATGATAAACAGAACAATGATAACACACAGAATAGCATTGGATTAAAAGAACAGCATGAAGGGAATCAAAACTATATAAATATGTATGTATATGTGTCAAATCTATGGTGATAACATATCAAACGTAACATGCCCCAATATGGGACAATTAGTGATCACAAGAATTACCAAGATTCTAATCTTTCTATTCCACTGACAGCCAATGATTGAAGTCTTTCACACAACTCAGGTGAAATGACATCAAAGTAGTATATTGCAGTCTGACACCAGTTTTATGTCAGGAAAAAGATGGGGGTTTCAACTTATGTAGTCTTCATCAGGGAACAAACATAGGAATTATTACATAGACTGGGGATTAAGGTTTCAGTTGGTGGCCACACTCAAATGAGGACATCTACTTTGTGTTTAGTTGTTTGTTGGTAGCTGTGTGAATTGTGTTTAATTGTTTGTTGGTAGCTGTGTGAATTGTGTTTAGTTGTTTGTTGGTAGCTGTGTGAATTGTGTTAGTTGTTTGTTGACAGCTGTGTGAGTTGTGTTAGTTGTTTGACAGCTGTGTGAATTGTGTTTAGTTGTTTGACAGCTGTGTGAATTGTGTTTAGTTGTTTGACAGCTTTGTGAATAGTGTTTAGTTGTTGTTTACAGCTTGTGAATTGTGTTTAGTTTGTTTACAGCTGTGTGAATTGTGTTTAGTTGTTTGTTGACAGCTGTGTGAATTGATAGCACATAGATCTATCCTTAGTTTAGTTCCAGTACATATCTCAGCACTCAAATCTATCCTTAGTTTAGTTCCAGTACATATCTCAGCACATAGATCTATCCTTAGTTTAGTTCCAGTACATATCTCAGCACTCAAATCTATCCTTAGTTTAGTTCCAGTACATATCTCAGCACATAGATCTATCCTTAGTTTAGTTCCAGTACATATCTCAGCACACAGATCTATCCTTAGTTTAGTTCCAGTACATATCTCAGCACTCAAATCTATCCTTAGTTTAGTTCCAGTACATATCTCAGCACATAGATCTATCCTTAGTTTAGTTCCAGTACATATCTCAGCACATAGATCTATCCTTAGTTTAGTTCCAGTACATATCTCAGCACACAGATCTATCCTTAGTCTAGTTCCAGTACATATCTCAGCACACAAATCTATCCTTAGTTTAGCTCCAGTACATATCTCAGCACACAAATCTATCCTTAGTTTAGCTCCAGTACATATCTCAGCACACAAATCTATCCTTAGTTTAGCTCCAGTACATATCTCAGCACACAAATCTATCCTTAGTTTAGCTCCAGTACATATCTCAGCACATAGATCTATCCTTAGTTTAGTTCCAGTACATATCTCAGCACACAAATCTATCCTTAGTTTAGTTCCAGTACATATCTCAGCACATAGATCTATCCTTAGTTTAGCTCCAGTACATATCTCAGCACACAAATCTATCCTTAGTTTAGCTCCAGTACATATCTCAGCACATAGATCTATCCTTAGTTTAGTTCCAGTACATATCTCAGCACACAGATCTATCCTTAGTTTAGTTCCAGTACATATCTCAGCACATAGATCTATCCTTAGTTTAGTTCCAGTACATATCTCAGCACACAAATCTATCCTTAGTTTAGTTCTAATACATATCTCAGCACATAGATCTATCCTTAGTTTAGTTCCAGTACATATAATCAGCACACAGATCTATCCTTAGTTTAGTTCCAGTACATATCTCAGCACACAGATCTATCCTTAGTTTAGTTCCAGTGCATATCTCAGCACACAAATCTATCCTTAGTTTAGTTCCAGTACATATCTCAGCACATAGATCTATCCTTAGTTTAGTTCCAGTACATATCTCAGCACACAGATCTATCCTTAGTTTAGTTCCAGTGCATATCTTAGCACACAGATCTATCTTTAATCCTTAGTTTAGTTCTAATACATATCTCAGCACATAGATCTATCCTTAGTTTAGTTCCAGTACATATCTCAGCACATAGATCTATCCTTTGTTTAGTTCCAGTACATATCTCAGCACATAGATCTATCCTTAGTTAGTTCTAATACATATCTCAGACACAAATCTATCCTTAGTTTAGTTCCAGTACATATCTCAGCACACAAATCTATCCTTAGTTTGGTTCCAGTACATATCTCAGCACATAGATCTATCCTTTGTTTAGTTCTAGTACATATCTCAGCACATAGATCTATCCTAGTTTAGTTCCAGTACATATCTCAGCACATAAATCTATCCTTTGTTTAGTTCCAGTACATATCTCAGCACATAGATCTATCCTTAGTTTAGCTCCAGTACATATCTCAGCACACAAATCTATCCTTAGTTTAGCTGCAGTACATATCTCAGCACACAAATCTATCCTTAGTTTAGTTCCAGTGCATATCTCAGCACACAAATCTATCCTTAGTTTAGCTGCAGTACATATCTCAGCACACAAATCTATCCTTAGTTTAGTTCCAGTACATATCTCAGCACACAGATCTATCCTTAGTTTAGTTCCAGTACATATCTCAGCACACAGATCTATCCTTAGTTTAGTTCCAGTAAATATCTCAGCACACTATCCTTAGTTTAGTTCCAGTACATATCTCAGCACATAGATCTATCCTTAGTTTAGCTCCAGTACATATCTCAGCACACAAATCTATCCTTAGTTAGCTGCAGTACATATCTCAGCACACAAATCTATCCTTAGTTTAGTTCCAGTACATATCTCAGCACACAAATCTATCTTAGTTTAGTTCCAGTGCATATCTCAGCACATAGATCTATCCTTAGTTTAGTTCCAGTGCATATCTCAGCACACAAATCTATCCTTAGTTTAGTTCCAGTACATATCTCAGCACACAAATCTATCCTTAGTTAGTTCCAGTGCATATCTCAGCAACAAATCTATCCTTAGTTTAGTTCCAGTGCATATCTCAGCACACAAATCTATCCTTAGTTTAGTTCCAGTACATATCTCAGCACACAAATCTATCCTTAGTCTAGTCTGGATGTAATTGCAGCTAGACTAATGTTTTATTTTTTACAAATGGCACGCTTGTCACTAGAAGTAAAACAAAGTAGATATCTTCTACAGTAGAGAGATACAAGTGACCCAACCAAAATGGTTGATGTAAAACATTCACAAAAGTATAACAATCAAATGATAACCCTGCGAGAAAAGTTGATCAAGGTAAGGAACAAACCATCAAATCTTTTTGCTCAGTGGAGACCTCATTTGTGGTGCTGCGATTTGAAAATTAAATAAAAACTACAATCCTGTTATGAGTAGTAATCAAAGCATGTATTCTCCAGGATAATCCACTGTAATAGAAGAACTAATAAGATGATCCAATTTCATGAAAGAACTAATCAGATGATCAAAATTCATGAAATAACTAATCACTTGATACATGTGATGTAAGAACTAATCAGGTGATACAACTTGATGAAAGAACTAATCACTTGATACAATTTAATGTAAGAATATAATCAGGTGATACAACTTGATGAAAGAACTAATCAGATGATCCAATGTAATGGAAGAACTAATAATCAATTGATCCAAAATGATGAAAGAACTAATCAGACGATCCAATGTGATGAAAGAACTAATCAGATGATCCAATGTGATGAAAGAAAAACCAACGATCCAGTGTGATGAAAGAACTAACCAGATGATCCAATGTGATGAAAGAACTAATCAGAAGATCCAATGTGATGAAAGAACTAATCAGATGATCCAATGTGATGAAAAAAATAACCAGACGATCCAATGTCATGAAAGAACTAATCAGATAATCCAATGTGATGAAAGAGCTAATCAGATGATCCAGTGTGATGAAAGAACTAATCAGATAATCCAATGTGATGAAAGAACTAACAGATGATCCAGTGTGATGAAAGAACTAACAGACGATCCAATGTGATGAAAGAACTAATCAGATAATCCAATGTGATGAAAGAACTAATCAGATAATCCAATGTGATGAAAGAACTAACCAGACGATCCAGTGTGATGAAAGAACTAACCAGACGATCCAATGTGATGAAAGAACTAATCAGAAGATCCAATGTGATGAAAGAACTAATCAGATGATCCAATGGATGAAAGAACTAACCAGACGATCCAGTGTGATGAAAGAACTAATCAGATGATCCAATGTGATGAAAGAACTAACCAGACGATCCAGTGTGATGAAAGAACTAACCAGATGATCCAATGTGATGAAAGAACTAATCAGAAGATCCAATGTGATGAAAGAACTAAAGAAGATCCAATGTGATGAAAGAACTAATCAGATAGCCAACTGTATAAGTCAAACCATTCACAAAGTCCTCAGTGATGAGTGAACTAATGATACAACCACTGAACTAAAACACTCTTGTGATCACAACTGAAAGAAATGTATCACCTTTAAGTTCAGTGTGATTACAAAGAAATAGATAACTCATAATATAAGAATTGATGAACCAATCATACATAATATAAGAACTAATATATTGAATCCGCTATTAAAACGAAGTTAATAAATCCACTAAAGGAACTAATTCATGAACCCACTATGGTAAAACAACTAACCAATCCACTATGACAAACACTATAGTCCGTTCGTAAATTCATGAACACTGTCCTTCATTTTCTCAGAAACATTTGATGAGTTGTTGTAAATTTTTGCATGCAGTCTTAGATTTTCAAGCATTTAATTCCAATGGGAGCCTTGATTTGCACAAATTGTTTGTTGTTGTATAATTTCCCGTTACAAAAAGGTGCCATAAACATGAGATTTTAGCAGTCAGTTGTTAATTTGTTAATATAAGAATCTGTAATTGTATACCGGCTAGAGTGTCTGTGGGCGAGGAAATTGTGCAGGGCTGTGAGGCGAGAATTAGGTCCATGAATGCGTCAAAGGTCCAGGGCGTGAGGCGAGAATTAGGTCCATGAATGTGTCAAAGGTCGAAAGTTCAAGGTAAAAACAATCTGGAAGTTTCTCAGGGGGAAAAAAAGCTGTGACGTATTTTTTGACAAATACGAGACAAGGGAATTTTAGAGGGGCGAAATTTGATTGGATGCGCGGAGAAGCTTGGGATTGTAATTAGGATGAAATATAAAAAAGCTAAGATGCAGAGAAATCTCTCTCTCTCTCTCGCGTAGTAAAACTTGGAAAATTGAGGGACATAGAGATAGAGGGAAGCAAAGAGAGAAAATACCAGACAACTTAAGAGAATGGCTTGGCAGAAGGTCAACAACAGAAATGATAAATAACTGTTGAGATCGAAAGTTGTGGAGAGACATGATCACCTAAGCCAGTAAAGCCCGGGAGATGATGATGATGAATGAGAAGAGAACAGCTGGAATATATTGTAACAACTGGAAAAATGAGGGATGAAGAGATAGGGAGAAGCAAAGAGAAAAGATACCAGACAGCTAAGAGAATGGCTTGGCAGAAGGTCAACAGAAATGATAAATAACTGTCGAGATCGAAAGTTGTGGAGAGATATTGATCACCTATGCCAGCAGGCCCGGCACTTGATGATTGATGATGATTTTGTTGTTTCACTCAGCTAAGTATGAGAGATAGATTTGGGAGTGTGGTGATACTAGAACAAATCATGATACCTAAACTAACAAAATATATTGTTGTGGTTGAGACAGTAATTACAGCACTAATGAAACAATAGCTCAGGCCAAAATAGCATTTCAGAAAATGAAAATATCTTATGCAACAAATCTATGTCAATAAAAATGAGAAAGAGAGTTCATTGGTGCTATATAGAGCCAATTCTGACCTATGGAAGCGAATCATGGACAGTGGACAAACAAATGAAAAGACAATTAGAGGTCACAGAGATGGGATTCTCAGAAGAATGTTGAAATTCCCTGGACAGCTAAAAAAGACCAATGAGGAAGTTCTCAAAGAGGCCAACACAAAAAGGGAACTCCTAAAAAAACATCAGAAAGAAACAATCGCATTTTTCAGGCACATCATGAGAAGAAGAAAGTTGGAATACTTGGTTACAACTGGCAAAAATAAAAAGAAAGAGAGATCACGGACGACAAAGAGAGAAAAAACTGGATAGCTTGGTGCATGGCATGGAAAACAGTCAACAACAGAACTGATATGATGTTCTGTGGGTAGAAGATTGTGGAAGGCATGATCGCCTACGCCAAACCGGTATGGCACGTGATGATGATGATGATGAAAACAACACAGATTAGCTCGTGTAAAAAACTTCTCCTCCGTGCGTTTAAATACGTTGAAAAGTGTGCATTAACGGAACAGTTGGATGATTGGTCAAACTTAGAATAGTCTCCATTCTGATTCAATAGATGTTCACCAAATGTTCACCAAATTTAAAATAGGTACAACCAGCCTATGCCACTGTACACTGGACAATATGACTAAAAACATGTTCTACAGAATTGCCCCAGTACACAGACCTGAGAAGAGCAATGTGGTCCACACCCACCTCCCTGGAAGAGAAACTATATGGGGCAACCGAATCGCTTAAACAGACAGCTGACTTCATGAGAGAGTCTGGAATCCTACTCTGATTGAGTCTTGATCGCAGGAGAGAGAGAGAGAGAGAAAATAGTCTTTCCCAACAGCATTCTTTTCCATAACTTGAATAAGAGACATCCCGCTGTAGATTAGTTTTGTAAAAGTAAAGTAAAGTGCCCAAGTCACACCATAGGGAATATGGTGTTAGTGACATAAATTTTACAGACCTTCGGCACATGATTTTGGGGTAATGGTTTCTTTAAAGGCAACATATATTTCAGGTCGGAATGATCAACAGTGGACGGAGCAAGTTTCCACTCTCTCAGAATTGTAAAACTATCATTTGTGAAAGATGTTTATGAATTATGTATGGACTATAATGAGCAAAATTATTAGGAAAAAAGAAACTAGTTCATTAACAGCTAAGATACAAGAACTAATTCATTAATCTGCTACAATGAAAAAAAAGAGTAAACAAAAATCTCAGCAATATCTTCATCTGTGCATATCTTTAGATGTCAAGATGAATAAGTTTGAAGAAAGTCTCGTCCTGTAATATAAGAACTAATCAATGATTCATATAAGAACTAAAAAATAATTTCATATAAGAACTCATTAATAATTTCATATAAGAAAAAACAACATTCATATAATAACTAATCAATGATTTCATATAAGAACTAATCAATGATTTCATATAAGAACTAATGAATGATTTCATATAAGAACTAATCATTTCACTACCACACCAGAAATAATTCACTTGTGATGAAAAAATCCAATTGTTGATGAAGAAGAACTAATTAATAAAATCGTTGAGGTGGTAGTTGATGACCCGAAACCAGCCAGATGTGACCCAACAACCCATTGTTACGCTGTTAATGAATTTGTACAGTTAACTAATTAGGTCATTAATCACCCAAATCTCACAACAATTAAATACAAAATAGCGTCTTAAATTCCTAGCATGCATCAGTACTTTACACTGTCTACAACCATTGCAACACCGTCGACAGTCATAGGACTATGTTTCCATCATCCCGCAGCGTGTGCTCAAACAGAGCTGCTCTGTTCTGATTGTCCACTCGTTTGACCCAGTGTTTGTACATACTGAAAGCACATGTGTCTATAACCTTCCGTAAGATCTTCACCCATAGGGGTTGTCTCTGACCACGTCCGCCAGAGATTGGTGGAGGATGCTTGTAGACAAAGCTGAGACGCAGGTAAAACATGACACAAGTTACGCAGCCTGAGGAGACAAGGAAAAATGGCATCAATTTTCAAATGTTGAATAACTCATTGATCTTCTTCTTCTTTCCTTCCTCATCTGCCTTTCAGCGTCGAGGGGAGATATAATTTGCAGTTTTTGTCTTCTGTTCGACTCTGCTGCTGTTATGTTTCCTAGTGCTTCTAATATTCCATCAATCCATCTTTTTCGTGGTCGACCCTTGGGTCTGGTGTTCTCACAACATTTGCTGAAGGCTCGTTGTGTTGTGTTTTGATCTTTCTACCTTGTCACATGGCCAAACCATTGTATCTGTTGTTTCTTTATATATTCTATGGCGGGGACTATCCTAGCTTTTTCTCAGTTCTTCATTTCTGATTGTCTCTCAGACTGTTTCCTGTCATTCGTCTAACACATTTAATCTCTGTAGAGGTATTTTTCTTATTGTTTTACATCTAGGGCCAGGTCTGACATTGGTAGCACAACGTTGGGATGAAGATTGTATTGTAGAGTGCCCGCTTTGCCTCAAGAGCTATTTCCTTGTTGGACAATAGTGGTGATAACTTTCCAATGATTTGACAAGTTGTTATATCTTGAGTCTATCTCTGCTGTTTATGATATGTCGTTTGTCGCTAAACACTCATAGATGAAGACATCAAAATAGCAGGAGGAGAACTTAGTTCTTGATTAGGGTGTTCTCGAGGTAAGACGTTGGTCTCTGGGCTGGCAGGTTGTGGGTTCAAATCTCCCAAGGGCAATGGGTCCGTGATGTTTCATGACTTTACCCCTCCTTCATCTGTAGGTTATAAGATCTCATGTGAGAATCAAAATAGAATAGTCTGACTCCATAAATAGAATCAATAGGTTGACTCCATAGATAGAATCAAATAGAATAGTCTGACTCCATAGATAGAATCAAATAGAATAGTCTGACTCCATATGGATAGAATAGAAGTTACAGACACTTCATGACCCAACGGCAGTGCTGTGGGACCACCTTCCAGCAATCCGTCATCAGTGTGGCTACATTTTAAATTTAATAATTTTGTAATTTTTCTGGCTTAAACTGGTAAAGGTTTT
>JAVIAB010000086.1:0-15613 GCA_032433765.1 Megaustenia siamemsis | reverse complement strand
CTTCGGTAGAGTAACTGTCTAAAGCCTGCTTGTTGTGGACAAGGAGATTTTCACTTTCCAGGTACCACTGCAGTCTGAGATTGATTATACGTTTCCATTGTTTTACACAACAGCTTGTAAGGCTGATTGGTCTATAGCTGGATGTCATTGAACCATCTTTTCCTGGCTTTAGTAATGTTATCATAATTGCTTCTCTCCATGCCTGTGGCACTCTACCTGTGATCCAGCAAATGTTGTAGATCTGCAGTAGTTTTGCTTTAGCTGCAGTTCCCAAGTTCTTAATCATTTCATTGGAACTCCATCACTGCCTGGTGACTTTTTTCATTTTTAATTTGGATATTGCCAGCTCTAGCTCTCTTTGTGTAATGGGTGTTTCCATGACTTCATGTGTGGTCTCTTCTTGTCTTGCATTTTGTTGTTTTAAACGGGTCTCTTGTCGTTTTTCTAGGCTAATTTCAATATTATTGTCATTTGCAAAGGAGTCTGCAAAGTAATTTGCTGCATGTTTACCTGTTAGAATGTTTCCATCCTTCTTCAGTGTAATTTTGGTGTTCCTTTCTGTATCCTCATCATTCAGATGTTTTACAAGCTTCCACACTTTTCTTGTGTCTCGTTCAAGATTCAAGGACTCTGTTTTCTCTTTCAGCTTCTCCGTCTGGCTTGTAGTTTAGCCCATGAAATTTGGCTTTAGCATGCTGGTAGTTGTTGTGGTGTTCTTGGCAAGGGTTATTTTCTGCTTGCTTTCGAGATGTTTCCATGTCATTGTGCAGTTGCTCTAGTTCACTACTCCAGTATGGTTTGTAGTGTTTCCGTACCCCTCTAGGTATTGTTTCACTGGCAGCTTGTATTATTAGTCTACTGAATTCATCAACTATTTGTTGATGTCTCTATCTGTATTTATATCTTTAGTCAGTAATCTGGTGTAGTTTGATACATTTTCCAGTCTGCCTTTTTGTAATTCCATCTGGAGAGAGTGCTGCTCTCCCTGATGGCCTTATTTTGTACCACTAAAAAGACTGGTCGGTGGTCGCTGCCTCCAAGTTGTTTCCCAACAATTCGTGTGATATTCCAATCCAGGTCTGTGAATGGAAAGCAAGGTCTGGTGTAGATGTGGTATGCCATGATCTGGAGTAGAATGTTGGTGGATCTGTTGCATGGTTTAATAGTATAAGCCCATTGTCATCTTGCCAATTCTCAAGCTCTTCACCTCTCTTGTCCATATGTTCATAGCCCCAGCTCTGTGAATGGCTGTTAAAGTCTCCACATACAATTATTCTTTCTTTTAATGTAATTGTGTCTAGTGCTAGTGGGCGGTCACTCGGGCAGTAGTAGTTAAGTAGATGGAAGTCTGTATTTCCTGTCCTGAGGTGCAGTATTTGATATTCTGCCCCATCCATATACACTTCAATCTGACATGCATTAATGTTGTTCCTTACAAGAGTCAGTATTCCCCCTTTTGTCTGTTTTTTCTGTCAGATCGGTAGCACTGGTATCCCCTAATCTTCAAGGCTATGTCGTTGTTTAGATGGGTTTCCTGCAAACAGCATATGCTTATTTGTTCTTCATGCAGGATATTTTCTAATTCTATCTTTTTACTGTACCCATCTCTTTTGCTGTTGATGCCTTCAGCATTCCAGTGCATTATTTTTAGTGGTCTTATTTTGGATTGGCCAGTAGCTCTATTCTCTCGCCCCCTGACTTCACAGAGCGGTTGAGAAGGACATCCAGTAATAGAGGTTGGGCCCTTTTGAGGCTGAGGGCCCGGCGCTGCACCTGCCTGAGTGTCCATCACAGGGCGAGTGCCATATCGATTTGCGTTATAGACATACTTCCATTTCCGTTGAGTGCGTGGCATCCTGATTGTTGTGTGCCTTTTGGCTGGTTGCCTCCGACTTCAGCACTTGAACTTGCTAGAGCAGACTGTGGTCTTGCTCGGTTGTAGGAAGGCCTGGCCGTCTTAGTTTTCAGTCCCTGGTGACTGTTAAGCCCCATCCCACGACAAGGAGCTGGCCTTGATGAGGAAACATATATTTCAACAATGGCACCGGCGGGAATGTCCATCCCGAATGTAAAAAGTCTGACGGTGGATGGAGCGGAAGAATCAGAAAAGATCAACGGCCCAGAAAGCGAAAACAGCAAAGTGTGTGTACACATGAGGCATATTCAGGACATGAAAGACGAATATGGCAGACCACCGTGAAAGAGATTGGAGCCTCATCACTTAACATTCCAAAGAAAACTACGGAGAGGAATTTGTACTGTTGTCAACCTGCACCATCAAAGCAAGAGACAGAGTGGAATGGCGCTCCATGGTAACCAACCTTCGATGCGAGACGGCACTCAATGTTGATGTTGAGACAAACAAATGAAAAGACAATTAGAGGCCACAGAGGTGGCATTTCTCAGAAGAATGTTGATAGTTCCCTGACGGCTAAAAGACAAGTGAATTTTCAAAGAGGCCAACTCAAAAAAGAGTACTCCTACAAACACCAGAAAGAAACAATTGACATTTTTCTAGCACATCATGAGGGGAGGAAAGTTGGTTACAATTGGCGAAATAGAGGGAAAAAGAGATCACTGACAATAAAAAGAGAAGATACTAGATAGCTCAGTGTTGGAGCGGTAAAACAGTCAACAACAGAATTGATACGATGCACTACGTCCAGAACCTACGACAGTCAGTATTGCACATTATGATGATAATATATATTTATAAATGCGTAATTTATATCTTTTCTATATAGTAAAAGTAAAGTACCGTCAGGCCAAGAGGCGTACAGGGAATTAGGTGTTAATGGACCTTACATTTTACAGACCTTCAGCACATGATTTTTGGGGTAATGTGGTCGGTATTACGCCCATGCCGCTTTACTTTCCCAGAAAAAATCCAGTACCCATTTAAGACTGGGTGAACCCGGAAGCCGTCAGGTTGGGATCGAACCCTACCTCTTGTCCATTGTAGTCCAGTTCACTATCCACTGATCTATCGTGGCTCCCATCTTTTCTATATATGTCTACCTAAATTGTGTCTGTTGTATTTTATTTGAAATAAAAAATTACTTGATAATTGTATCGCTTTACTTATAATAAGTTTTCATATGTTGATTACTTATTTAATTTGGTTAAGTGTTGCTTTATTCATGTATAGTTTAAAAGTTGATTATTGTTCTACTTTCCTTTTTAGACGTGAAATGAAGGAGGCCATGTTCTCTGATACAACACGGCCTGCATTAGAAAAGAGTAAGAAAACAAAAGTGGCAACTCCAGTCTGAGACACAAAATCACCAACCTCTAAATCTGAATTTTCCAAAACTTCAGCCTCCAAGTCTGAGCTTTCTAAAACTGCAACTTCCAAGTCTGAGAAATCTAAGTCTACAACTCCTAGGTCTGAATTATATAATGCTACAACTGCCAAGTCTGATACATTATTGTCTAAAACACCAAAGTCTGAGACACAATTGTCTAAAACACCAAAGTCTGAAATGCAATTGTCTAAAACACCAAAGTCTGAGACACAATCATCTAAAACACCAAAGTCTGAGACACAATTGTCTAAAACACCAAAGTCTGAGACACAATTGTCTAAAACACCAAAGTCTGAGACACAATTATCTAAAACACAGAAGTCTGAGATACAATTGTCTAAAACACCAAAGACTGAGACATCATTGTCTAAAACCCAAAGTCTGAGACAACCAAGTATACAGCCACAAAGTCTAAGATATCCAAGCATGCAACACCAAAGTCAGAGATATCAACTTCCAAACCAGCATTGACTGAGACCCCAGGTGTGGTAAAGTCTAGTCCAGCACCACATGCTACCGAGGAAAAGGCAGAACTTTCAAATGGATGGACAGTCAAAGCTGTTCAGCGTATGAAGGGTCTCTCTGCAGGAAAATATGACATTTATTATTTCAGGTGAGACTGTCGGCATTTTGTTATTACACACTTGTTTAAAATACAACAGTAACATTTTAATTATAATCTTCAGAATTTTGAGCATTTTTGGACACGAAGTCAGAGTCACATTCATTCTTAAATTGATATTTGACGGAGAAGTTTTCAATTTGTGACACCACATGCGGACAACTATTTTAGCCTAAGTAAATATTCAAGGATTGAAAACTGCTAGAATAAAAATTTAGATAAAGAAGGAGTATCTGGGTCTACACCCTATGGGCTGTCTATGGCTCGAAAGGTCAATAGATAGATAGAATATTTGTTTATGATTGCTATTTAGTAGAATAATAAATGTGACTATAAGATAAATTTGAGAGTTTTTTGGGATACAATATTCAATTTTAACCACAGAGGATTGCAAATGTTAAAATAAACCTCTTCTATAATTAATTTGAATGTATAATAGAAGTGAATGTATAATAGATGTGGCATGTATAATAGAAGCGATGTGTAAATAGAAGTGATGTGTATAAAAGAAGTGAATATATAATAAAGTGACATTTATATTAGAAGTGATATATAATAGAAGAAGAGTGTGCATTTTATGTTTCTGGAAAGACAAATGAGCAAACTACAGTGTTCAGCTGTGTCCAGGATAGCTTAAGTGTTCTGACATATAGAAAAGTCAAGATAGACTTGACTGTCTCCATTAATTTTGTTCTCTGTTGTTATTTTCTGTCACAAGGTGCATTTTGTTTCTGGTACAAGGGGACAAAGTCACGTTAATAACATCTGGGCTGAAAGTGGGTCGTTTGCATAAAGATCACGAACCAGGTTTGATCAAAATCTGACCGCACCTCTCAGTGGTGCCTCAGGAGACTAATCAGTCTATGGTAGTTGGGATTAAAGAGGCAACCTTATACTTTAATGCTGTGCTCAGGTTTCATCTATGCCTTTTAATGTCCCTTTAGGAGTGGAGAATAAGGAGGAGCAGTCATTGGATGAACACAACAGAGAAAGATTGTTAATGTTAAAATAACTAGAATGTTAAATTATTTCTAATTGCCTGAAATTTAATTTATCGTTTCATTAAGTGCCTGCAGTTATTTCCATTTTCACAATTCTTAAATAGTATATTGTTTCCAATATTTACTGGAAAGTGGTATCAGTTTGTGACATCATAAGATAATATGAATGTTTATATTTAGTTTATGTTTTATTATTTTGATAGGTTGTAAAAAGTTTCAAATATATATAATTTGTCATCTTTTTGCTGCAAAATATGCATGTCATAATCATAAATACACGTGAAAGAGTAGTACTTTGGTGTATAAAAAAAAAATTAATTTCACATTTCTGTAGTCAATAACATAAGAAAGGCCGTTGGCCATAATAAAAGATCACAGTAATTTCCATTAGTTCAAAGTTCACATTTGTTTCCTTTGTTTTCTTTCCTTCAGCCCAGAGAACAAAAAGTTTTCGCTCCAAGGCTGAAGTTATCAACTTTGTGCAGACAAACAGCATAGAACTAGACTTGGATCTGTTTGAGTTCAGTGCTGCTAAGCTGAAAGAGAAAGGGATCCTGTTTGTACAAGCTGCTGCCTTGAAGCCAAATCTAAAGGACAACCAGCACCTCAAGCCATTTCAGAGAAGAAAGTTCTGAAGGTGAAAGAGAAAAGTGGAGTGAAGAAAAGCAAAGGCAATGTTGTAAATAACAGATCATTGTTCAGCATATGAAGCTATCTGTCACAGAGGGAGAAAGTCAAATGAAGGTGGAAGAATGTGGGTTTTTTTCTAAGAAAAGCCCCGATGAAGGAAGTGATGTGAAGGAGCAGCAGAGACTGCAAAGCTTGTTATCAAAAATGCCATTTGGAAGTGGTTTTGGTCGGTCTAAGATGACTAAAAAAGAATCCAAACAAATCAGATCCTATTTTGCTCCAGTAGAAGAGGAAGGAGACACTTTGAAAGAACTGAGTACAGATATGGACAGAGAGACAAGTATTGATACTTATGCTTCTAATCAATCGCTGATGGAATGTGATTCACCAGGAGATGCACAAATTCAACTGCCAAAAAGCCAGCCCCAAACCTCTAAAAAAAGTCCAGTGGTAAGCACAAATTCAGCTGCTGAAAATGATCATCCTGTTAGTCATGCAAGAAAAGAGAGGGCGCCCTAGAAAGATTGTTTTTGATGGTAGTAGAGCAGACAGTGGCTTGCAAAACATGATATAGGCAGTGATAACAGTATTGTCAGTTACTTCTATGCTGGAGACGATCATCTGCTGAAAAAACATCAGAGACACAAGCGATAGATCACATCCCACAGACCTCTAGCTCTTTCATACACACGAACAATGTCATTACCCAGTCAGATTGTCTTCACACACAGACACCATCATTGTCAACACCAGAGCTACCAGTCAAAAGGAAAGTGGGACGACCTCCTAAAAAATTAAAATATTTGAATGTTTCAGCTGACCAGTAGTTTGTTGTCTCCAGACGCAGCCAGCACACCTGACCCCAGTGCTGTTCCAACCAGTGAGCATAGTCCAACCACAGGCAACAGCTCCCAGGCAAACCCAACTCCTACAGCTGGGAAGAGAAAACGTGGTCGACCTTCCAAGTCAGATATTCTCAAAGCTGCATTTGAGAACCAGTTTTCACCAGCAGACCCCGATATTACCGTCAAGAGGGCTGCTACTGAGGAGATCTCATGGGATGAATATAAGCGGAATCTAGAAGAAAATGGCAGCAGTCAGCAAAACATTGATAATAGCCATTCACCCAAACAGTACAAACTTGATAACCAATCACCCAAACAAAAGTTGATAGCTGTTTATCCACACGACAGAGAGTTGGCGAGTTACATAGGAAATGTCTTCCTTATGAGGACCATGATGAAAACTCTCTCACTGAATTCTTGTCTGTGCAAAATGGTGTTCACAATAATGTTCCAAAGAAATCACTGCTGAGTACATCCTTGGTGAGTCTCTTTCTCTATGTCAAACTCCTCCATCCATCCATCCCCCTCTCTCTTTCTCTGTTTCACTGATCATCTGTCTTTCCCTTTTAGTTTCAATCTTCACCTTCTTTCTGTTTCACCACATTTGTGTGTCCCAGGGAAATCATGTGTTGAGTAAGACAATCTTTGATATCATTCCTTGCTAAACATTCTGTTGAGAGTTGTGTTGAATGTTGTACAGGCAGGGTGAATTCATGAGAGAATTACTAAATGTTGTATAGGATTTCTCTCAGAGAAAGTTGTGTTTGAATGTTGTAAGTATAGTGTTGTAAGTGTAGTGTAGAGTGTTGTAAGTGTGAGATGGGTGTTACTTTCTTTTACATTAATCTAGTAACTACTCTTGGTCATTCCGGTCAAGAATGTTAAATGAGTGTAGATTTGTTGTTAACAGCCAAATGTTATATCTACACCAATTTGTTCAACAAATCAAACTTCCCCATGCTATTTTTATACACTGGGTTGCATTCTTTCTGAAGTGCTCACACATCTTTGACCAGACTGGTTAGTAAGCCCCTCCATGAGGAGGCAAACTAGGATTTTGGTCTGCTCCGGTCCACCGATTCTGGCAAAAACAGTCAGTTATGAGTTACTGACCACTGTTAACTCAGCTCCTGTTATGCCTGGTCATGTCAACCATGTGGCATTAGGTTAACATCATAAGAACTGATTTGCTTTTCCCCCAAAACTAGTGTTTTGCCATTTAGTGCACTATAATGTAAGACAAATAATTCCTATACATCACGTGTGTGTGTTTGTGTGCGTGCTGATACATGATTGCTTTCCTGTACATCTTTATTGTTATGTGATTACTTCCCAGTACCATCATATTGTTGCACATTGCAGAGCCCAATATTAAGAGTAAATACTTTAAAAAATCTGACACCAAACTCTGCAAGCCAAAACTGAGACGGGATGAGAAGTGGATTCCACCCAGGTCTCCATTCTGCCTGGTACAAGAGTCTCTCTTTCATGATCCATGGAAGCTGCTAGTTGCAACGATTTTTCTTAACAAAACTACAGGTAAGCTCTTCTATATATAGTAACAATATTAACGTGTACATATTAGAAGCACAGTCATAGTAAAAGCATAACAGCAGCCATGAAAATATGTAAGGATGTCATACAGAGTAGCAAGCCATTTGAGACTGCTGCCACCACAAAGAGGACAACAATGTGCTAAGATAAAGCTAAAACAACTGTGTGCGAGCACATATGGACAGTGGATTTGATGAGAAGTGTTGTGCTTTATTATAAGCAGAACATAATGTGGGCCTTCATGTTCAATGCAGCAGGAAATCAACATCTGGAAGTCTTGACCCAGGTGATATTCCATAGCTATCAATATATATTCCATCAATCCATCTTTTTCATGGTCGACCCTTCAGTCAGATGTTTTTACAATGCCAATGAAGGCTAAATGTGGTCTTACAGAAGAATGTTGAGAATACCATGGACAGCTAAGAAGAGTAATGAAAATGTTCTGAAAGAGGTCAAAGCAAAAGAGAGCTAGTTTCCAATATTAGGAAGAAACAATCATCATTTTTTGGCCACGTAATGAGAAGAGAATAACTGGAATATATTGTAACAACTGGGAAAATTGAGGGACGAAGAGATAGAGGAAAGCAAAGAGAAAAAAATACCAGAGAGCTTAAGAGAATGGCTTGGCAGAAGGTCAACAACAGAAATGATAAATAACTGTCGAGATCGAAAGTTGTGGAGAGACATGATCACCTATGCTAGCAGGCCCGGTACTTAATGATGATGAATGAAAGGCTCTTTGTGTTATTTTTTTACCTTTCTGTCTTATCACGTGACCTAACCATTTTATCTGTTGTTTCTTTATGTATTATATGGTGGGAATTCCTAGCTTCCTTTTCTCTCAGTTCTTCATTCTGATCTTATCTCTCAGACTGTTTCCTATCATTCATCTAACACATTTATTTCAACCTTGTGAAATAATTTCTGCATGTTGATTCAGACTGACAGTGTGTGTTTTACTTCCTGAAATGAATTGTCAGTTTCTGTCTTGTGCCAGTGACCTGATTTCTCTGGCCTTTCTTGTTGCCATTAGTCTTCTCGTTATTAGAGAATCCCTTGTTGGCTCAATCTTAGGATGATCATCATCACCATAAGTTTATAGGTGTGGATCAAAAGGTTGGTCAAACCAGTTGGCGTCCATCATCTTGTGTCTTTTTTAATGGGGAGAGGTGTGTGTGTCATTGTTGCACCTCTCCCAGTCTTTGGCACTTTTCCAGCCTACTTTTGAGACAATCCCAGTTCACACATCCAATTGAGCAAGCCCTTTAGTGCTGGGGTGAAAAAGCAGACAAATGATATTTTTAACTTTTGAGATTGTTTACAGTAGAAATGAAGATATTATTTGTGTAAGTTTTCTCAGATTTGTTACAATTATGCATCAAATAGATTAACCATTAAGATCCTCAGCACAAATGTCAAGCCAGTCCTACTCTACAGTTTAGAAACATGGAGGGAAATAGACTAATAGCAATAGACTCAAATTTTTCATCAAGTGCCTCAGACGGCTTTGTACTATTAGTCAGCCAAATAAAATTACAAATCGTAGAAAACATTTGGAAAGAACTGCCCAGATACCAATAGGAAAGGAAATCAAGAAAAAATGTAGATGGATTGGCCACACACTGAAAAGACCAGCAAGTAACATTGCACGATGGTCAGTGAACTGGAATACTCACGGAACTAGGAAAGTTGTAAGACCCAAGCAGACCTGGAGAAAAACCATTGTGGCAGAATCCAATGCTGCAGGACTTGGGCTGTGTTGAGATATCACTGCACTGGGTCAGTTGGCAGTGTATGGCTGCTACCCTTTACTCCTTAAGGTGCTGAAAACCATAAGCCAAGTAAGTCATACCCATAGATGAACAAAGCATGCACAAACAAGACAAAAGAATGACATAATTGCTTCTTAAAAAACTGCTTAAACTATGACTACACTGGGTGTACAATTTCAGTATTTGTAAGATACACTCTGTGTGTTTCAAGCTATTATGTTTGTGGCCTTTTTGCAGGTCGACAGGCCATACCTACTTTGTGGAAGTTCTTCAATCACTACCCCACTCCGGAGCTGGCCCGCTGTGCAGATGTGGAAACTGTGGCCAACCTGCTCTTTCCAATTGGTCTCAACTACACTCGAGCAAGGACCATTATTAGATTTTCAGGTAGGCTGTGGTGGGTGGCTTCAACCACAACACGTTATTATGTTGACTTCAGCCACATATGTTATTATGTTGACTTCAGCCACACATATTATGTTTACTTCAGCCACACATGTTATTATGTTGAATTCAGCCGCCCTTATTATTATGTTGACTTCAGCCACACATGTTATTATGTTGACTTCAGCCACATGTTATTATATTGACTTCAACCACACATGTTATTATGTTGACTTCAATCACACATGTTATTATGTTGACTTCAACCACACATGTTATTATGTTCACTTCAACCACACATGTTATTATGTTCACTTTAACCACACATACTATGTTGACTTCAACCACACTTGTTATGTTCACTTCAACACACATGTTATTATGCTGACTTCAACCACACATGTTATTATGTTTACTTTAACCACACATATTATGTTGACTTCAACCACATATGTTATAATGTTGACTTCAACCACATATGTTATAATGTTGACTTCAACCACACATGTTATTATGTTTAGTTTAACCACACATACTATGTTGACTTCAGCCACACTTGTTATTATGCTGACTTCAACCACACATGTTGTTATGCTGATTTCAATCAAACATGTCATTATGCTGATTTCAATCACACATACTGTTATGTTGACTTCAACCACACATGTTATTTTGGTGGGTTTTATATATTATTGGAAAATGGATAGGAGGGCAGAGCCTCATTCATAGAATGGCATAGAATCTTCTGAACATAATAAACTTAATACAGACGATGTGTCATATAGGTCATAGAGCAACAGAAACATTGTGGTAACTTGAGGGAAGAAGTGAAAGGGAGCAACAGAAACATTGTGGTAACTTGAGGGAAGAAGTGAAAGGGAGCAACAGAAACATTGTGATAACTTGAGGGAAGAAGTGAAAGGGAGCAACAGAAACATTGTGATAACTTGAGGGAAGAAGTGAAAGGAGCAACAGAAACATTGTGGTAACTTGAGGGAAGAAGTGAAAGGGAGCAACAGAAACATTGTGGTAACTTGAGGGAAGAAGTGAAAGGGAGCAACAGAAACATTGTGATAACTTGAGGGAAGAAGTGAAAGGTAGCAACAGAAACATTGTGATAACTTGAGGGAAGAAGTGAAAGGTAGCAACAGAAACATTGTGATAACTTGAGGGAAGAAGTGAAAGGGAGCAACAGAAACATTGTGATAACTTGAGGGAAGAAGTGAAAGGTAGCAACAGAAACATTGTGATAACTTGAGGGAAGAAGTGAAAGGTAGCAACAGAAACATTGTGATAACTTGAGGGAAGAAGTGAAAGGTAGCAACAGAAACATTGTGATAACTTGAGGGAAGAAGTGAAAGGGAGCAACAGAAACATTGTGATAACTTGAGGGAAGAAGTGAAAGGTAGCAACAGAAACATTGTGGTAACTTGAGGGAAGAAGTGAAAGGTAGCAACCGAAACATTGTGGTAACTTGAGGGAAGAAGTGAAAGGTAGCAACAGAAACATTGTGGTAACTTGAGGGAAGAAGTAAAAGGTAGCAACAGAAACATTGTGGTAACATGAGGGAAGAAGTGAAAGGTAGCAACCGAAACATTGTGGTAACTTGAGGGAAGAAGTGAAAGGGAGCAACAGAAGCATTGTGGTAACTTGAGGGAAGAAGTGAAAGGTAGCAACAGAAAAGCAGGCATTTTAGAAGAGCGCCATGGCAGGAAGGTAACCACAGTATTGTAGAGGCAGATATATGGTAATACACACACTGACCCATGTATATGGTAACACATACACTGACCCGTATACATATATGGTAACACACACACACTGATCCTTGTATAAAGTAACATACACACACTGACACGTGGATATGATAACACACACACACACTGACAAATATATATATGGTAACATACACACACTGACACATGTATATGGTAACACACACACACATACTGACCCCTGTGTATGGTAACACACACACTGACCCCTGTGTATGGTAACGTACACACATACACCAACCCCTGTGTATGGTAACACACATACACACTGACCCCTGTGTATGGTAATGCACACACACACACACTGACCCCTGTGTATGGTAATGCACACACACATACACTGACTCCTGTGTATGGTAATGCACACACACACACACTGACCCCTGTGTATGGTAATGCACACACACACACACTGACCCCTGTGTATGGTAATGCACACACACATACACTGACTCCTGTGTATTAATTTCTTTGTTTATTCCAGATGAATATTTAACCAAGAAGTGGACCTACCCCATAGAGCTTCATGGAATTGGCAAATATGGCAATGATTCTTACAGGATATTTTGTGTCAATGAGTGGAAAGAGGTAAGATATGATCAGCGTAGAGTTTCAGCTCTCTCTCTCTCTCCCTCCCCCCTCTTTCCCTGTAATAATAATTTGTTACAATTTCAAGTTTTTTGTTGTTGATGATTTGGGTTGGATTTTTGCTTTGTTGTTGGATGTGGTCTAAGTTTCTTATGTATTTAGATAGAGGTTTTGCTCTTCACTAGGTTTTTTAACGATGAAATTGTCCCTTCTAATCCCTTTGCACTGTATGAGGAGAGAACTGTGATACCAGTGTTACTAAGTTCTGGTGTTGTGTTGCTATTTATTGTGACAGTTCACATCGTTTCTGACATTTCTCATGATGTTCTCAGCATTTATGCTCAAACAGATATGGAGAGAGAATGCATCTCGGTTTCACTTCACTTGTATTTACAACCAATCTGATGTTTGACCTACTATCCTGCTTGCTGCTCCTGATATAGTGATTCGATAAGTTGTATTAGGTGTGTTGAAAAATCTATGTTTTTCTTGTCACAATTTTTGTTGTTGTGGTACACAGTCAAATACCTTGCTCCTACACTTCTCAAAGTCAAAGATGTTTCTCCTGCTAAAGATGTGGTCTCAGGTACCTCTACCATGCCTGAAACCTGTATGAACTATGTGAAGTTCCTGTTCTAATTTCTGCCCCATCCTCTTGTGATCTGTAAAGGTAAAGTTAAAGTAGAGTACGAGATTGAATCTGCGCCTTAACACGCAAGTTATGACCCATAGGTGCTTAGCCGCTTGTTCAGAGACTTCTAGATAGTGTTGCTTCAAGCATCAAAACTCACAATTTGAGGCGGCATTCCTCACCTTCCCAGAGTACTACCCTGGTACCCATTTGTGCCCACAGCTGTGTCGACTGGGGGGGAGGGGGTATTTTTTCCAACCACGAGTACAATTCACACTGCTTCCGGCTGGAATTCAACATTGGTTGTCTGAACGTCTGTAGCCTAGTTGGGTGGGTTTCCCAACTAGGCTACTGAGGCCCCCTCTCTCTGTATTCTGTAAGAGTATTTTGCTAGCATGGTCTATTAGGCTAATAGTCTGGTATTTCGTGCACAGCTTCAGGTTTCCTCTCTTTTGAATTGGGATGTACACTGATCTTTACCATGCTTTTGGTCAGGATATACAATTCCAGATCTACAGACATAGATAGTGCTTGATAAGTCAAACACTGGTCTCCTCATCGGCATAGATGAATTCATCTGCCCTCTTAGGGGGACTGGTTGATCTCTAGGTAAGATGCCGGCCTTGAGACAGAGTGGTTATGAGTTCAAATCCCGGCTGAAGCAGTTGGAATTTTTATTTATAATTTCTCTCTGCAGGATCGCCCTGGTCTCAGTAGGGAGACCCGGTTTGAAACATCAATTACTCATCGGCGAAAAAAATATGAGTACCTCCAAAGATGGAGTTATCTGCCTGTACAACAAGGGACCTCTGTGCGCACGGATGCCAGGAAAAAAGGATTAACACGCAAAATTCAGTTCCTAGTCTCTAGGGACTTCGCCAGAGGTTAAAGCTGGCAAACGTAAAAAAAAAAAAAAAAATCTGCCCTCTCTTCAGATTAGTTAATTGCGGAGGGAACTCCATCTAGCATAAGCTCCGGTTCTTTTTCCTTAATTTTCTGTCATTGTACCTGAGTGCTTTGAAGTATCTCCATACATTGCTCAACAGTATTTTTTTCGTCTTTACAATATATCATATCTTTGGTTATTTCCACGACTGTCATTAATTATTTGAACTGATGGTCTAAAACTTATCTGTTATTTCTCAGAACAATCTCTATCTCTCTGTTGTTTATAGAACTCTTCTATTTTGCAGCAGACATTCATAACCTATTATTTTTTGTCCCTCCTGACCTCTGTTCTAACTTATCCTGTTTATTTTCTGTAGTCATCATGTTTTCATTGTCATAAATGGGACCAATCTTTTTACTCAGATACAGTTCTGCTTCTTGATTGCTTTTTGGGGATATTTGTGTTGAAGACGAGAATGTCTATCGCATGGAGCAGCTAGCTCATCTGGTGACATGTTTTCCTATCAAGTTAAATTTGTTGTCCGCTTCGATGCTGTATTCAGATTGTGTAGCGTTTGTGTCTATATGCATATTTCATGAACCTCTCTTAACACTTATGGAAGCCTTATTTTAAAATCTGCCATTAATAATTTATGATCAGAGTTACAGATTGAGCCATGTTAGATCTCCATCTATGCTGGACCAGATGAAATCTATTTGTTGTCTTCTGTTTCTATCTGAGGAGGTGCAGGTGTATCATTTGTTTCTGTGTTGAAATAAGATGTTGGCAATAGCAAGATTGTTCTGCTGGCAAAATTCAATAAGTTAATTTGACCTCTGTTGTTTTTATATCCTTGGCCTTTTTCTAAATGAAACAGACACACACATGCATGCACACACACACACCTAGCTTTTCTAAAAAAAAAAAAAACTTTTCTTCTGTATTTTCAGTGCCAATTTTCACATTAAAATTTTTCACAATAATGTCTCTTTTATCTACCTCTTCTGTAGTTTCCTGCATTGTGTTGTAAAATTTGTCAATTTTCAAATTTACTGCTGATTTTGGTGCATATACTTGTGCTACTTACGTTCGCCCGATGACTAAAGTATTCTAGAGTATTCGTAGACTGTAGAATTTCTCTTCATCATCCGCCCTTAAAAGGACGTTAAGTGGGCGTGTTTGCATTGTGTTGTTGTGGTTTGCAGTATAAACTGTTATATTTGCGCCTTTCGGCCCAACACATCCGACTTCAGCACGCATATACTTGTAAAACTTTTTATGTTTCATTTTTTTCCTCTTTTGACTGTTTGACAAAATGTCTACAAGTTGGACCTGGCAGAGTCTGAACTGGAAATGTTCAGTGTGAGAAATAAACATTGTAGGAACAAGTTTTGCAGCAGCAAATATTTGGAGTGATCATGATCTAGTTTAATTTTAGTTTAGGGAATAGGTCATTCTCATTGCACACTGGACACGTCCATAAGTGCTTAAATATCTTCCAAAGAATGCCCGTTGTGGCAACTAAGATTTTAACTTTACAATATTGTAGGTGAGGTGAAGATTTCAATCTCACAATATTGTAGGTGAGGTGAAGATTTCAATCTCACAATATTG
>JAVIAB010000085.1:0-384687 GCA_032433765.1 Megaustenia siamemsis | reverse complement strand
ATTGGATCAGACAGTACGAATACAAGCAAATTATCATCTGTTCAATGCTTAAGTTGTCATCACATCCCTTTAATTAATGGCAGAATTTAACATTAAGCAGAGCCAATTATTGGTTTCTTCTTTCTACAGCAAGTTGCTATGGAAATATTGACTACAGTCTTACTTGTGGTCTGACTCTTGCTCTTCTCCCTTCTCTTTTAATATATGCTTTGTGTATGCTAAGGAATCACACTGCATTATTTCTAGATTGGCAAAAACCAGTTTCTTTGTTGTTTCTGTATGTAGCTGAGGACTGGTTTATTCCTACTCTTTCTCTTATATCAATTCTGATTCTTAAAGATAAATGGGCAGTGTATTTTTCTAAGAAAGAAAGACAACACTAATACAAATCCTTATAATCACACTACTCAAAAATGTTTCCATGGTTAAAACAAAAATATGGACACTAATGCCATTTCCCCCATAAATTTGAGTATTTTTTTTTTTATTTAAAATAAGAATACACACAAACATAATAAAGGTCAACACAATTTGTTGAGTATGTTATAAGGCTGTTCTTGGATGTGATGTTCTAGTAAGTATGTCAATGACATATTGTCTTTTTTGATATTTTCATGTGTCATCTAGACCTCTTTGTTATTTCCTTTGTATCAAAGCAAGCACTACTAGCTTTTTAGTAATTCTGATCTTATTGATGTTTTCTGTCGCTCATTTAACACTTTACTATGTGGGTATTTTTTTAAAAATTGTCCTTGAGACAGTGGCTCAGTTCTGGAATTTGGTAGTACAGTGTTGATGTAAAGATTATGTGGTGAACTGTTTTGTTTTAACCTCTAAATATAAATGGATTTTATCAATTGGTGGGTAAATATAAACCACTATCAAAGACAACGGGGGGGGGGGGGGGGGGGGGGGGGGGGGGGGGGGGGGTGGGGGGGGGGGGGGGGGGGGGGGGTGTGTGTTCCAGCTGAGGTCATAGTACGAATACAACATCACAATTAGTACAGAATGATATAAAATCTTAATCATCCCTCAGCTAATCTATGTTCAAGGAAATGAAAGTGGACAATTACTTTGTAAAAGATTTCTTTCATGTCTATTTTGGAATCATCCAGGACGGCATCACAAAAGAAAATCAAGTCCTGAGCAACACCTGTCAGGCTATGATCTTTGACACATCTCTACTACCTATTCTCTTCTATCCTTTTTAAATTAATATAGAATATACATCTTTATATAACATTTAAATACATGTCAATGACTTCTGCTTTTGATGAGGGACATGTCTAGTGAATCTTTAAATTACTTTTGTAATGTCATAAATACAAACATTTTTACTTGTTTCTAAATTAACATGCACATAATTAAAATTACAGAGTCCATATATGAACCTCAAATAATGTGAATCAACAATTTATACTGTGCTATTTCTGACATTTTATACAACTCTACAATTACTTCCAAGTCGAAAAAAAAACCCACAGTAAATTAAAAATTCTACTAAAGATTATGTTGCATGGTACTGTCAAGATTCAGGATTTAAAAAATGTCATTCTGCTTTGGATTGGATCAGACAGTACGAATACAAGCAAATTATCATCTGTTCAATGCTTCAGTTGTCATCACATCCAAATTTACCTTTAAATTAATTCGAGAGTTTAACATTAAGGAGAGCTGATTGTTGGCTATTATGTTCACTCAGCCTATCTCTCAAACATCTGCTATATGATGAACAATAGAAAACCCTTAAATTAAAATGCTACTAATGCAGTCATCTTGTTTATCAAATATTTTTTGTTATAATCAAATGATACGCTATACTTGAATGAAATGTAAAAATATTATAACAAAGATAGACACTCAAATTTCAACATTTCGTGGTGCCATTTGGAAAAATGTACAGATTAGATTTTGACAGAGTGTATAAAGTAAATATTTTTACTATTAAAATGTCATCTGATAATTCTGACTACATCCCTAATTTATATATAGTAGCGATAGTATCACCATGAATGAGGAATTGTAACTGAGCATGAAGAAGATATTGAATTTGATTTGCCAAACTCAATACTTGGAGCAGAGTATGTTGGCATTCTGGTATATACTTGTCTCATTAGCAACCATATTTTTGTTGTTGTTGCTCTCTGAGGTTTCCAAACGATGCCATTCTGCTTTGAATTGGATCAGACAGTACGAATACAAGCAAATTATCATCTGTTTCAATGCTTAAGTTGTCATCACATCCCTTTAATTATGGCAGAATTTAACATTAAGCAGAGCCAATTATTGTTTTCTTCTTTCTACAGCAAGTTGCTATGGAAATATTGACTACAGTCTTACTTGTGGGTCTGACTCTTGCTCTTCTCCCTTCTCTTTTAATATATGCTTTTGTGTATGCTAAGGAATCACACTGCATTATTTCTAGATTGGCAAAAACCAGTTTTCTTGTTGTTGTTCTGTATGTAGCTGAGGACTGGTTTAATTCCTACTCTTTCTCTTATATCAATTCTGATTCTTAAAGATAATGGGCAGTGTATTTTTCTAAAGAAGAAAGAAAGACAACACTAATACAATACTTATAATCACACTACTCAAAAATGTGTCCATGGTTAAAACAAAAATATGGACACTAATGCCATTCCCCCATAAATTTGAGTATTTTTTTTTTTATTTAAAATAAGAATACACACAAAACATAATAAAGGTCAACACAATTTTGTGAGTATGTTATAGGCTGTTCTTGGATGTGATGTTCTAGTAGAGTATGTCAATGACATATTGTCTTTTTTTGATATTTTCATGTGTCATCTAGACCTCTTGTTATTTCCTTTTGTATTCAAAGCAAGCACTACTAGCTTTTTAGTATTCTGATCTTATTGATGTTTTCTGTCGCTCATTTAACACATTTTACTATGTGGGGTATTTTTTAAATTGTCCTTGAGACAAGTGCTCAGTTTCTGGAATTTGGTAGTACAGTGTTGATGTAAAGATTATGTGTGAACTGTTGTTTTTTAACCTCTAAATATAAATGGATTTATCAATTGGTGGGTAAATATAAACCACTATCAAAGACAAACGGGGGGTGTGTTCCAGCTGAGGTCATAGTACGAATACACACATCACAATTAGTACAGAATGATATAAAATCTTAATCATCCCTCACTAAACCATGTCCAAGGATGCATAATGCAGTAACTCATATAGCTATAAATGAATATGGTCATAAGAAGCATAATGCCGAGGATTTCTTTCATTTTTATTACATAATTGTAAAGCATGCGCTTTGCGTTAAAATGAATTATTAACTTACATAATTCTGTGCCAATGTCTGTTCCACAAGACACACACATCTTTGATAGACTGGTTCACAATAAGGTAGAAAGCCAGATTGCAAGGCTGTGGCAACACTTGACAGGCACTGAGAATTCAGCAATAAAATGCATTCAACTTCAACAAATACAAAATCCAGCAGGTAAATCATAACCGTAAACTAGAATGCAAATGCTGATTGCTTTTAAACATCGGTAATTTATGTTTACAACCTTGTGTATATATTGACTGTTTGTTGTTTGCAGATATTGGAAGTTGCTGGCTTAATCGGTAGCAGTGAACAAACAATGGATAAACAAACGATGCCATTCTGCTTTGGATTGGATCAGACAGTACGAAACAAGCAAATTATCATCTGTTCAATGCTTAAGATGTCATCACATCCAAATTGAAGGAAATTCATGGCAGAATATAACACTAAGCTGAAATAGAATACACGCTGAAAGGAAAACTGAAAAAAAAAAATAGGAAAATAATTGAAACTCTAAAAAAAAACATTTTTTACCCCAGGTGTTTTTATTCTGTATCGTCATCAAGTACCGGGCCTACTGGCGTAGGTGATCATGTCTCTCCACAATTTTCGATCTCGGCAGCTATTTATCATTTCTGTTGTTGACCTTCTGCCAGCCATTCTCTTACTGTCTGTTATTTTTTTCTCTTTGCTTCCCTCTATCTCTTCGTCCCTCAATTTTTCCAGTTGTTACAATATATTCCAGTTGTTCTCTTCTCATTACATGGCCAAAAAATGATGATTGTTTCTTCCTAATATTGGAAATTAGCTGTCTTTTTGCTTTGACCTCTCTCAGAACATCATCATTACTCTTCTTAGCTGTCCATGGTACTCTCAACATTCTTCTCTAAAAACCACATTTTCTACAGACTCCAGATTCGCATCCATATGTTAAGACTGGCTCTACATAACATTTAAGAACTCTCTTTTCTTGTTTCTATTGTCAAAATGGATTGCATAGTATCTTCCTCATTTTTTGGAAAGCTGCTTTTGCCTGCTCCATTCTGCATCTCACCTCTTTTGTACATCTTCCGTCTGAGGTTAACAAAGTTCCCAAATATTTTAATTCATTTACCTGTTTTAATATTGTTCAGTATACAAACTTAATTAAAGTGAACTTTTACAGGTGCTTACTGTGGGCTGACTACAGTAGTTCATTTAATACAAATTTTGTCATATTTAGACCATGTTTTTTTTTTTTTTTGCGCAACTTTTAAAAATGATAGCAGTCATGATTGATATATGCATATTTACATTTACACTTAATTATAATTATATAAAATGTGATTTGACACCTAATAACAAGATTAATAAAAACTAAATTTAATTCTGTTCCTATTCTTCAGTCAATCTTAAAAATGTTCCTTGTTACAGTTTCCTCAAATTCCAAGTCCGGCTTGTTGCAGGAGCTACTGAGTTAAGTGCTCTGTGCACACCGTGAACTGTGTGTCTCATCTGTTTTGATCATGTTTCGATATTCCCTTTGTTTACGATGAATGATATCGTATGACAAGGAACAGTTGGCTGTGTTCACTTTCTGTGCTGTTTTGCCATGTACTGAGACTACTATGTTGGGGACTACCAGTTACCTTTCTTTGTTTGAGAGATGAGTTAGTAATTCGGATGATTCCACTGGCACAGGTGGTTGAGCAATTATGGATTTTAATTCGTTTGCAGTGATACGGGGCCTTCCATACCCATAATTCACATGATCTAGCTAGATTATCAATCATTGACCGCAGTGCAGATTCATTATGAGCAACCAGTGCTGCAGCATCAGCGAATAGAAGCTCTTTGATTAGGGTCTCAGTTTTTTATTTTGACCTCAAGACGTGCTAGATTGAATAAGGAGCCGTCAGATCTTGTACAGATGAAGATGTCTCCAGAGACCATTTCAAGCGCATTGTGTAAAAGGGCAGCGAAAAATATGCCAAATGGAATAGAGACAAGGACACATCCTTGTTTGATTCCACAGTTCATCTCAAAGGGCTGGAAAGATCTACCCTCAAACTGGATGATGGCAGACATATTGTTGTGGAATGACTTGATCAGCTAAGTAATGTAGGAGGGCAGCCAATATTTTCCAACACCTCATCAACAAAGGCTATAATAGAGCTCTTCTCTGTTCCTTGCATTTTTCTTGTAACTGGCAGTGAGGTATGAGCTTTTTATGCACAGCAAAACCCACTCCATGTAAGCGAGGCTGCTCAGGCTTTAGCCCCCCCATCAGAAAAAGGTGTAATTTTTCTCCCTAACTGAACCACAATCTGCAAGCCTTGTTTCCTGAAGGGCTGCAAAATCATCATGTAGTCTCTGCAGCTCCATGTCGATGAGGGCTGTTTTCCTCATGTTTTCCACATTCGTGAGGTGGTGTTACTTAATCCAGGACACTGTGTTATAACGTTCCAGGTGCCGAATATGAATTGTGTCTTCCTTCTGCTGTGTCCTAACGAGGACGGAACTGACATTTCAGCTTGCTATGCCTGGCCCAATAATATGGAGATAATGCATTGCCCAAAGCGCACTACCCCCCTCTCATCTCTTCTTTGAAGCGTTCCAAAGAAGGACTAGGTCCTTACATTCAGAAACAAATTTGAGCTGCAGTGGATGTCAGAAGATGGATAATACACCACCGACTGATAACACAAACTATTTGACCAAATTAGTACACACTGTAGCTAAACAACTACTCACCTCCAACAAGGGAAATAAATCTTTATCTTCATCTTTCAGCATATTCCACTTGTGTATAAGGGGTGGCATTAGTAAGTTCACATACTCCTGAGAGAATTAAAATGTCATAATTACTTTATTTTATCAACACAAATGAACTATCATCAATAGCCAGCAAAATTGGGCTTGAGGTCAATCATGAAAAGACTAAAGTCATGAAAAGTTTAATTCCAACAAGTGACAAAATATACATGGAAAACAAACCAGTAGAAGAGATCGATCACTTTATCTATCTTGGAAGTCACATTGATCGAGAAGGGGATACGAGCAAAGAAATTAGAATCAGACTGGCTAAAGCAGCAATGTCTTTCAGAAGCCTTGAAAAGTTGTGGAAATCAAAACTCATTAGCACAAACACAAAACTTAGGCTATTCAAATCAAATGTACTATCAACCCTTACGTATGCGTGTGAAAGCTGGAAAGCAACAGAGTATAGAAACAAAGTTGAATGCATTCGAAAATAAATGTCTAAGGAAAATACTTGGTATAGAATGGAACGAATTCAAAACAAACGAGGAAATTAGAGAAATCGCCAATCACCACTAATATCTTCAGTAATAAAGAAAAGACGATGGTCATGACGTTGGACATGTGATGAGAAGAGATAATAATCGAATAGCGAAGCAAGCCCTCATATGGGAAACAACAGGTAAAAGAAAAAGAGGAAGACCCAGGGAGACACTGAGAAGAACATTGATGAGAGAGGCAAGAGCAGCAGGAATCGGCTCCCTCAATGAGATAGAACTGCTTGCACAGAACAGAGACAGATGGCGAGATTTAATAAAATCTTTAAAAGAAAACTGCTAGAACAAAAATTCATATAGGAGAAGGTGTATCTTGGTCTACGCCCTATGGGCCGGTTACGGCTCGAAAGGTCAATAGATAGATAGAATTACTTTATTTATTTAGTTAATTTGTACAGCACAAATCTCTAAGAGAGAAAGGGACATTTCCCAGTTAAAGTAGGATCAGCCAAATGTTAAGGGCAAGCTCTAAATTGAAAAATGACAATTTTCATCACATTTTGTGATTTTCACAACAACAAAAATATATTTGATTATCATAGCACATTACAATATTTAATTTTGTCATTCTGATCTATTTACATGTTTTTTTTTTTGGTGTTTGTTTGAAGTGGAGGTAATAATTTTTTCCTGTTCTATTACCTAATTAATTAGGCAAAAACTTGAAATCATCATAACTTTGCTTAGAATTAACATATCAACGTAATTCAAAAAGCATTTTCGCAGATTAAATTATGTACCTTATATTCCAAGAGTAATATAGGGTCTGAACAAAGATTTTACTTTACTAAAGAAACTACAAGACTACACCTTCGGCCAATCAGATGATGCGTTCTATCTTCGCTACATAGTAACCATATAATCATTATGGCGTGTATCACATGCGATTTTTATACGAACTGTGCATTTTCAAAGTTATCTATACATTTTTGCTAAGATATGGGGAAAGAAGGTTAGTTAGAGCTGACAGAAGGGAAAACGTAAATTCTGTGGGAACCAATACACTTGTAATCTGTAAAGTTAACCTACAACCTCAAGCAGTGTCACAGGTTCTGTTGTTAGTGATCGAAAGCAAGCCAGCTGGAGTGATGTGTCATGTGTGTTCATAAATGCAAACAAACAGCTGTTATCTGCTGCATCTAAACCAGGAGAAAGGTGTTTCCACACGGACCATTTTGATAATAGTTCACATCTTACAGGCTTTCGTCTCATTGATTTGAAATTGTTCATTGATTTGAAATTGTTTATTGAATTTATAAGTCAACTATTGTGTCCTCATTGTAAACAACAACCCATGCGTACAACAAATGTGACAGAGAAAAAGTTCACTTGCGTCAAAATCAACTTTCATTTGCCAGTATCAGAACAAACTTGCATTCTCAACTTACAAGATATATGGCAAAATTTAAGAAATCAACAGAAGATTTCCCATTGCAATGTTGAATGTTGTGGTCACGTCCAGAAAAGAATGGAGAAACAGCTCAGTGTCAGAGCTGAAGAATAAAACATTCCAGCAGCAGGGGAAAATTACGAAAAGGATAGGAGGCAAGGGAGGCCTAACAAAAAAGGCAATTTTAAACATCCAAGGACGCCATGGTGCTGTTATAAAAAAAAATGTAAATGATGTGCAACAAATGAAGAAGGATATCTGGGAAATTTGGAAACAGAAACAAAATTCATGATGATTGTTGCAGTTGGTGTCCTTCTAAGAAAAACCCACTCTCAATGCAGATAAAAATACATTCCCACTATATGTTACAGAAGCAATCAAGCCAAGGTTTGAAACCCTAAGCAATGAAATATTATTAAGAAAATGTGCTCATGGTGAAACAAAACACCAATGAAAATTGTCACAACCTTATTTGGCAGAAGTGTCCTAAGATGAGTTTTGTTGGACGTCAACGTCCTTTGCTCGTAGTAGCTGAAGCAACTATTGTGTTTAATGATGGTGAAATAGGAAGGCCTGACATTTTTAAAACCTAGGAAATTCATGTGGATATTTTGCTGAACTTTGCTTCAAAGAAACTTGATAGAAGAAGAATTGTTGCAGAGGAAAAAAAAAGTGTACCACCAAAGTGACATAAATTGCATCAAGCAGGTTCTGACGACATTCAAGATGATTTCTATCAAGCTGGTGAACATAAATGACCAGATATAGTTTACAATTACTGTTCACATCCAGGAGTTATAAATATTTTAGTCACAGCTCTGTATTTCATAATATAGTCACATTTTTTTTATTCATTTGTTTCTTTTAAAGTCAATTTTCTCAAAATCATGTTTTTTTGGGATGCCATTACGGTTTTCAGGTTATTGTCAAAACTAATAGGAATATTAACTTCATATTTTGTACACAGCTGCTCTAGGTGTTTTTCTTTGAAATGAACCACTTTAGTATTAGCATTATGAAGGAAAGTGATATTTTCTGAATGCTGAACTTTTTGGACCTTGGTATAGCACAGTCAGACAGTACCACACATTCAATTCTGGTTCATATTACTCAGCATTATTAATAGTGTATAGGGTGCAAAGTTTCATTGTTCTACCTTAAATAGTTTTTGTTTGACACTGACATTTCTACGACTGGCGTTTCGCGTCAACATTTGTGTATATGTTACTAAAAATTAAATAAGAAAAGAAAACATTCATACATTTTAGTCAGTGCCATCCATAAATATAATGGTTGAGCTATGTAAATCCAAAATTTCAAGAAGATGCTATGAAATTACATGTACAGTGATGTTAAGAAACTCATCAAAAAGTTTCATTCTCAACTTATAGCCTGCCCTTAAGACACTTCTACATAACATTCATATTATATACATAATTATAAAATAGTATTACTGCCTACATACATTATAAAATAGTATTACTGCCTACATACAATATAAAATAGTATTACTACATACATATATTATAAAATAACATTTCTACATACATATGTAGGCTAACTATTCCAAATTAACATTTGAATGTCATTTGCAACAGAGTTAACCACAATTTTATGTACTTCTTTGCACTCCAATCTGATCAGATGAGAAGACCAGAAAAATGAAAGGGAAAGAAGATAACACAATCAATGACATAAACAAATACTTTTGATTGAACTTACTGGTTTGTTTAGGTGATGACCAACGGAATCCGCCAATGTTCCAATGGCATCATACAAAATGAGGAGGTTTTTATGCTGAAAAGTACAAAAATACAAAAGTTCAAGCATGTGTTAATTTCACATCTGTGTAATTGAGGAAATTTGTAATGTGACAATGTCATTTGAAACTAAGAATGGCAAAATGTTACATCATCTCAATATTCCTGTATGGTGCAGAAACATGGACATTAGACAAGAAAACAGAACAGAAAATTGAAGCCTTTGAAATGTGGATTTATAGAAGAGTAGGTAGAATTGGATGGAAAGAAAAGATAAACGATGAAGCTTTAAAACAACTGAAAATAAAAAGAGAACTGCTGAACACAATTAAGACAAGACAAATGAAATTTTTGGGCATGTTAAAAGACACAACAGCCTACTAAAAGTAATATTGGAAGGAAAAATACAAGGCAAAAGAGGCAGAGGCAGACCAAGACTAACATGGACGAGTAACATCAAAAGATGGACAAGTCAATCTATGTCAACCTGCACCATCAAAGCAAGAAACAGAGTAGAATGGCGATCCACAGTAGCCACCTTCATTGCATAGAGGGCACACGATGATGATGACAATGTAATTATTTTAGATGAATCTCCCTTCTTTTCTTGTCCAAATTAATTTTTTGACTAAAGACTAACATCTGGGTACCAGCTATCCAAAAATACTTGGAAATTCCATTTTTAGGGAGATGTCTCCTCTTCCATGTATTTTCACATGAATTATGATTGTGGAGATACACTGAGTTACTAGCGGGACATTTCCCGCCATTTATCATTTAAGCAAGGCATGTACCTCGGATGTGCGCATGTTAACATAATTACCAGAAGCATACAGCTCACATCACCAAAGCATGGCTGTAAGAGAATGTTACTAAAGTTGCCCAGCAACTTTCTTCTTAGCGTTCGCCCTGAAGTGGGTGTGCAAGTCTTGTCTCGTTAGGTAAAACAGCAACATCTGCGTCTTTCAGCCCAACACACACATTTTTTGGCATAGATTTGCATTGCAAATATTTCTAAGGCTGGTAATTTTTAGCCCACTCTTTTTTATTTACAATTGCCACTGCTTCCTTTAAAGCTTGAAATTGCACATGGGATGTACTTTTTGTTTCCTTTTAAAGCTTGAAAGTGCACATGGGACCTACCTTTTGCTTTCGTCTCAAAGCTTGAAAGTGCACATAGGATCTACTTTTGCTTCCGTTTAAAGCTTGAAAGTGCACATGGGATCTACTTTTGCTTCCGTTTAAAGCTTGAAAGTGCACATGGAATCTACTTTTGCTTCCGTTTAAAGCTTGAAAGTGCACATGGGATCTACTTTTTGTGTCCTTTTAAAGCTTGAAAGTGCACATGGGACCTACTTTTTTGTTGTTGCTGTTATCTGGGAGAACTAGACATTGAATCTCACTACCCAGGCCAATGGAAGGTAAGGCTACAAAGAAACCACAGATTTGAATTGAAGAGAAAAATTCCAATCACCTGTGATGTATTTGACCTGGGACCTTCCCACTTAGAAGCCAACATCTCACCTCTTATCCACCAAATCCTTTCTCTAGCAACAATTTTTACCTAAATCCAATTGAAAAAATTTGGGTACTGCACAAGAATAATTTTAAATGAGTGGTACATTGATCAAGTGAAGGAAGCAGTTGAAAATTACTGAGAGTCTGTGAAAGTGTTTATTATTGTTTCCTTGAGTGAACTGCACTATGAAAATATGACTGCCATTTGTTTATTTTGCAACATACTGTTTTCAATATTGACCTTAAAATAAAAAATACACCATAATATACTGCAGTTACCTGATTTATCTTTTTTAAGGAGCTAATGTAGAATAGAGAAATCAATCAACCTCTAATATCTTCAGTAATCAAGAAAAGAGTATGGACATATGTTGGACATGTAATGAGGAGAGATAATAACCGAATAACAAAGCAAGCCCTCATGTGGGAAACAACAGGTAAGAGGAAAAGGCGGACCCAGAGAGACACTGAGAAGAACATTGATCAGAGAGGCAAGAACGACAGGAATCTGCTCCCTCAATGAGATAAGTTGCTTGCACAGAACAGAGATAAATGGCGAGATTTGATAAAAGATCTTTACATGGATTGAAACTGATATAATAAAATTTAGATAAGAGAAAGAGTACCTGGGTCTATGCACTATAGACTGACAACGGCTTGAAAGGTCAATAGATAGATAGAATGTAGAATAAAAATGAAAAAAAAGCAGCATGGCAATTAACTTGCAGCTTTCATTTATTTACTAATTAAACAAAAAAATTAAAGATTATCTTCTAACCTGGTACTTTCCAAAAGCAAAGACCAAAGTTTCCAAAATGAAGCCAAGATATGGTACCAGCTCTGTGCAAGCCTCCTCCTCTAGTGTAGCAAAGGCTGAACATGCTGCTTCTTGAACTCTCTTGTTTGCATCTAAGACTCGCTTCAACAGCTAAAATACAATTATGCACTATATTAACATGATTAATAATATTTTACACTTATTAAACCCATTACACTAATCTTCAGTTGTAATAAACAGGTTGTTAAATATTAAAATGACAGAAATGAAGCAATCTACAATCTGATGATTTATAACAATCATTATATTCTAAGCAGAAATGGTGATTTAATATATAAAAACTAGCTGTTCTACAAATAAGATTAGTGTGGTTCTAATCATGGCAGGGGCAAAAAGTTTTCTCTATAAAGGTTTACATTAAAACACATCAGGGTGGCTCCAATGGGCATTCAACCTTTATTCTAGTTCTTAAATGGGAAACAGCAGGCAAAAGAAAACCGCCAACCTAGAGATACACTTTAAAGAACACTGAAAAAATGAGAAGCTGCAACATTGGCATCAACTCCATTGCCATGGTAGATACGCCGGCCGGCTCAGAACACTTAATGTTTGGTGAGTCCTGTGCAAAGGGTGACACTCAAGAGCAAAGACTGTTGGACATGGTGTCAAGAATTTCTATTCTATGTGCAGTCATCTACTCAAAAGGACAACAGATAAAATTATCCCATTATGTGTTTTATGTATAATTTGTAACAACTTCAGTTACTACAGATATACACTCCAGCTAAAATAATGCATGCACTGGACCATAAAAGGAGAATCATGCTACATAACCCGCCAATAAGAGAATAAAAAGCTAAAACCAGAAAAAATAAATGCACTAAAATATTTATTCCATAATTCTTACTAATGTTCAAATAATACTAACATAGTAAGTAAAAAAAATGAAAAATACAATTCATATGTAAGAATTGCACACTCACCTCTGTCATGAGAGGTTTAAGAAAGCTATCATGGGGCTGCCCAACCACCCAGTGGGCATAACGACTCAATGTCCAACAGGTAATTGACCTAACCAATGCTTTCTTGTCTGACAAACAGCCAATGAGATAGGGTACGAGCTCAGGCAGATGTGGGATCATGCCATTCATACATCCTTCAGCAATAGCACCAAGCACCAGAATACCAGACTCCTTGACCTCCCAGTCAATGTGAATAAAGTTTCCTTCAGAATGGGAAGCAGGACTGGTAGAATCTCATCATGGAACACATTAGCCAAGATATCAAGAGCCGCAGCAGAACACTTTCCTGCGACAGAAAAAAAAAAAAAGGTGTGTTAAATAGAAAATCAGATTATTTAAAGGCAGTATTGCCTTTGCATACGCTGAAATAAATTACATCATCACCATTCCAAATAGACCCCCCCCCACCCCCCCCCCCAATTCAATGCACTTACAAAAGATAAAATCAACTAACACACACAACTTAAATTTCCTAATAGGTGCACTCAACAAGATCTGGAAAGAGTTCCTCCAAGAGAATTATCTGTTACCTCCACATTTTTCTGTAAAACTATGCTCAACAGATTAGGTCTAAGTAGTTGTATATTTCCACTCATTTCAGTGATTTATTTTTAAAGTAAAATTAAACAACTGTATTTGATAGAAGGCCTATAATAAAATAAACAAATATATAGCAAATAAAATTGTGTACAGAATGGAGATGTACAATATAAAATGATAATTAGTTGAGGATTGAGATGGTGTGATCTAAAAATTGTGGTTTTCTTAAGCACGGGTTGAAGTGGAAAAGAGAAATAAAAATGTACGTACTGAGATTCCAATCAGACAGAGTATCATCATCGTTGTAACCTTCATCTGGTTCTCCATCCTTTAGATAAAGACAAATTAGTAATTAATAGTGAGTGATTTTAAACATTAGCATGCTCTTAATTTATAAACTAAAGGCCTATTGCCATATGTTGAAAAAATATTTAAATGTATACTGGAAAAAAAAATTAAGATTTAAAAAAACAAAATTAGATTTAATATACTATATGGTCACATGATTAACTGTATGAACTCACCTCTCTGTCTTCACCCTTCTGATTAGAATGGGTTCTCGTTTTGTGAAACCTTGGCCTGATGTCAGATTCCTTGTCTGGTACCATCTCATCTTCTACATCGCCCTAGAAGAGAGAAAGAAATAATAAAATCATTTTCAACTGTACATTTAAAAACTACACATAACTTTACCAGATAAGAACAGTAGAGGCTGGGGGTGGAAAGTTAGTCTAGATGGAGAGCATCATGTGATGTATGGTCACAGATCATGCAAATCTGTGGCCAAAGAAATGGATAGTTGGCGCAGCAAGTAAAAATAATCATTTAACCCTACATTACGAAAGCATTGTAAAATTTAATTTTTAAAAATCAGATTAGCAATAAAAAATTTCCTGTGGGTTCTTTCTCGCCATGTACCTTCCTAATTGTTCATGCTGATGACCCATGTTGAGTTATTGTATTTTATTATATTGAGTGATTGTATACTAGTCTGTATTATGTACAACTTTATGATGCAAAGTGAGCAAATATTTCATATAACACAGAATTATATATATTATTATATAATTATATTATACAGAATGCTGACATAGCTGAAATTCAGGGTTTCCATCACAAAAATGTATGCTTTTCCACTTCAAATCAATACAAATTACAACAAACATGTCACTTGTGTTATTTTGTGTGTGTGTGAAAAATCTATGTTATGCACATAATGTTAATATTTGTCCTGGCTATGCTCCTTAATTGTTTCAATTATTTTTTTTAAACTGTAGTCCTTCTAAAGTGTTATTGTTCCAAATGGTCAATAAAAAATATTATTTATTCACACAGGTTTTCTTGTAAGTAGTAAATTTTACAACCATTTCGTAAAAACATAACTTACAGAGGTATCATAACCTAGGGTTAATGTATTTGTCAAACCTAAACATACCTTTAACAGGATGATATCAATCTCAGAATATCTCATGCCATTAACTAGCACTGGCACAAGTCGATCGATGTGGGGACCAACACTTCCTTGCAAACTTTCTGCTCTGCCAGGCACAGCCAAAACTCACAGGATTCAAGTGCCACTGTGTCATCTTCATCCTGAGTTCGTTCCATCATGTACTGTCAACAACAACAAAAAGTGGCATTTATAATAAACTGTCACCTTATTCCTGCAACTCAATATAATCAAATATTTTTAAACGTTGTAGGTTTAATAGGTGTAACTCTTAAGTACAAACTTATTACCTACTGTTAAATGTTATCATTTGTCTTGTTATTCCTTCCCTTCCATTATTATATAAGTATGTTCCAAACACTTTTTTAAACCTGAGACACATTTTATATCAACCAAATATTTTTTTTAAAAATATTCATGCATTTAATTCTCAAGTTTAAATTCAATTTATTCTCAATCTTACACTTTTATCTTATACAGGTAGAAACTTTTATGTATTTACAAGAGTGAGTAAAAAAGTAAACTTAATATCCTTAATTAAACACATTTTTTATCACGACGGCATTGTATCTTCAAGTATACAGAAATGACATGCAAGCACTCATATACACTGAATGCGGAGGGGATTATGTTGAAAAGTTATGAAACAATTCATTCATATGTATTTAGAGTTTGTTCGTAAAAAATAATTATGGTTACTGTTTGACTCACCCTTGTACATCATTGTGTAAAAGTATTATAACTATCCAAATATCTTTTATTTACAATTTTGTTAAAATGTTATATACAAAGCAAATCACAATTTTCATAATTTTTTCTGAACTCTTTCCGTACGTTTCGCCGCACTGTGCGCCATGCCGATTTTGGCAACGCAAGTTTCGCCACATAGTGCGTCACGCTCTATTTTTATTAGTGAACACCATCAAACCATATTCTTTTTACATGTCTTGTATCATCTTGGAATTGGTGAAATCTAATACCTTTGTTCAATTATCAAAAAATTCAAATATAATATGTTATATATTAGATAAATATGAATATGTAGATTGATTTTTTAAAACGATGAAAATTTTGTCTCTGAAATCTCTTCCATTTCATCAAAAGCTTCTGTATGGAAAGTTAAACAGAAGCTACTTTAAAAAAATATTCTTCCTGATAGCTTAAATAAGAATTTAGTTACTAATAAGAATATGCATTATTACAAGGTGATTTCAAGCTATCATGGAGACATTGCACACAACAAAGGAAGAAGATCTGGGAGATCTGACTAAAGTATAAAGATTCTTTCAGGCGGGTTGTGGTGAATGCAACGTTCTATAAAGGACAAGTGAGTTGATCATGATGGCTTATTTTTAGTCCAAACTTTCACACTAGAAACATTTTACTATCTTTACACATAGTTTTATGAGGTAAAATGTTGAAACTACACAGAATGCACACATTTTAATCCAGGCACATTGCAAATAACAATATTACTATTGTCATCCTTTGATATTCACATTAATGACAGAGGGGCTCACAGCAGGGGTAAAATACATCAAGAATGAATGCAATATTTTCCTGCTACAAATTTATTTAACATTAACTATTAAAATTATTACTGTACAGAGAAGTTCTATTTATCTATTGCAAATTTGAGCCAAAGTTGGCACATAGGGCAGAAATTATGGACTCTGTGTAAGTCGATAATTGTAAGAATCAGACCTTGCACAGGGTGTCCGGTTAGCACAATCGATAGGCGGTTGGCTTACCACGGCAACAGCCGGGTTCGTACCCTGGCAAGGACACCTGGGTTTTACTAATTCCCTAAAAATTAGTACCTCTGAAGTCGGAGTAAATCTGCCTGCATGGCGAGGGGCATCCTGTAATGGGATAAAACAGACTTTACACGCAAAATTCAGTCCCACAAATTGAGTGGGTGGGACTTCGTCAGAGGTCAAAGCTGACGAAAGCGAACGAACGAAACCTTGCACAGGACCCGCATTGTATCTCACTAGACAACCCTGTTCTTGGCAAGTTGTTCAATCTCAGCCCGCTCGCTGAGATTGTGAGATCGGTTGGTCAAAATTAATAAATCTGATGAATTCATCATGAACAATATTTCCTCTATTTCAAATTTTATTCAAGATGAAGTGGTACAAAAATTAACTTGCTAGCATTAGTTATAAAACAGATAGGATCCGCAAACCATTGATGTCAATATCTGCAGCACATGACACCTGACTCCTATGACATCATCTTTTTATAATGTAGAGGGTGAAAAAAAAAGGGGGGGGGGGGGAAGAGAGAGGAGAGCATAATTTTAAACTTTACTTTGACATACAATTTTAACTGACACTCAGTCTAACTAATCGAAATTGCCAGTCATATAACATGTTGAACATGGATATAAAACAATTTGACAAGAAGACAATAATGGAAATATAAATAACCAATTTGTAACCAAACGAGAAGGTAAATGTCACAATATTTTTTAGTTCTCCTCTCTAACTAACAATCCAAAGTACAAGATGCTTGACAAACTAAGAACATATATAATGTTCAACTTAGATATTCTCTGTGTACCTGAATAATCTGTTCAATGTGAGGCAACAGCCGATCAATTCGAACTTCCACAAGCATGACCAAAGCTCTGCAAACATTCTTCCTCACACATCAGTGTCTTTATCTTCAGCTAAGAAGAACAAGTTCTGAAACAATTCATGAACATATCTGCTATAATTCTGATGCATATATCAAAATAGCTGGAACATCAGATAACTGTAAATCATCTTAACCTAATTATAAGCCATGCTATTTAGTGCTAACAAATTCTTTCACAATCACCTTTCTTTATAACAATTCATAACCTTAGATAGTATTTTCCAACCACTTTGTCCTACTATCCTAGACTTCATGTTACCTTTCTTTCTTTTTTCTTTCCAGATATCACAATTTTTTCCTATCATGAATTTTAATACCCCCTATGACATTCTATCTATCTATTGTCCTTTCGAGCCGGAGACGGCACATAGGGCAGAACCACAATTTCAAAAACAGAAACCTTGCGTGCCAAAATGGCACATATTGCAGAGATCACTGCTTCCAAAATCTATGGCTCTGTTTCCATAACAAAACTTTTTACAATGACAGCTTGTCAAGCCATCGATCAACCTCCTTAGTCGCCTCTTACGACATGCCTGGAAGGTCACAGTGTCACTATTCTTTACTCCCTCATAACGAGGCCCCGGTAACAGGGAACATGGAACTTAGTTCTATGACATTAGTTAATATTTATTGTTAACTCAGAGTTTTGATGACCAACAAGTTACACTATCACACAACTCTTAATTCAAAATAAAATAGCTTGATTTTTTAAAATAAAGAAGTTACAGATCTCACATAAAAGTATGATAGAAAACAAACACTACAATAAGAATCACTTGCATATTAAATCTTAAATCAATGTTATGCAAACCCATCCCACCTTCTTTAGCTAGAAATTATAATCAAAGTTGGGAGATATTTTTAAAGCATCATTACAATTGCAAAACTAGATAGAAAGACTAATAAAAATATAAACTGAAAGATAAATTAAGCCAAAAAAGCTTTGTTAACCCTAGATTACAATACCTATCTGTGGCCGACATTTTTATGATACCGTAGTAAAAATTACTACCACCTAACCATAAAATTAGGAGCTGTAAAAAAATGTTAGTTTAAGTTTTCTTTGAACTTTTTGACACACAGCTGTGTGACTAGGAGAGACAGTGAGAACTCAAGATTTCCTGTCTCAGGTTGATTTATTATCCGAATTTGACCGCAGGGGTAGAATGCGTTACAATGTCTATCGGTATTGGTACTGTAAGTCTGTCAGTATGTTTGGCTACCTCCTAGCGTTATTTGCTGTTTCCAAAGTCACAAAGCATTGTTTTGATATCGACCAAGGAAATTTCCATTGAGGGGGGGGGGGGGGGGGGGGGGAATAAAAAATTTACAGTAAAATTTAAGTAAACATTTTTAAACTAACGTTTTTTTTTCTGCTTTATGAGATTGTATCTCATGAAATTTGAGACATTATGAGATTGTAACCCGTGAAATTGGATAGAGAGGGAAAAAAAACACTTAGGGGTCATGAGAAGTTAGGAAGGCACATGGGGGCGGAATGCATATGAGTGAATGTGTGTTTTGATGCACTAATTTTTACTATGGTGTCGTATAATCTAGGATTAAACAACAGTTGGATGTTCACTTTGCATGGTGCAGAAACAAAACTAAGGATATAATAGTGTTGTGTATATTAATATGGATCTGAATGCTGAAAAACCAGAGACTGGCTAAGTTAAAGGCCCCTCCCCCACACAAAAACCATGGATTGGAAGAGAATTCCTACCACCTCGACGGTTTTAACTCTTTATGTCAGTGGAACGCTGTCATGGTTACTTACATTTTGCCAAGCGAACGCGAACTGACATGGTTACTTACATTTTGCCAAGCGAACGCTGACATGGTTACTTACTTATTTACATTTTGCCAAGCGAAAGCTGACATGGTTACTTTCATTTTGTTTCGTTTTAGTAAATAATACACATTTTAAGCTACCACATCCGCAAGGGATATAACTCTAATAAAATTTCCTGTCTTTAGGCACGCTTTGGTTGATCAACGTGGGCTTAATTTGTTCACAAAATCGTCAAAATTTGTGTTGTTTACTAAAGTCTTCAATCACCTGATTCGTGTTTATAAGTGAAAAATGGCTAGCAGCAGTGAAGTATCTATCGCTCCTAAACGTGAATTATTATTATAATAGCAGAAAAAGCTAGGAATTATGTTCTGAGAACTTTAAATGTAATAGTGATCTTAATGACTTAGTTTTAGTATCACTGTTGAATTAAAATGTACCCCCACTTTGGATAGGTGAGTACCAATTTTTATATAATTTTTTTTAATAACAAATATTTTGGTTCTTAATTGCTTAAATTCTTATCCTTCAATTTTTTTCCAAATTATTGTTTCTGATTATGAATCTGTGCTCTTTTCCCTTTAATTTGATGCCTAATATGACTTGTTATAGTGAAAACATGAAAGATTTAGTGAAAGAAGTATTTTTCAGGAAGAAATAATTATGCCAAAACACTAGTTACTGGGTATAAAAAACATGGGTATTAAGAGTTAAACCAGAGACAAGACATTTTAACTTTAATCAACCCAGCTCTATGACCAAGAAAGAAGAATTAGATTACCGTGACAGAAATATATTGGTACTATATAGTTCCTACCTGAATGAAAGTATCTATATGAATCATCAGTGCTTGTGTCCTGCTTATAATAAACTGGTTCACGCATGCAATAGCATGAGACCTGACAAAAGAGAACAAAAATAGTTTATAAATAATTACATCTGCTAACAATGAATATGAGTTTATAAAACCACAGCAAACTATAAAGAGTGTATGAGCACAACCCCTCTAGCTTGATTTTTCAGCTTTTAGAGCAGCAGTGGCTAGGGGTAGGATTATTATGTCAGCCGTCTATAGTTCACTAAGGTGAACCTTGATCAATGATGTCACACTAGTGAGGCTGCACACAAGCCTTTTCTACAGTTGACAGTGATTGAAATAACCCTCTTCACAGCTTCTGGCAAACTAAAGATCATCACTGCCATTTACTGAGCCATTTTCCAAAAGCCTATCTCAAGTAAGGCCTTCAATCTTAGAATTCTTTATCAATCATTATTTACCAGTTTATATGAGTTACATTTGGACTATACATATGATGAAAAAATCAATAATGACCATGTGTTGAAAATACATAATTTGGAGTTGTTTCATATACAGATAATAATATCCACCTATTTGTTTACAAGTTGCCATAGTATATGCTCCTTATTCTTATAACAAGAATACATATTACATAAGAATATCTTCAGATAATAGTAAAGACTCCACATTTTTACATACACACTATTTATCTTTGAGGATATTTCATTATTTGATGTATTTTGCAAGTTTAGAATATTTAATTATTTTTCATGCACATTCTATAAATAAATTCTGTACTTTAAAGTAAAAAACAGGTTCCGTTTTAAAATAAATATGGTAAAGCTAAAATAAATGTAAACTAAAAATCAAAACGAACCTTATTTTTGGACTCTGGTGGCGGAAAAAATTGAGAAACTTTGGGATAAGAACAGCGAGAGGTTTAACTGGCAAATCATTGTCTAGTGTTTCAGCATTATCCTCACAAATTTTCTGGAGTGCTCCAAAAGCTCCCTAAAACAACAGCATGAAATGTTTTAGTGTAGAAATAAGGTCTAGTTTCATAATTTAAAGCAATTCATCTCTGAAGAATTCACAAAGCAAATATGTTATGGCAATCAGAAACATAATATCATATTTAAATTAATGACTCAGGTAAGTTATTTGGAAAAGAAATTATTATACTTAAGACTACAAATTATTTTTGACCACAGAGACAAAAGGCAAGATTTGATAAAATATCTTTAAAAGAATTGAAAACTGCTAGAACATAAATTTAGATAATAGAAGGAGTATCTTGGTCTAAGCCCTATGGGCCAGCTACGGCTTGAAAGGTCAATAGATAGATTGATTCATGCTAGTATTACCTGTTGTCATGATAAACAAAATAACAGTTGTCAGTCATATTGAGATTATAAAATATCATTTTACTAGGCTAGACATCACAGCAACATAATTTATCATTTGTACACAACGTAATTATATGGATTTAATTTTTCTGTCAGGTTAATTTTTTTAAAAATGTATTCAAGGTTCAAAACAGAAAGGCACTGTCATCAAACTATCCAGAATCTTTTCCCTTTGTTTGCCTCTATTCATCTGATCCATTTTTCCTGTTATTAAACATTCAAACTAAAACAACTCTCAGACTGAGAATCTCAGAAATATGGACTATGTTTTCCTAACTTATGTTAAAATCCTCTTTTCATCTGCTTCTTTGCTTACCGTCTTGAAAGATTTTTTGGCTGTCAATTGTAATTTACCACTCTTCTAAAGCACGATACATGAACAACTATATCCAGCTCTATATCTGTTTCATCATCATCGTGTGCCCTCTCCGCAACGAAGGTTGGCTACCATGGATCGCCATTCTACTCTGTTTCTTGCTTTGATGGTGCAGGCTGACATAGATTGACTTGTCCATCTTTTGATGTTACTCGTCCATGTTAGTCTTGGTCTGCCTCTGCCTCCTTTGCCTTGTATTTTTCCTTCCAATATTACTTTTAGTAGGCTGTTGTGTCTTTTAACATGCCCCAAAAATTTCATTTGTCTTGTCTTAATTGTGTTCAGCAGTTCTCTTTTTATTTTCAGTTGTTTTAAAACTTCATCGTTTGTTGTCTTTTGTTTCCACCCAATTCTACCTATTCTTCTATAAATCCACATTTCAAAGGCTTCAATTTTCTGTTCTGTTTTCTTGTCTAATGTCCATGTTTCTGCACCATACAGGAATATTGAGAAGATGTAACATTTTGCCATTCTTGGTTTCAGCCCTGCTGATATTTGTTTTGTTGTTAGTATATTTTTCATGGCATTAAAATTACTTTTTGCCATACCTATTCTTTTGTTTATTCCAGTTTTGCATTTTCCATCATTGGTTATAGTATGTCCTAGGTAGTTGTAACTCTGGACTGTCTCCAGATGTATTCCCTCAACTGTGATATATAATTGTAGGTCTTGAGAATTTTCTTTGTTTATGATAATAGTTTTAGTCTTTTTGATATTCATTTCTAGTCCATATTTTTTGCTTGTTGTGTTTATCACATTAAGTAATTGTTGTAGGTCTTTAGGATTTTCTGCTAGTAGAACAGTATCATCATCATATCTCAGGTTGTTGATTATCTTTCCATTAATGTTTAGGCCTGGTATCTCTGAGATGTTTTTAAAGATTTGCTCAGTGTATAGATTGATCAAGCTTGGTGATAGGATGCATCCTTGTCTTACTCCTCTTTTTATGTCCATGAGTGTAGAGTTCTCCTTGTTATATCTTATTATTGCTGTTTGCTCCCAGTACAAATTACATATTAGTCGTATGTCTGCGTCATCTAGGTTTATATCCTTCAGGAAGTCTATAAGTTAGTTATGGTGTGTATTCTATCGAAAGCTTTGGTGTAGTCTATAAAGCAGGCATATATTGGTTTGTTTACCTCTGTGTACTTTTCACTCAATGTTCTCATGCTGAATATGGCTTCTTTTGTCCCACTGTTTTTCTTGAATCCAAATTGTTGCTCCTCTAATTCAGTATTGATTTTATTCTGAATCCTTCCCCGTATAACTTTTAGTAAATTTTTGTTACCTGGCTCATTAGGCTTATTGTTCTGAAGTCACTGCATTAAACTGCACCAATCTTTTTAGGCAATGCAATGAAGGTTGATGTTTTTTAGATTGTTTGGTATGTATCCTGTATGGTATATTTTTTGTATATTCTTGTATCTGGCAGTGTTTTTCGCTTGTCTTCTTTCTTCCATTTTTCTAATATTTTGTCTGTTGTCCATTTTTTATTTTTGTTAATTTCCTTTTTGGGCAAGGTGTTGCAGGATTCTTGCATGCTGTTTTTTATGCATTGCCATTTTGTTGTGCCTTTTTCCTCAGGATTTTCTCTTCTGTACTGCTCAATCCCCTCTTCTAGTAGCTTCTGATATGTGTTCTTTACTTGTACAGTATAAGTTTCTTGTACATCTTTCTGGTTTAATGCTGTTATATCTATTGGTGTTGCTGCATTAGTTTTTTTGTTTATTTCTCTTTAATTTGATTTTCATTTTTATCGTTACAGTATTGTGGTCTGAATTTATATCTGCTCCTGGGTAGGTTTTGGCTTTCTTGACGCTGTTCCTGAATCTGTCTTTTATCATTATGTAATCTATTTGATTTCTCTTCTTGTCTCCAGGGCTTTTCATGTGTATAATTTCCTTTTCTCTTGCTCAAAGAAGGTGTTGCATATTATCAGTCTGTTTTCTTCGCAAAATTGTATTAATCTTTCTCCTCTGTTATTTCTTTTTCCTAGACCATGATTTCCTATTATGGTTTTATATTTACCTTTTCCTACTTTAGCGTTCATATCACCCATTATAATCAAGACGTCTGATGATTTCACTTGCTTCATAACTGTGTTTAGATCTTCATAGTATGCCTCTATCTGTTCGTCTGTATAGTCTTGAGTAGGTGCGTATGACTGTAATATTGCTATGTCGAATGGTTTTGCCTTCATTTTTTATTAGTATATTCCTATCATTATATGTCAATTGAGTATTTATATATTTTTTGTAGTTCTCGTTTTATTAAAATGCCTACTCCTCTTTGATGTTCTTTTGTGTTTCCTGAATATATAAATGTATATTTATCGTCTTGTATATATCCACTTTCCTTCCATCTTGTTTCTGATATTCCTAACAAGATATCTTATATAGTCGTTCTGCTTCTACCATAAGATTTTCTAGTTTTCCTTGTTGGTTATAAGGTCCTAACATTCCATGTAGCTATTTTTAATTCATTCATAATACAGTAGTTAGAATTTTCTCTCCATGGCTTTCTTTGGATTGTTACGTGATGAGGCTCCAATCTCTTTCACGGTGGTCTGCCATTTTCGCCTTTCGTGTTCTGAAAATACCTCATGTGTACCACACACTTTGCTGTTTTCGCTTTCAGGGCCATTGATTATTTCAATTAATTCTTCCGTCCCATACACTGTCGCAGACTTTTTACATATGGGTTGAACACACCCGACTATCATCGACGCCATTGTTGTCGAACCATGTGCTTGCCTATCGAACCGCAAACACACAACACAAAGAAAGAATAAATCCACGTAAATATCGATAAAGTACGCAGTCCATCCTCCAGTCAGAAGTAAAACATTACAAGTAAGTATATCTGTTTACTACCCATTATTCACAACCATAAGCTATGTTTTATTCTATTTTTTATTAGTACATAAAACTATTTGTTTTATACTAGTTCAATGTAGCACTTGAAAACTTTTTTCTAAACGTGATTCAAATCTATGAAATCATAAATTTTCAGGCGTTACCATTTTCAATACAGTTTATTTAAATCACCTGCGCAAAAAAATGTTCAATGTTGATATGAAACTCTAGCTGCACATATCCATTTACCACTACATGTATCTGATATTTACCTCACAAGTGTTGTAATCTTCTGAATCCAAGCATGCACAGAGATGTGGTAGAACCTCTGGCCAATCATGCAGCCCACCCTTTGAGATGATGTTAGTGATAATGATACCAATTGTTGCACGGATCAGTGGAGATGGGTCTCCAATGCTTTTAAGACACTCCTGCTTGATGAAACTGGTCACCTCTGGAGGAAATCGTTCAAAGTGGGCTCTAATATTATTCTTCAGTATCAGACCACTCAGAGAGCGTGATGGATCATCTGAAAAAATATGTTAACTTACAATCACAGAAAATTCTAATTTTAAGTGCAAGTATTACATTTATTTACAATGCAAGTATTATATACACATATATTTGTATGTATATGTGTATTCTTCTTCTGCGATCATGACTCTGTCAGAATAGGATTCCGGACTCAGTCAAGCTGTCTGTTTAAGTGTATATGTGTATAAGTGTACATGTACACAAACACACAGCATCATCGTACATCATTGGTGTGTCCTTTGCAGAATGTTGCACTCATCACAGCCTATCTGAAAGAATCTATCTCTGGCAAGAACTTCCACTTCTGTTGTCATGTTCAAGTCTCTTTGATGTCTTGAAACCACCTTCTTTTTGGTCTGCCATTGCCTTTTCCTGGAACCAGTTCGTCCATTATTGTCTTTCCAACCCGCTATCTTTTGAGTAACCACAGTATTTAAATAATAAATTCTGTAGAGTGGTGTTTATAAGTCAGAACTCTTCAATGTTTAGGTCTTATAATACATCATTTCTCTTTTTCATTATCCAAGCTTCTAAGGATTTCTCTGTAGTATTCAGTTCCAAATGAACCAATTTTCTTCATTGTAGTTAGCAAATTATTAATCATTCACAACCATATGTTGCTTGCAAGGAGATTCCCAGCAGTTTTAATTTTCCTGCCTTGGCATTGTGCCATGTTATTTATGGCATTAAATATTTTGTATTGCTAATACTAGTCTTCTTTTGATCTCTTTTTAGCCGTTTCCATTGTTAGTTGTTACAGATCCCAGGGATATATGGATTGTGCTTCTGGTGCGCCCCAAGATGGAGTTTTTCTTAAGTTCGTCTGCAAGATAGTGTGATTTCACTGCTGTGTGATCCTGAATGAAAAAAATAAAAAGGTCACGGTATATCTACGTGCCTAAAAGCTGTATGACTGTGGTTGACCCGTCTATAACGTAGAAGAGGGTTATGGACTGTGCGACTGAGTGAGTGCACAAGAGTCTAGACCATTCACAGCCATCGACGAAATCAACAATGACAACAAAAAAGTATTCAGATGAAGCCAAAATGACAACATCGAAGAAGGTTAAAAAAAAAATGTAAATGTGCCATAATGTGTAAGAAACGGTCGAAGTGCAAGAGGTTAGGCCTAAACTATGTGCACATTATATACTAGAACTGTGATTCCATAAATCAACGATGGTGCATTCTTGATAAGTTAGTAAGTGCCACCGATATGATTTTGCAAGAAACACTTCTTGGTGATAGGACAGTTAGTGCCTCTGGATTTCACTGTTTCTACAATAGACGACACCTTGGACAGGCCATCCTTGTGCGTAACAACATGGTGGCAGATGAGATTGGTATGTGCATAATTCTACCAATCACTACCATTCTCTTCTAAGTTCTGCATTAGCACAGTCTCAAATGATCTTATGCATTCCTTATACATGCTCTCCATGATGTGCGAATACTTGCCATATATTCCCAGTCATTTTCACAGATGATTTACAGATATCTCTATATCATAGTTTAAGGTCTGCCGATTTGTCTTTTTCTGTGTATTAGTTCATATAGTATTTACTTGGGGATGTCTTTTTCTTCCATTCGCTGGATGTGCCCCAGCCATCTTAGTCTTCGGCTTCTGAGCATTGACATGATTGTTAAGGTCTTAACACATTGCAGAACAGTTAAGTTGGTTATTTTGTCCTGCCATTTGATATGCATTATTATGGGGAGACATCGCATGTGGAAGATAGTCTTTTTTCATGATTTGAATAGGTTGTCCAAGTTTCAGATCCATATAATAGTGTGCTAAAGCACACAAGTTTGATATATTAAGAGTTTGGTCTTTACTATTAGTTTTGTGTTGTTTCAGGCCCTTTCTGTGAGTTTGCCAAAAGTCGCAGCTGCCTTACCAATTCGACTAAACATAGTATATATATATGCATGCTTTCAAAATGTTTTTTTTCTGATCGACATTCGGACAGAATGTAAATGCATAACTTAGTCTCATTCTTGGCTATGTCCACCAATGCAGTCTTGTCCAACACACCAAGTAGACAACAACATTTCTCAGATTATTTATTCTCAGTACAAGTCTTGTCACTCTAATCCTTTCTGCTACTGTTGTTTTCAGCAAGTTTTCCCTTGGTTTGCTTTATTTATTTTCCTGAGTTATATGATTAGAGATCTACAGTCGAACCTGGTCTTAGGACCACCTGTTTAAAGCGTTTCCCTGGTTATAGGACCGGGTCTACAATTTCCCCGATGTTTTTACTATATGACATAATTACACGGCGGCGCTCACCGTATGACGCGACCAGAGGACCAGGCTAATTAACCGCCGCCAATGTTATTTATCCCGTTTACGACGACCAGCCAGTCCTTCGTCTCGCTAGGAGCCATAAACGATCGACACAGGTGTCTACAGGTGTTGATGTTTTCCCGTATTTAGTGAGTCCCAGATTACAGTGGGACGTGTTACGTTTATCAGTCAATCTGGTGCAGACACAGATCTATGATTCGTGAAGTGACATCACTTCGCGGTTCCGTCTAGACCAGAGTAGACCATTGCGTGGCCCGTATAAATTACAGGAATTAACTAAAGAATTAGTCATTGCCCGCTTAGAGTGTATTCATGTACATGTACAGTATCTCAGTGAATTATTTTTGTGGATTTAAAAGTGTTACACACAATATAGGAAATGGCCAGTGTCAAAAGTGTAAAACCAAAAGCATTAACGCTGGAGAAGAACGAATATCAGTGATTCGACAAAATCAGCAAGGTAAAAGTTCGCGATTATTGGCAGAACAGTTTGGAGTGGGAAAGACACAGTTTTACGTACGTATAAGAGAAAAAGCCGAGTATATGAATGACTTTGAAAATAATGCACCAAGTATGAAAAGAAGGAATAGCAGGAAAACGGGAAATGAAGACATAAATACACTTTGTTGGAAAGGGTGTCAATCAGCACTTGCACGAAAAATTCCGTTATCTGGGCCGATGATCAAAGAACGAGCTTTACAGTTTGCAAAAGAATTGGAAAACTCAGTCTTTAAAGCATCGAACGGCTGGTTAGAGGCCTTCATTAAAGACACAATCTTGTGTTTGGTAAGCAATGTGGCGAAGTCGGTGATTCAGATATGAGTGCTGCGGCTGACTGGACTTCTAAATTATCCGAGATATGCTATGGTTACGCTGCTCAAGACATTTTTAATTTAGATGAAACCGGGTTATTTTTCAAAGCGACTACGGACAAAACATTTTTTGTCAAAGGAGAAAAATGCGCTGGGGGTAAAAAAAGCAAAGAGCGAATAACAGTGATGCTATGCACTAACATGTTGGGGGAACGAGAACCGGCTTTAGTGATTTGGGAAAGCAGCTAACCCTAGGATTTTTAAAAACATCAACATAAACACATGCCAGTGATTTACAGAAACAACAAAAAGGCATGGATGACTGCAGCTATATTTGAAGATTGGCTGAAAAGTTTTGACCGTAAGATGCAGAAAAAAAAAGCGCCACATTATTTTATTTGTTGACAACGCTACCTGTCATCCCAAGATCGAACTACAGAATGTTAAGCTGCAGTTTCTGCCACCCAACACAACTGCATTAGTTCAACCCCTAGACCAGGGTGTCATTCAGACATTTAAATTAAAGTTTAGACAAAAACACAGCTTCTACATCTTATCACAGTCATGGAATCAAACAAGGATGCTTCCGGAACCGAACTCATGAACAGGTCAATTTACTGGATGTAGTCTACTGGATTGCTGCAGCATGGAAGAAGTGGACAACTCAACCATCCTTAAGTGTTTCTGTAAAGCAGGTTTTCATTGTCCTGCTGAAACACACGCATATTCTCTGACGCACATGGAATCTGCATCAAAGACCGACGTGCAAATTGTTCTACTGCAATTTCTACTGCTTTGGATAACCTTTTCAAAAGAATTGTTTGTGATACCAATTGACAGACATCTCCATGATTGATTCAGGGCTCCAAACTTGCAACACAATAGAAACAAACTGGGATCTTCCTGCCACTGCAATTTTAGCTGCTGAGGATGTGAATAGTGAATCAGACAACGAACAAGATTCTACTGACATTGAGAAAACATACACTATCGCAGATGCACATAATGCTTTGGAGCTTCTGCGCACCTATTCAATAACAAACGGGAGATCTGACATACTAGACGTTATCATGGACTTGAGAGAAAAATTGAACTTATCGTTTATTTCATCTGTCAAACAACAGACTACCATATTGGATTTTTTTTCAAGTCAAAAGTGATACATGTACAGTATAAGTGGAATCTGTGTATGTGTGTTTTATTTTTGTGTGTTTAACTATCGTGTTTTATGAAAAGTGTCCAACCAGTGGCTATTGTAGACCGACATGTGCACTATGTTCTACTCATGGATTACGCTGATTTGCAGGTTAGTTTTCATAGTGCTTAGGATAAATTTTTTTATCGCTCTATTTATTATGTGAAACCTGTGAGGCAGGACCACCTGTCCTATGGGACCAGTTTTTTGAAAGTCCCGTGAATGGTCGCCTTAGACAGGTTCGACTGTATCAAGCTCTAGAGCTGCTTGTTGTCATGTTTGCACTTCCTCTTAATGTTTAATCTAAATATTTTAAAAATAGACATACATATATAGTCAAGCTTTGTTTACCATTTTGTTGAATATTTTCACCCCCTTTCCCTATCAGTGTCACTGTGTTTGCTAATTGAGTACACTGAGTGATACAAGTTTTGTGGTTTTCTATTTTTTTAAAATGTCAATTATTCATCGATGGAAAAAAAAATGAGTGCCTCCGAAGATGGAGTTATCTGTCTGTGTGGTGAAGGACCTCTGTGCACATGGCTGCCAGGAAAAAATGGATTACACACAAAATTCAGTTCCTAGTCTCTAGGGACTTCACTAGAGATGAGAGTTGTTGAGCTGGTGAACACCAAAAAAAAGTATTATTATTTCCTGTCACAGTAACTGTGTTAATATTTTAAATATTTTTTTTTTAATTGAAACCTTCAACATAAACTATTATGTAGTAATGTAGGTACTTTGGCTTTTTTTTTCAAAATAATTTCTAATAATTGAAACCAGGATAGCTAAATAGCCCTCGAAGTGAGTAAAACAGTGATACCTGAATCATGTTTGTACGACAATTAGAAAAAAAGTTACGATTTTTTAAGTGAATTATTTCTGTGTTAAATGATGCAAAGAAGAAAAAAACCATAGCGCCAGGTTGGCCATGCAAAAGAGAAGCCAAATTTTAAATAAGAAGCCAAATTTTTTTTTTTATTAAATTAAATTATTATCATTACATTTGGTGTACATTTTCAAAATAATCATTATATTTGGTGTACAATAAAAAAAAATAATACTTTTTATTTGATTTGCGTCAAAATAAGTCATTTAATTGATTTATATCAAAGTAATGGTAATTTTCAGAATTTACGTCAAAAATAACAGTAATTCTCTGCATTTATGTAAGAATAATTATAAATTTCTATGATTCATATAAAATAATACTGAATTTCTGCTAAAGAAGTCACATCATTATTATTGTTATTTTATGTGTATCTATCTATCCATTGACCTTTCGAGCCGTAACCGGCCCATAGGGCGTAGACCAAGATACACCTTCACCTATATGAATTTTTTGTTCTAGCAGTTTTCTTTTAAAGATATTTTATCAAATCTCGCCATCTGTCTCTGTTCTGTGCAAGCAGTTCTATCTCATTGAGGGAGCCGATTCCTGCTGCTCTTGCCTCTCTCATCAATGTTCTTCTCAGTGTCTCCCTGGGTCTTCCTCTTTTTCTTTTACCTGTTGTTTCCATATGAGGGCTTGCTTTGCTATTCGATTATTATCTCTTCTCATCACATGTCCAACGTATGACCATCGTCTTTTCTTTATTACTGAAGATATTAGTGGTTGATTGGCGATTTCTCTAATTTCCTCGTTTGTTTTGAATTCGTTCCATTCTATACCAAGTATTTTCCTTAGACATTTATTTTCGAATGCGTTCAACTTTGTTTCTATATCTCTTGTTGTTTTCCAGCTTTCACACGCATACGTAAGGGTTGATAGTACATTTGATTTGAATAGCCTAAGTTTTGTGTTTGTGCTAATGAGTTTTGATTTCCACAACTTTTCAAGGCTTCTGAAAGACATTGCTGCTTTAGCCAGTCTGATTCTAATTTCTTTGCTCGTATCCCCTTCTCGATCAATGTGACTTCCAAGATAGATGAAGTGATCGATCTCTTCTACTGGTTTGTTTTCCATGTATATTTTGTCACTTGTTGGAATTAAACTTTTCATGACTTTAGTCTTTTCATGATTGACCTCAAGCCCAATTTTGCTGGCTATTGATGATAGTTCATTTGTGTTTTCCTGCATCGTTTTTATCTGATTGCTGATGAGAACTATGTCATCAGCAAAGTCCAGGTCCTCCAAATGGTCTCCTTGTATCCATTCGATGCCTTTATTACCAGTGCAAGCATTTCTTCATTATGAAGTCCATAACAATTCCAAATAACAAGGGCGATAAAATACATCCTTGTTTAACCCCAGTTTCTATTGGGAAACATTCGCTCAGTCCTTCCTCTGTTCGAACTGCACATGTGTAACCATCATACATGTCTTTGATAATATTTATGATTTTTGATGGTAAGCCATATTGCTTCAGAATTTTCCACAAAGAATCTCTATGAATACTATCAAATGCTTTTTTGAAGTCGATGAAGTTAAGTACAAAGGTTTTTGCTTTTCAATGTGTTCCTCCAATATAAGTCGTAGAGTGAAAATGTGGTCAAGACAGCGTATTATGTGTATAAGAAGTATAATTTTATTATTAATTTTTTTTTATTCATTAAAAAATTTATGTATACAGTATATAAATAAAAAAAAAACTTTCAATTCAATAATTGGGAATATTTATTAATATTAGGCAACTGGAAATACTACATTTTAAATTAAATATAACTAACTTATAACTATAATAAAAAAAAAAACGTTGAGTGAGTCTGAGTTAGAGGCACTTGATGATGGTTGAGAGACCAAGCATGGGGGAAAACCGGAAATTTTGTATAATGATGGTGTGGTCGTTCAAATGCCAATAATTTCAATAGGGGCTATCATATCCATTTAAAATTTCCCACAAATATGTAGAAGTGGTTATAGAATCAGGTTATTTTTATTATTTAACCTACGTTCGCAGGATTTTTTCTGCAATGACTTAAGTTCAACAGTGGATATAAGTCTTTGATCCCTGCTGGATCGCCGCCATGCTAATCAATGGGGAAAACAAATGCCGATAATTTCAATAGGGGCTATCATATCCATTTAAATTTCCCACAAATATGTAGAAGTGGTTATAGAATCAGGTTATCTTTATTATTTAAACCTACGTTCGCAGGATTTTTTTCTGCAATGACTTAAGTTCAACAGTGGACATAGTCTTTGATCCCAGCTGGATCGCCGCCATGCTACCAATGGGGAAAATTTTCGATAATGGTGAGATTATTCAAATGCCGATAATTTCAATAGGGGCTATCATATCCATTTAAAATTTCCCACAAATATGTAGAAGTGGTTATAGAATCAGGTTATCTTTATTATTTAAACCTACGTTCGCAGGATTTTTTTCTGCAATGAATTAAAGTTCAACATTCGAAATAGTCGCCGATCGGCCATGTTATTTATATGGAGCGAGCAGGGGCATCAATTTTTGCGATTGCCGCAACATCCTAACACGAATCATTTTGAAATTTCACACACTTATGTAAAAATGGACGCTAAATCTAAATATCCATATTATTTTACTGCGTCATGCTTTTTTTCGGGTGAAAATATGATGAGACCGTCGTATGTAGCTGGAACATGCGTTGTAAGACAAAATACAATCGTTTTAGATCACTTCCGACTTTTTAAATAGGCGGACGGAACTCTCATTGTTAGGAAACAACTTAAGTTTCGTATAAATAGCTTCCGGAAACATCATCGGGAAAACGATTTGCATATACGATGTAAAAATTCGGAATTTTTTCAGACGGCTCCTGGCCACATATATTTACTTAAGTGACGTCATAACCGGTAACGGCGTCTATGGAGAGTCGAAGTATCTAAGTAATGATAAGTCTTTATAAAAAAAAGGTTTTTTTTCTTGAAACATATGTGTAAAACAACAAATGTCTTGTATATAACATATCACCTGTGCATTTGCTGGACTGAAGTCATTTTATACTGTTTTAGGATAACAGTCATTCTCATGAAGGGAACTTAAATGGAAATATTGATTTTATATTGTTTTGCACTAAATATTGAATTCACTGCCATTTTTTATTTAGAAAGCAAATAATGTGAGTTACTTGTGACTATAATTCTTAAGAACAAACATTAACAAAAGTTCAAGTAATGTAAATATTGCAAAAAAAATAATACCATACCTTCTGATGTTAGCTTTGTTAGTACAAAGACTAAATAGTTGTTGAAGTCGGGATAGTTGCTCAGCTCACTCAATTTCTGAAATGCAAACAGAAGAATTATACATTGCATGAATTAAATACCAAACAAATGGTTAAAAAAAAAAATGGTAAAAATGGTAATTATCTGACTCTTAATCTAATCTCATCTGCTGACTGCTGAGTGAGTGAGTCGAGTGTGTCTGTCATAGTCATGCAGTGTGCAGCATGTCTGCACATACAACACTATGAATAATTTATAATACACTTTTAAACTTTTATACACACACTAACTGATTGACACTTCACAATCATGTATCATGACAATGAAAGAGTAGTTAAGTGTCAGTCGCGTCACGTGTGGCCGTGATAATTACTTCTTCAGTTATTCTGAGTTATTATTATTTTACTGAAATTTTTTTAGTTGTTGCATGCTCATGCTGGCTCAGGCTCTACTCTGAACTCTGAAGCATGACTGATAAATAAATACTGATTCTTACTGATTAGTTTCAAGTTTCAAGGTTACTTTCCAGTCCATAATGATAATTTAATATATACCGTCACTTTACATCGCATCTTACTTATTTATTACAAAGGTTATTTGAATTGTGCCTGCGCTGACACTGTTTTACTTCAATATCAATTTATTCTGAAAGAGAATTTGGATCGGATGCGATTAAATTTTTTTTTTTTTTAAAGATGACAAAAAATTTAAAAAATCATGACAGACAGATCAGTAAAACAGAAACATAGTGATATCAAACGTTTTCAATATTTAAACAATTATAATGCACAATTGTTTTACCTGCTGTACACCTCTTTGTGTTTCGGTGTTTGGAGACTGTGACTCTTTTAATAACTGTAAAATTTGTCGAAGACCGTTTTCTTCTGGTTGCCACATCGCCATCTTAAATTCTTGTTCAAATAAAAGTAGTGCCGAGATGACACAAGGAAATTCTATATATAGTTCTTCCTATTGACCTCATTCTCTATAAATATCTTAAAATTTATCCGCGAGATCGAATAGAATCCCTTTTTATTTTTTAAATTAATTACTCATTAATATTTTATTTTAATGTTTTAATTACCTCCTGATATTTACATATTTATATTTAATTGATAATAAACTTATTCTTTTTAAAAATCATATATATCTATATTTGCTTACTGGCATTTATTTAATTTATTGGATTATCTCATTCGTAACAATGTGTCTTCGCTTTCCTCTTCGTGTATTATTAGTTATATAGTATTCAAATTAAATATAATATATCAAACTTGTGTGCTTAGCACACTATTATATGGATCTGAAACCTGGACAACATACTCAAACCAGGAAAAAAGACTAAATGTCTTCCACATGCAATGTCTCCGCAAAATAATGCACATCAAATTAGTCGAAAGATCATCCTCCTTGCACAAGGGGCATACCCATAAGTGCTCCGATTTCCTTTCGAGTAAATTCACAAGTGTGTGACGGCTGATCGTGCCGGTTCGCAGTTGGTTAACCATACACCTCTGGCGTCCTGAAAAATGTTCGCTCTTAGCTGTGCCAAGCCTTACGCGACTATGCGTTAGTCTCGCCATTGCGTGTGAATCCTTGTCGTCTCGAAAGTCTGCTACTCTTCCCGCCTCGCGGATTGCGTGTAAAATGTCTGCGCTGTCCATGGCGTTGCCATCTGAAATTTTAGCCTTTTCAGCAAGCTTGTCAGCTCGTTCGTTCCCTTGCACTCCAGAGTGGCCAGGTACGTAGATGAAGACGATTTCTTTTAAAGTTGACAGCTGCAGGGATTTCAACCACTCTCTTCGCCTCCACCCAGCCTCAACCTTCTTGAGCATACTCATGGAGTCACTGAGAAAACATACTCCTGCGAAAGACTGTGTTTCGAGCCATGTCATTGCCTTAGTGACTGCTAAAACCTCCACTGTCATGCTGCTCGTTGTTTGCGAAAAAGCACCACTATCCTCATGCACCATTTGCCCTTTCACCTGCGCTGTATATGCCCATGAACATCGTTTATTTCGTACAACCGAACCATCTGTGTAGATAATAATATTGCCGGGCGTTACGTTTTCTTTGATTAAGGCCTGAATCTTATCCTCTACGACCTTGGGATTCATCGTTCTACATTCTTTATTCAGTGTTATGCAGACTTTGATAGTAATTGTAGAAATGTCATTTGGCCATTGCCGCCATTCTTCTCCACGCTGCAAGTCATTTAGCATGCACACCTTTTGAATGGATTTCTCTGCCCTGCCCATCCACGACTGGCCTCGCTCGAGTCTATCACCTTTTGGTGCTAGCGCTACAGAATTTAAAGGATGTCTTTCATCAGCAAGAATGTTCAGAAAAGCGCGTGCTCTACACACCTCGATTCTACTTTCTATGGTTGGAATGTCAAGTAGGTATCTTAACGCTCTGCATGACGTGTCTCTAGTGCAGCCAAGAATAATGCGCATAGCCTCGTTCTGAATTTTTTCGAGCCTCTTTAACTGAAGTTTGCTGAGAGTTTGAATCGCCAAAGCGTATTCAAGAACAGAAACAACCAGTCCCTGGTATAATGTATGCAGGTGCCGCTGTTCACTGCCTGCAGCGGCCATTACTTTCATAGCAGCAAGACCCTTTTTTGCTTTCTCTATCACGTTATCAATGTGCTTTACGAAAGCAAGGCTTTCACATCAAATGGCAGGGCAAAATAACCAACTTAACTGTCCTGCAACGTGCTAAAACATCAACAATCATGTCGATGCTCAGATGTCGAAGACTAAGATGGCATGTCCAACGAATGGAAGAAAAGCGCATTCCTAGGCAAGTACTACTAGGCTAATACACGGAAAAGACAAATCAGCGGACCTAAGTTACGATATAGAGATATATGTAAATCATCTCTGAAAGACTTCTCCATATGTGAAAATGACTGGGAACATCTGGCAAGTAATCGCACATCATGGAGAACTTGTATTAAAAAAAAAAAAGTAAGTAAAATACCCCTGTCACGCCAAGTGGCGTATAGAGAATATGGTGTTAGTGACCATAAATTTTACAGACCTTCGGCACATGATTTTTGGGGTAATGTGGTCGGTATTACGCCCGTGCCGCTTTACTTTACCAGAAAAAAAACCGGTACCCATCAAAGGTTGGGTGAACCCGGAAGCCGTTGGTTGGGATCGAACCCTACCCCTTGTCCTTTGTAGTCCAGTTCACTAACCACTGAGCTATCGCGGCTCCCGATAACTTGTATAAGGAACGGTATAACATCATTTGAGACTGTGCTAAGGCAAAACTTAGAAAGAAAAGACTCATGAAAAAGGATGGAAAATCCTATGGATCAGCGAGCCTGACTTGTTCATTATGTGACCGCGTGTGTTTGTCAAACATTGGTAGAATTAGCCACGAGAGAAGCTGTTTGACAAAACAGAACCTCAAAAAATACACAATAGCCTCCACTAGACCGTCTGACAAGACGAAAAGGGTCATATACATATACAGTATTCAAATTAAAATTTTAGACTTTCAACTATTGTGTGGCACCAGTATACTCTCCCCACTCCTTTTCTCATCCCGATTAAGAAATGTGTAGACAAATAATAATAAATGAATATTATTATAGAGAGAAACTTCCGAGGCGATAATCAGCGAATCATTTCAGAAGAAGAGGTATGTTTACAGCACTCGGAAAAAAATGACATATAATCAACAGAAAAAAAACTAAGTTTTGTGTTCCCCAGCGTTTGGCTTTTCGTGGCAAGGCGCTGTGCCACTGAGTACGGGTTCGATCGATCCTGCTACGGTTTATATATTGTTCTTTGTTTTGTTTCTGTTGTTGATTATTTGTCATTTTTTTCCGAGTGCTGTAAACATACCTCTTTCTCTGAATTGATTCGCTAAGAAATTTGTAGTTGTTTTCCCTCCCGCCATGCCGAAGCTCGCAGTCCTTTCTTTGCTGGACATCCAATCATCACAAAGTAGGAGATTGTGGTAAAGCAAATGCCACATAAACTGGAGACTGTTGTGCATCGGAAATTTCACTAAATCAAAATACGGTAAAGCTCCACTGATCTGACAATCGGTCTTTAATTCATCATCATCATCATTGTGTGCCGTCTCCGCATCGAAGGTTGGCTACCGTGGAGCGCCATTCCGCTGTCTCTTGTTTTGATGGTGCAGGTTGTCATATGCTGACTTGTCCATTTTTTAATGTTACACGTCCGTTTTAAGGTCTACGTTTAGAGCAAGACATCTAAGCATACGAAATATTGTGTAAGGAGAAAGTACAGAAGTACTAGAAAAAAAGTTATATAAACAATTGATAATGATCACTACTAGAAAACCCCTCTTTACAAAAAATAATAAAATAACTACACGGGCTTGTTTAGATTGCAAATGCAACGAAAAAACTGTAAGAAGTTGAACCCCTTACAAAGGAAACGAAGTGAGGCAATGCAGATGAACGACTGTTGACTAGGTTAACATCCACACGTTACGATGAATTTAACAAAAATGTGGCGTTGATATATGTCGTGTTGAAGAGTGCACACACAGAACTTGCTGATACAAATTTCAAGACATTCACATCACCTACAAAACTATGTCCAAACTGTAACTCTAATAATTTGGTTTGTATAGTATAATATATTGCTTGCTTGCTTGTGTTCGCCCGATGACTAAAGGAGTGTACCTCATCATCATCCACCCTTAAAAGGACGTTAAGTAGGCGTGCCTGCGTTATGTCGTGGTTTGCAGTAAAGCTGTGATATTTGCGCTTTTCAGCCCAACATATCCGACTTCTTCATGACATTCAGAGTGCCGGGTTGTCTTCCCTCTTCGATTCCTACTCGCTTGGCCACGACTAGACAGGTTAGTCTGTTACTAGAGGCACCACGGAGATGTGGAGCAGGGTCTAAATGGTTTTGGTTCACCGATTCTGGCGCAAACCATCAGCTGTGGGTCGCTGACAACTTCCAGCTCTGGTGCTGCTAGGTGCGCCTTCGCCTCCGTATAATATATTGAAAGTCTATTTCTTTCGGTCTCGATAGCTCAGTGATTAATGAACTGGACTACAAACAACAAGAGGTCGGGTTCGATACTGATCGACGGCTTCAGTTCACCCAGCCTTAAATGGGTACCGGATTTTTTTTTTCTGGAATGTAAAGCGACACGGGCGTAAAAGCGACCACAGTATCCCAAAAAAATCAGGTGTCGAATGTCTATAAAAATTATGGTCACAAACACCATATTCCCTTTACGTCACTACTCTTTACTAACTATTTCTTTTGCAGTAACCTTGTATATAAGAAAAGACCAAGAAAGTTTACATGCAAAGCTACATAAGGATAAACAGTTGGAAAATCATAGATAATATGCTCAGGATTGACGGACGAAACACGAGGCCTTCAAATGAACATTAGGTGGTTTTGTACGCATGCAATGGGTAGAGTCGTTGCAGAAATCCAAAATACGTAAGGTCACCTTTGTCTATGTCCCTGGACATGCGGGAGTACGGGGAAATGAGAGAGCGGACAGGTTGGCTAGCTGCGCTGTCGTTGAGGACGGGCAACCGATGGATCGGGCGGACGTCATCAATGCACTCCGAGATGTGGGAAGAGCACAGGACTTCGACAAACACAGATCAACGTCGCTTCTTCGGATGATGGAAATGGGAGTTAAGATGGGCACAGCCAGAAATGAGAAACTTGGTGGCCGTGTAAGAAGACTTATCAACCAACATAGAACTGGAGTCGTCAGTCGCTGGACACTGAGGGAATTGCTGAGGAGGGGATCTGAGCACCTATGGACATGTTCGGAGTGCAATGATGATGACCCGCAAATAACTCAATAATTAGGTGGTTTTAAAATGCAAGAGGAAACTAATACATAAACTCAACGTCGTCGAACGAACATCAATGATAGCTCAGTTACGGCCCGAAGAACTAAACAAAAACTAGCAACGAGTTATCATGTAAGAGAACTATGAGTTATGTCCAGGGTGCCATCTCCTGCCCATGAGAATGAACTAATTTTTTTTATGGTCTTTGCAGTGATGTAGCTTTCAAGGCATATCAATTGTTGAAATTATAGCGCCTGGCCAAAAAGAAGTTCCGTTCATGGCCGACTGCTAATCCACAACAAAGCCAAACTGTCATATATTTCCTTCCTCTGTCGAAAAAATATTTTTCTCCATTACCTTGTCCATGTTCACTTTGCATTCACATTTGGTTCATCACGGATAGGTGGAGCAGAGTATGATGGTTCACCAATCCTAGTCGCTGACAGCTTCCGATTCTGCTGATGTGAGGCTTTTTTGCCTCCGTTCAAAATCAAACTTTAAGAACAGATTCATATTCATCGAAATCGATCCTTCTGAAGCATTTAACAGTAACGAGGTGTATGTAAGAATTGCCGAGGCAGACGTAATGCCCTGGACGGGTGTTGCACTACGCTTCGAACAACATAAAATGTTATAACACCTGAATTGTTTCACCGTCGTTCAGTGGACTGCCAAGGGCAGGATATTAACTTCGATTCCGATCGACAGCTTCTAGGTTCACCGCCAAAAATGGTTAGCAGATTTCTTCTGGGGAAGTAAGAACGGTATGGCGTGGTGCTGATCATGATCCACATACGCTTTAAGGCGTGGTGTGAACCCATTTCTAGTAATTCAGTAAAACGCAATGTTGCTAATCGTTCAGCACAGTAAAGCAAGTTTGCTGACCTATACTTCACCATTCCAGCGCCGCTAGGTTTCGCATAAGGCTGGTAGTCTTTTCCATCATCCATGTCAATTCTGGGCTCGATCTTATTCAATGATTTTATGCGTGCCAGCATTGCTTCTCTTATCACTGTTATTTTTAGTGTCTCTCTGGCCTTCCCATTTTTCTGTATCCTCATGTTTTTAAGAACCTGTCATGAAACCTTGTTGACTCTTCTCAAAACATACCCGGCGTATGTTTATCCACTCTTCCGATTTTGTAGATGGGATCGCTAGTTCCATGGCAATTTCTCTTATCTCTATATCAATCTTGCAATCATTCCATTGTACACAAGAGTGTCCTTCTTAGGCATTTGTCTTCGAAAGTGTTCCTCCCCCCATCCCCCCCTCCAATCTATTTTATTTTTCAGCGTTAACATGCATAGGTATAGATTGATGGAAATTGAGGTGAATATTCTAAATTTAGTTTTACAATTTCATATAAAAAAAATTGTTGCATATTTTGTCCAGGTTTTTAAAATTTGCTGCTGCTTTTGGTATTTTTTTTTTTTTCACCTGCTGCATTACTGCCAAAATAAACATACTGATCTACTTTTTTGCAATGCCTATTTAGATACATGTTGCCATCTGATGTATTTTTAGTATGCATTATTTTTGTTATATGCTGACCGTAACTGCAATTTCTCTCTATCTCTAAAATATAAGAATCTTACTGGATTGTTTTTACATCTAGTATAAATACAATTGGCATGAACCCCCCCCCCCCCCCCATGTCATGCCTATGTACACAGTAATAAGATATAACATTTTTTAATCGTCAAGATGATCAAGATGTACTATGCCTATTGGTGTAGGTGATCATGTCTCTCCACAACATTCGATCTCAACAGTTTTCATTTCTGATGTTAACCTTCTGCCATGCCAGAATCTTGTTTCCTTCTATATCTTTTCTCTCTATCTCTTTGTCCCTCAATTTTTTCCAGTTGTCACAATATATGTATATTCCAGCTTTTCTCTTCTCATTGCATGGCCAAAAAAATGATGATTGTTTCTTCCTGATATCTAAATTAGCTCTCTTTTTGCTTTGGCCTCTTTCAGAACGTTTTCATTACTCTTCTTAGCTGTTTATGGTATTCTCAACATTCTTCTGTAAAACTACATTTATACAGACTCAGTGATTTTCTTGTTTGTTGTCCTATTGTCCATGTTTCACATCCATATATTAAGACTGGCTCTACATACCATTTAAGAACTCTTTTTTTTTTCTTGTTTCTATTGTCAAAAATGGATTGCATAGTATCTTCCTTATTTTTGGAAAATGCTTCTGCCTGAGCTAATATCGCTAGTCCAAAGAATTGGTTTCTAAGATGTCTCAATATAAACATAACAATGAATCTACACAGATTAATATGGGGGCCAAGACCTAGGTCAGCGACACACAGCTGACTGTGTACATCAGGATCGGTGAATAACTGAGCTGATTAAGATTATACTTTACCTCCAGGTGATGCTCCCGTAAACAAACTAATCCATTTGGCCAAGAGAGTAGGGATAAAAGAGTGAAGGTAACCTGGTATTAAAAAAATGCTTTGCTGGAGTCATATGTGCTGGGCCGAAAATATCAAGTCTAGCTGCAAGCCACAACACATCTACACACACTCAACATCTTTTTAAATGGCAGATGACAAAGAGGCCCATTCATTCCTATAGTAGTTGGGTGAATGTAATAAAGAGATAGATAGATAGTTAGATATATATATGTATATGTATATATATATATATATATATATATATATATATATATAGAGAGAGAGAGAGAGAGAGAGAGAGAGAAAAAAAGAGAGAGAGAGAGAAATAAATAGATGATGATAATAACAATGTTCTGAATATTTCCACTCTTAGTTTCAGAAGCACTTATAATTGTTCATTATCCTCTATGACACATTCATGACTAAGATATTACTAAGAATCATCATGCGAAGAGTGCGAAACAAAATCAGTTCAGAAATTAGTGATGAACAGTGTGGTCTTGTTAGAGGTAAAGGAACGAGCCATGCCATTGGCTATTGGCTATGGAAGGCCTCGGTCGCACAGCAAACGAATTAAAATCCATAATTGCTCAACCGCCCGTGCCAGTGGAATCATCCGAATTACTAGCTCATCTCCCAAACAAAGAAAGGTAACTGTAGTCCCCATCGTAGCAGTCTCAGCACACGCCAAAAGACATAAGGCGAAACCGCGCAGAAAGTGAACACAGCCAACTGTTCCCCGTCATACGATATCATCATTCATCGTAAACAAGCGGGATATCGAAGCAGGATCAAAACGGATGAGACACACAGCTCACGGTGTGCACAGAGCACTTAACTCAGTAGCTCCTGCAACAAGCCGGACTTGGAATATGAGGAAACTGCAAGAAGGAACACTTTTCAGACATAGCCTTCAATGGTTCCTGCCGCCTATCCACCATATACCATGGGAGTTTACGTCCTCCCGAAAATGATGATCGTCGTAGCACTTGATGATGTTAGGCCATCATTGATGACTCCAATTCCAAACATATAGACACACAGTGGTGGTAAGTTATCATTTCCAATCCAACAGAAGCCACATGACCTGTAGTTAGTAAAAACACAATTGATGATGTTCTCCGCTCCCTTCTTGTAGCTGCCGCCACACGATTCTGATGTCTCATTAACTTGGACATCATTCAAGAACAATGTCAGATGAACATTCCATAGATGGCAGCTTACTTATGTAAATTAGACCAAACTATAGACCAAAATGGCAGCTTACTTATATTCGAGCTATGGACTAAGCAATGTTTACTTTGAATACCACGATAAATGTTATTGCAGCGAGTTGGCAGAATTTTGAAAATGTATTCAGGGGTTTGAACATAAACGTTTGTTCACAGTTCGTTAACCTTCGCTGTAGATAAAGTCGTTAATTTGATGGCTTAATTTGTGACATTGGTAGCTAAGGACATAACTTGTGCAAACGGATGGCATTGGCAAGGATCATTTTGAATCTATGAAGTGGGCTCATTTTGAGTTTAACTCAAAAGCATATGTGCTTTTTAACCAAAGAATTTTTTTTTTGGGACTCAATGAAGATATCCCCGATGGAAGAATAAATTGTACTATTAGTCCCATAAATGATTCGCTTCCAGAGGTTTATGATGTAAACAAAGCAGTTTTGTCATTGCAAGTGAATAATGTCTACACCTATAATTGGTCAAGATTGGGTAGCAGCAGCAGTTTTATAGCGAACACAGAAAACATCACAGGATTGTGCTGTTCTGAAACAGCTATGCCATGCTACCCTAGAATTGCCTTTAATGGGATTACTGTGACCACAAACCACTCTCCATGTGTGTGCCACGTATTTACACCCCTGAAAGAAATTCTGAATATAACAACATCATGTGCCGTCTGTGATATTAATGACCACATACCAGGAGCCTCCACTATGATTGATACAACTGTTGCACCAAGCACTTCATCAGCAAAGCCATATCTATGGAATGTTCATCTGAGCCATGCCATATACATCATAAGATCTTTAGTAGAAAGAGCCATAGAGATGAAAACAGATCTATACCTATGTTTCATAGATTATACCAAAGCATTTGACAAAGTAAAGCACCAAGAAATAATCAAAATTTTAGAAAGCATAAACATAGATCTAAAAATAATAAAGAACATGTACTGGCTACAAACAGCGACGAAAAGAACTGGAAACCAATTGGGAATGTTTCAACAAATAAAACAGGGTGTTTGGCAAGGTTTCGTGCTGTCACCTGATTTGTTTAATATGTATAGTGAGATTATTTTAAGATCCATAAGGAGCATGCCTGGAATAACAATTGGAGGTCATAATATAAATAATTTAAGGTATGCTGATAATACATTCTTAATCGCTAAGAGTGAAAATGAGTTACAAGAAATGTTAGACATTATGGTGAAAGAAAGCAAAAATAAAGGACTCAGCCTTAATAGCAAAATGACAGATGTAATGGTAACAACAAAGAAAAAGACATCACCTCAGTGCAAAATAAAGACAAGTGGAACAATATTAAAGCAGGTAAATGAATTTAAATATTTGGGAACTTTGTTAACTTCAGACGGAAGATGTACAAAAGAGGTGAGATACAGAATTGCTCAGGCAAAAGCAACTTTCCAAAAAATGAGGAAGATACTATGCAATCCATTTTTGACAATTGAAACAAGAAAAAGAGTTCTTAAATGTTATGTAGAGTCAGTCTTAACATATGGATGTGAATCATGGACAATAGGACAACAAACAAGAAAATCACTGAGTCTGTGGAAATGTGATTTTACAGAAGAATATTGAGAAAACCATGGACAGCTAAGAAGAGTAATGAAAACGTTCTGAAAGAGGTCAAAGCAAAAAGAGAGCTATTTCCAATATTAGGAAGAAACAATCATCATTTTTTTGGGCATGTAATGAAAAGAGAACAACTGGAATATATTGTAACAACTGGGAAAATTGAGAGACGAAGAGATAAATGGAAGCAAAGAAAAAAAGATGCCAGACATCTTAAGAGAATTGCTTGGCAGAAGGTCAACACAGAAATGATAAATAACTGTTGAGATCGAAAATTGTGGAGAGACATGATCACCTATGCCAGCAGGCCCGGTACTTGATGATGATGACACATTCAAACAAACTTTTGTTTCCTTGGCTACAGACTAACAAAGCTTTCTGTGGGCGGAAAGACTAGTAGTACACTGCACATGACTATCCTTCAAAAAATACTTCAAGTCAGACACACACTATTCATCTCTGATTCTGTTTTACTCTATTTGGTTGTCTCTGGTCTGCCTCTCCTGGAGCTCTTGTGCTTCTAGATCTCTACCAAGCAAAAATCCTATTTGGCTGCAATGGATGCCTGTTATCACTGCACCTTGGTTGGACCTTTAGATTTTACACAATTTGAACAATACATTTTTTGGACACAATAACTAACAGAAATTCATTTTGGAATGGAAAATACAAGTTGAAAGAGGCAGAAGTAAAAACTAAAGTGCACTGATATCAATAGATGGACAGAGAAACTTATACCATATGTGTACCATTAAGGCAAGAGACAATGAAACAATGGTAGCCAATCATGGGCGCATGATGATGATGGTTTTGTTTGACTAAAATATTGTGAGAATTTTCATCATATGAGATGGTTATAATCTTGATACCTACTTTATTAAAAATATATGGTCTGTAAATTCATCATCATCATGTGGCATACCGGTTGGCGTAGACGATCATGTCCTTCCACAATCTTCAATTTACAGTGCATCGTACCAGTTCCGTTGTTGACTGTTTTCCATGCCATTACACCAAGCTATCCAGTATTTTCTCTCTTTCCTGAATTTTGCCAGTTGTAACGAAGTATTCCAACTTTCCTCTTCTCATGAAGTGTCCAAAAAATGTTGATTGTTTCTTTCTGATGTTTTTTAGGAGCTCCCTTTTTGTGTTGGCTTCTTTGAGAATTTCCTCATTGGTCTTTTTAGCTGTCCAGGGAACTTTCAACATTCTTCTGAGAAATCCTATCTCTGTAGCCTCTAATTGTCTTTCATTTGTTTGTTTACGGTTCATGATTTGCTTCCATAGGTCAGAATTGGCACTGACGAAGCACAGTAAATTACTCTCAGAGGAAAAAAAAAATCAGACACTGATAGAAGGTTGCAGACCTTTATTTTCTGAAACATTTGCAATTTTGGTGAAACATCAACTTCTGCAACAGTTACCATTAAGCAAAAATTAATTTTAAGTTAATATTACAGTAAATGATGTAAGCTGCAACAAAAACTGATATACAAATATTAAATGCTGTAACAACTAAATCCATAGTTCATTTTAATAGCCTGTATATAAGTGTACAAAAAAAAACCAATATGTTCACTAAAACTTTGAGACTCATGTTAAATAATTTAATAGTAGGCTTCTAACAGATGGTAAGAAACTGAACTTCCTGGCCACAGGACAACAGTCACCAAATTCTGTTTGCGACAAGTAGACTGGACCTCATTAAGATAACAATTACTTAAATAATGTAATGATAAATGATTATATTTAGAACAAAAAACACCACACCCATTTAGAAATGAATTTTTTTTTTCTTGAGGAAAAAGTGTGTAATGACAATAAAAATAATTCAGTGTATATAGTTTATGAGAAATATGTGTAAGTGACTAATATTTATATGTCCTGCTTCACGATCAGACAGGATCTCTTAAATTAGTTAGTCAAATAGTTTGACCAGAAGAAATTACCAAACTTATAGGCAGGCTGGGGAAACTAAATAGTCAATAGACTTGATGGAAACTGACACCAGAATCAGCTGGGATACAACCCATGAAACAATGTAAAATAATTATCTTTATTAGGAAATACTTGCAATGAAATACAATTGCCTGTTTTGGTAATTCAAATATTGTGATTACAACTATAATTATATACAGACATAACACGTTAAAAATCATGATTAATTTCTGAGAATAAAAACTCTTAATCTAAATAAAATTCTTAAATAATAACACTTTACATGTTCAAGTCTTGGACTACAGCCTAACATTCCTGATGTTTCAAAATGTAAAAATATTGGTGTGATGGGGCATTTTACTCTTTTCTATGTAAAAATATTAATACACCCTATTAACCATACTTTCATGTTGCACAACAGCTTCTGTGTGTTTTGATTCATTTTTTCAAAAGCGTTATAGAACAAAAAAGAAATACAGAAGTTTGAACTTGGTGACATTATGTACTACTTTATAATTGCAAGTCAGATCAATCAAGAGTTAAATGGTTAAATTTCCACTGAATGTAGTTGACACTACATGAATGCATTTGGTTTTCAAAAATTAACTGTTTTTTTTTAATTTAAAGAATCAACCAAACTGTGCCAATATTGAGTGAATCCAGTTATGGTATTTTAGTAATTTGAAGATATGACAGCTAATGTTTTTTAAACATGTAAAATTATTTAACTCTCAAAGTGTTAACATATATTTGGGATAAAAATTGATAATACTACTCACATTTAACATATGTCTGTAATAAATTGCACATTATCAATTTAAATTTTAAGAGTAAAGTAAACAAGTACTTTGTAAATATATTGAACAAGTTTGATATAAATATCCATTTAAATCCTCTCTCTATTTAGATGTGGTCCATAAACATGTTGGTATGACTGCAATATCTGTTAACAACAAGTTTTTAAACTAAAATTATCCAGAAGTAGTAAAAACATAAAACTGGGTTTTAAAATAACAATTTATGGAAACTTTCACAGCTCTGATAAAAGTTGAAAGTAATTCTGAAAAGACTTGTAAACATTAGTTGTTAATAATAGTTGAAAATAATAATTGAAAATATTTTGGATAGCAACTGTAAATAATATTTGAAATTAACTGTAAATAACAACAAATAATTCTGAAAGCAGATATAAATATATTAAAAATAAAATGAATATAATTTTAAATACTAGTTTAAAATAATTCAGAAAATATTCTAAATTATTTCAGTGTGAAAATGACATGGAACGCGTTAGTTTTTTAGAGTAATGGTAGGAATCTCTTTGCTGAGTATGGAACAATGTAATGAGCAGATGGCCTAACTTATATTTGATTGAGACTCAGTTATAAATGTGTACCTTTCAAGTACATTTTCCCATGCACTCCTCCTTCAGTGAATGTATACTCTGCAAACAGAAATCCACAATCCCACAATGCAATCTGTTATGTAAAACATCTATTAAACATTGCACACATTCAGCACAACAAATTAGTAATTTGTTGGCAACACTGAATTCTGAGACAGTGCAAAATTTGAAAAGATAAAATAATAATGAAAAAGTAATGTTTACAATCACTAAAGATAAAAATAATGGCTTACTAGTCACCAAAAGGGAGCAGAGATGAAAAGAAAATGACTTACAATGGCATTACCCAATAGAACCAGAGCTTAAAGATAATGGCTTACAAGTGACCAGAGATTAAAAACAATGGTTTACAATTCACCAAAAGGGACTAAAGATTAAAGATAATGGCTTACAAATCACCAGAAGTTAAAGACAATGACTTACAAGTAACCATTGATTAAAGGTAATGGTGTACAAGTCACCAGTGATTAAAGATAATGGTTTACAAATCATCAGCAAACACCCTGCAAGAGTGAACTGAAGGCAAGCCAGCATTCACAAATGACTGCTGGATTCAATCAAGGTAACGTGCTGAAGTCGGATGTGTTGGGTCGAAAGGCGCAAATATAACAGTTATACTGCAAACCACAACACAACGCAGACATGTCTACTACATCCTTGTAAGGGCAGATGATGAAAAGGAATATTCTAGTCTACTACGATACTCTAGAATACTTTAGTCATCGGGCGAAGCAACCAACCAATCAAGGTAAGAGTACTAGGTTAAAAATATTATTGCGCTGAAGTCGAATGTCAAGCTAAAAAAGGAAACACCACAGCCTGCTACAAAGAATAATACAGTGCCACTTATGTTCTTTTCAAGAAGAATGCAGCAAAGTAACAATCATCAGAACAAATGGCAAGTGAGATTGTCTGACCCTACAGTGATTCGAAGCTACATTGATCTTATTTGGAGAACAAGCTTTTTCCACTGTTCCGCCATCCACTATTAAGCAAGGTACAACAGGATAAATCATAAATGGTAATTTAAATATCACCATCAAGTTCTGCGCATGCTGACATTGGTTATATCTCTTTATTGTTACTACAGTTGTTTATCAATTCTGTTAACTTGCCACCAAGCCATTCTCTTCAACTGATACCTTTTCTCTCAATTTCTTTCTACCTCTTTTTGTCTCAATTTGTTCAGCTGCCATAATATATTCTAGTTATTCCTTACTCACTGCATGAAAATAAAGTGAATATAATGAGACTTTATATGAAGACATATATATATATATCTTGACCTTTTGAGCCATAGCCGGCCCATAGGGCATAGACCAAGATACTCCTCCTATCTGAATTTTTGTTCTAGCAGTTTTCAATTCTCTTAAAGATATTTCATCAAATCTCGCCATTTGTCTCTGTTCTGTGCAAGCAGCTCTATCTCATTGAGGGAGCCGATCCCTGCTGCTCTTGCCTCTCTCATCAATGTTCTTCTCAGTGTCTTCCTCTTTTTCTCTTACTTGTTTCCCACATAAGGGCTTGCTTTGCTATTCAGTTATTATCTCTTCTCATCACATGTCCAACATATGACCAACGTCTTTTCTTTATTACTGAAGATATTAGTGGTTGATTGGTGATTTCTCTAATTTCCTCGTTTGTTTTGAATTCGTTCCACGCTATACCAAGTATTTTCCTTAGACATTTATTTTCGAATGCGTTCAACTTTGTTTCTATATCTCTTGTTGTTTTCCAGCTTTCACACGCATACGTAAGGGTTGATAGTACATTTGACTTGAATAGTCTTAAGTTTTGTGTTTGTGCTGATGAGTTTTGATTTCCACAACTTTTCAAGGCTTCTGAAAGCCATTGCTGCTTTAGCTATTCTGATTCTAATTTCTTTGCTTGTATCCGCTTCTCAATCAATGTGACTTCCAAGATAGATAAAGTGATTGACCTTTTCCACTGGTTTGTTTTCCATGTATATTTTGTCATCTGTTAGAATTAAGCTTTTCATGACTTTAGTCTTTTCATGATTGATCTTAAGCCCAATTTTGCTGGCTATTGATGATAGTTCATTTGTGTTTTCCTGTATCGTTTTTATCTGACTGCTGATGAGAACTATGTTATCAGCAAAGTCGAGGTACTCCAAATGGTCTCCTTGTATCCATTCGATGCCTTTATTACCAGTGCAGCATTTCTTCAATATGAAGTCAATAACAACTCCAAATAACAAGGGCAATAAAATACATCCTTGTTTAACCCCAGTTTCTATTTTATATATATATATATACACACATACACGTTGTACTTGCTCATTACTCAAAGTTAACGGTGTGAAACAATCCAGTTCTTTAACACTGATCTGTTATTGCAAGGTATGTGAGCATAAACATTTAATTTTATAAAAGACAATGAAACGTAGGCTAAGTTCACCAGATAAAAGAACTCTTGGAACTTGAAAATCAAAATAAATAGGTTTAATGTTGTTGACAGGCATATAAGTTTCAAATACAGTAAAATTGCTACCATGACCTCTTATTTCCTTCTACATTTTCGTTTCAGAATCAAGGGAGATACAGTTTGCAGTCTCGCATTTCTGGTGGCCTAAGCTGCCATTATCTATCCTAATATTCCATCAATCTTTTTCACGGTCGACCCTAAGATCAAATGCTCTTGTAGTGTCTACTGAAGATTTGTTGTGTTGTATTTGATCTGTTTTGTACCATGACTAAAACTGTAATAACCAAAGTTATGAAATTACGATATGGATCCTCATTGTATTTATGGAGTTTGGCTACAGCGATGTGATTCTCTTGTGAGAAAGACAAATGAAGTACTAACAGATAACATCCGAGTACAATAATGATGGCCCCAAAATTAAGATAAGCTAGTTACTTATTAATGCATTTAAAATGTCAGTGTGGATTATATCGATGTTATAAGTAGTTGGACATATTCTATACATTTAATGAACTCAGCAGCTGTTAACAGTTGCAAGATTGACGGTATTTTCAATTGCAATCAGGGAAGAACAAATAATGTGAAGGCACAAATTAAGAACAGCACTACTGTTGTAAAAATTCTGGACACGTTATGTTTTATTTTATACTGCAGTATGTGCCAGTTATGACTTCAAAAATATTTAAAATTTAAACTTGGTAGCTCAAAAAAAAAACATCTTTAAACACACTTTTTTGGTTGAGTAAAATTTAGCTGTCTTATTTAAACATTTTTACAGTATCACAGTAGTGAAATGAGCAATCTTATTTAATGTCAATATCATAAAAATGTTCTTAATTAACTTTACTGTAAGTTTAGAATATTCTGTTATTAATTTAACTGACAAATGTGCTTTAACAATTTATTGCTTGTCATAGGAATATTGTAATAGATTGTATATAGCTTTTCAGCTTAAAAATTATATCATATATTTCTGTAGATTAACACTTATGGAAAGAAATATTTCAGATTGACTAATATGATCATCATCATCATTGAGTGCCTTCTTCGCAACAAAGGTTGGCTACCATGGATCACCATTCTACTCTGTTTCTTGATTTGATGGTGCAGGCTGTCATAGATTGACTTGTCCATCTTTTGATGTTACTCGTCCATGTTAGTCTTGGTCTGCCTCTTTTACCTTGTATTTTCCCTTCCAATATTACTTTTAGTAGGCTGATGTGTCTTTTAACATGCCCCAAAAATTTCATTTGTCTTGTCTTAATTGTATTTAGTAGTTCTCTTTTTATTTTCAGTTGTTTTAAAACTTCATCGTTTGTTTTCTTTTCTTTCCATCCAATTCTACCTATTCTTCTATAAATCCACATTTCAAAGGCTTCAATTTTCTGTTCTGTTTTCTTGTCTAATGTCTATGTTTCTGCACCATACAGGAATACTGAGAAGATGTAACATTTTGCCATTCTTAGTTTCAGCCCTGCTGAGATTTGTTTTGTTGTTAGTATATTTTTCATGGCATTAAAATTACTTTTTGCCAGACCAATTCTTTTGTTTATTTCAATATGATACTTATGAGATATTCCATTCCGTACAATACTGTTAAAATTTAAGATATAGCTTCCTATTAATGTGAATCTGTGACCATGACCAGACGAACGGCAAGTCAGAAGGGGAGAAGCCATATAAGAGGCTATAGAGGGAGGCAAAGAAGATTAGTAAACCAACAGAGAGATGGTGTCATCATAAGGGTGGTCTGATTTATCTATCTTTCATTCGCCTGAAGTATTTTCTATTTTCCTGTATAAATTTTACTGTCTTTTATAATTTTTGTAGTGGCCCATATAGTTTTGTCTGTAGTGTTATATCTATGGGCCAATGGATTTTCCTCAGTCTACTATATTCAGTGCAGTCTTGAAGTATGTGTTCAGCAGTCTGGGGCGCTTGACCGCATGTACATGTAGTTGAGGTGCCAATCTTGAATTTTGTATACATGTGTCTTCTGGTGTAGATGTGGTATGCCACAATGTATGTTGATTCAATAATTAAAGTACCCTACTACTTTAGTAAACAGACTTTTATGTATTCTCATGCTCATAAGGAGTCCTTTACACCAGTTATTCTGCTCTATTTGTAAAAATGTGTTAATGAACAGCTCTGGTATTCACCATTTGATACTATAAGTGTATATAAGCATTCCCAGTTGTGGATCAATTTTGAACGCGACAATCTTATTTCATAAAAGGTCTTCAGATTTCTTAGTGTTAACGCTGGTAAATGAATAGTAAAAGATACTAAACAAGTGATAAAATTAACAAAAAGAATGAAAGAAGGATACTAGAAAGAGACAATTGAAAGAAGAAAAGAGACATTGGAATGACCAACTATAACAGAATGATGGATTTTTATACTGGTCATCAATTTACAAATGTTCTCTTGTCATATTATCATGCCTGTTATGAATTAAGAGAAAGCCAATTTAATCTGAATCTAAAAAAATTTTTTGTTCAGTAGGTAAATATGTGACATTGTTTCTTTGTCAACTTTCTTCTAAATCCCTGTAGATGTCAAGGGAGATGCATAATTATAGCGTTTTCCCCACTGGCATCCCCAATCATTGTCTTGTGTGATGAAGTTGTGAGTATTCTTGTTATTTGATTTACCTCAACCTCTGCACCCTATTCGCTTTAAATCTTTAAGTTTATATAAAGATATTTTTACTTTTTCCCCTCAATTTTGCAATTACAAAATTATATATATATATATATATATATATATTGCAAATAGAAAGACTGAAGATTCATAAAAGGAAGAAAATATTTACTAATAAAATAAAAGTAGAAACACATCAATAAGAGAAACAGTTTAAAATGATGGAGAAAAATGTAGATATCCTGACGTAATCTTCAATGAAGGTGTGGTAATGTTGTTATATACCACAGAAAAGAGTTAAGAAGGTGAAAACATGAAAACAATATTACTGTTGCTGTGTGTACTGAATTTATATTATGTGCAGTTACAGTTCATAAGTTAAAAAAAATATAACTGAATATATATGTAACAAAATTACATTACTAAAACTTATGGAAAAAAAGTTAAATTATTATTAAGCCTTATAAAGAAAGCAGAGAATTTCTTTTCACATTTTAAGAAACCCCACACCTGTCAAAATAGAGAATCAGGATCCAGTACATTCACATACCTGGGAAAGTATAGTAATATCAGATGTTGAAGCTAATAAGTATGTATAAGTGTGTGTGTGTATACATATCAAAAGTACAGACAAAGTTAGAATAGATGTTGTCAATCAAAACAATAAACAAAATTCGAAGAACCAGTGTAACAAAAAAGAAAGTAAAGCAAGTAAATATGTGAACTACATACTTTTAGAAATTTTGTGCGAATCTGAATGTTAGTAAATGAGGGAAAACGAAATATCTGGGCTGCTATTTCATACATTACTGATTGGGAGCAAAGACACAGACTGAAAGTGGTGAGTAATTCATAGCTAACTGCTTGCCCCTGGATCAGTGAATCAGAACTACTCCACTTCTTCAAGGTGCCCCTAGAAACATATTAATCAGCCTGGCAAAGAGAACAGGAATTGAGAGAGAAAACAGCTTGGTACTCAAGAATGGCATGTTGAAGTTAAATGTGTTGGGCAATGCATCACAGTGAATGGTAAACCACAGCAGAATACGTCAACATGCACTCAACACCCTCTCAAAGACAATGAAGAGGTGTAGTCATTGAGTGAATGCAAGAAAAATAAAAAGAAATACATGAATGACAAGAAAAGTTCTCAATACTTTGACTCAAACAAAATCAGCACAAAGAACTGCTACACAGGTCCAGCCAAGAAAACAAATGATGAAAGTGACAATGAAGTTCAACAGATCAAGTACTCAAGAAGTGGTCCAGAAATCATCACATACAGTGAATTTCAGGGAATGATGAAAGGGAAAAATATTAAAGACAACCTAAGAGCTATAGAATCAGAGATGCATAGTGTGGACCAGATTTAGGGCACTATGCAAAGGGTGACTATGTGCTATAAATAAAATAGGGAGATTATTTTGTTGATTAACAGACAAAACAAGGAGTGTCAAACACTGTTTTATTTGTCCATGGCCAAGGAGACAAGATATAATAGTGAAGTATTTTATATCGCAACACTCAGTAAGTTAAATGATAATCTGCTCTGACATAAAAATAAAAGAATTTTACAAGTGGCAAACTTAGTAACCAAACACAATGCTGAATTAAAATTTAATTTAAAAACAAACAATGACTACTTAGGTGTCTTAACCAATATACGTAAATAAAATTTGACATTAAAACAAATGATATTCTGTCATATTTCACAACAGAGAGAGAGGAGAATAAATTCAGTCGCCTGGCGCAAGTTGTTTCAAATTTCAGCTTAAGTTGTCTCTTGTTTTTTATCACTGTATTTTTTTAGGTTCTTTTTTTGTGGTTGGTGTTTCTGAGTGGTCTTCATAGCTGTGGACAAAAAAAAAATAAATAAATAAAAAATAAGCATATATTCAAAATAAAAGTAACTTTTCTGGACCACTAACTGACATATCAGCTCCACTTATGAAGGTACTATGGGACCAAAAACTGACACATCGGCTCGGACTGAGAAAGGTTGAATAGTTTAAAGTAGAGTAACAATTCTGTATATATATTCACCAATACTTGTATTCTATATCAAGAAGAGGGTGTCCGGTTAGCGCAATCGATAGGCGGTTGGCTTACCACGGCAACAGCCGGGGTTCGTAATCCTGGCGAGGACACCTGGGTTTTACTAATTCCCTAAAAATTAGTAGGAGCCGTGATAGCTCAGTGGTTAGTGAACTGGACTACTACGGACAAGGGGTAGGGTTCGATCCCAACCGACGGCTCCGGGTTCACCCAGCCTTAAATGGGTACCGGATTTTTTCTGGAAAGTAAAAGCAGCACGGGCGTAATACCGACCACATTACCCCAAAAATCATGTGCTGAAGGTCTGTAAAATATAGGGTCACTAACACCATATTTCCCTATACGCCACTTGGCGTGACGGGGGGGTACTTTACTATATCAAGAAGAAGCTCTATAATTACTTCCTTTGATTCTATCTATTTATCTTCCTTTCGAGCCGAAGACGGCACATAGGGCAGAACCACAATCTCAAAAACAGAAACCTTGCGTGCCAAAATGGCACATATTGCAAAGAGATATTCCTTTGATTACCACATGGTATTTTCTTGTTAACTAGATAAATTAGTTGAATTTGTTTCAATGTTAATATCTGTTTTTTTTCTTCTGATAAATAGTGGCCACACCCACTATTGCTTAGTAGTCTGACTATTTCTTGTGCATAATTTTATTATTTGTGAACATAAATACATCAAATAAAGTGTATTTTGAAGAACTTTAGATTAATTTGTGTAAAATTATGAGAAGAATGGATAGCAATACACTTCTAGGTATATGAGAATATAGGTACGAGAAATATAATATTTTAAATTGAATTAAAGCTTGGGCAGATGGTGCTCATAAACTTGGGAGGGCTGACCATCTAAGGGCAGAATTCCCCTACAGATAAGACAATCTGCTGCCGTGCAGGCAGATTGGGGACAATCAAAGGTTAAGGAAAGCAAACCTGAATAAAATGCTGACTGAAATTGGATGCACTGGGCCACTGGCGCAGAACACAGTGTACCGTTTTAACAGGTATTCAATCAGAATGGATCTAACAGATATGGGGCAATCGAATCACTTAGACAGCTGACTTCATGAGAGAGTCTGGAATCCTACTCTGATTGAGTTTTGATCGCAGACAGAGAGAGAGAGAAATTGAATTATATGCCTTTCATATCTGTTATTCTATTTATAACAAATAATATACTTTTCCCTTCAGATATCAATATATTGCTATTTTCATTTTCCTTTATGGTGATGTATAACATGTACCATATTTAATTATATTATTGCACGAAATTGTAAGGAGGAAAAAAGACATGTGATGGAATTTTTCTAAACTGAAAATTAATCTGGTCCATTCTGGTCTAAATCTTTTTTTTTAAATCTAAAGAAGAAATAAAAATAGGTAGAGTCCGGAAAGCGTTAAAGGTTAGTTAACAAATCCGTAAAATTTAGTTAGAGCCCCGTCACACCAAGTGGCATATAGGGAATTTGGTGTTAGTGGTCATAAATTTTACAGACCTTCGACACATGATTTTTGGGGTAATGTGGTCGGTATTACGCCTGTGCTGCTTTATTTTCCCAGAAAATATCTAGTATCCATTTAAGGCTGGGTGAACCCCTAATCCTTGTCCTTTGTAGCCCAATTCACTAACCACTGAGCTATCGCAGCTCCCAAAATGAACTGGTGACGCCCATAAAATTATGTGCTGTAATTTTGTAACAAGTATTTTATCAAGGATATGATAAAAATGGGTGTCTCCTCACTAATGAATCCATCATTTTTTAGAATGATTTTACCATTAAACACTCTCTCCAAGAGAGGCACCATGTATTAAGGTACGGACTCTCAAAAACTTTATAATAACAGCTGTTAAACTATATGCATCAATATTCAGATGAATTAGATTTCTTCTTTTCCTCCTCAAATTATGACTCATTCAGACTTGGATTCTGTAACAAAGTTTGCTGTCTGTTTCAGTTCTGTCGTACAGCGTATTTAAGATTTACATATTATGCTAAAACTAAAGAAAGAAACAAAAAAACCAAGTGAATTTATCAGTGAACTGCCTGTAATCAAACATATATTTATTACTAAGTATCATGCCTATTGTTATAGGTAATGTCATCTTTCCACTTTCTCAAAAAGTGGTTATCAATTCTGTAGTTGCATTCCTGTTTTGCATTTGTCAGATGTTTCCTTATCATTACATGACCAAAAAAAGTGTATATGCATGTGTGCCATGACCTCTTTTACAATGTCCTAATTACCACATTTATTTGTAAAACCACAAGTCTGCGGCCTTCCAAAAATGTTCTTACATATTGTTCAACAAGCAAACATATTCCAGCATTTTATAAAGAACAAAGAAATTAACTGTATAGTCTAAAATGAATAATGATGCAAGTCTAGACTTAAATTTTTTGACAGAATTGAATGCAGATTATGTCAGTACATATGTTTGTAAGTTCAAATAAACCTTCTAAACATAAAACATTAAATATAAATCTGTGAAATAATCTGCATTATTTGTAATAATCATGGATACATCACAAACTTACTCAACCATGACTTTGAAGTCTCCTTTAACAGTCGCAAGTAAGGTCGGCAGTCCTAGACAACATGGTACTAAATACAGCAGAGCTGGCTGAAATTGGAAAACAAAAACAGCAATGACCACATAATCACAAGAACATCCACAGCTGTTTATGACCAATGATCCAGTTATGTTGTTTATGACCGCCAATACGTTTTGCTAATGCATAGCGTTATTCGCTGTGTTTCCTGAGCCACAATGGATTGTCTGATGTCTGCCGATGACCAGTATATTTCCCTGTCATAGCAAAAAGGAAAACCTGCCAATTTCTTGAAAATTGACGATTTTTGTGTGTGTGCGTGCATTAAATGATGTATCAAACAGCAATGGAAACAAATTAAACACTCCGGGGTTGCCATAAGTGGAAGGTATACAGAAATGGATAATGTTAGAATGTGGAAAAATGTCAAATTTTTGTCCAGATGGTAGCAAATTTGTAGTCGAAAACACAGTCAACATGGTACTAAATACAGCAGAGCTGGCTGAAATGGGAAAACAAAAACAGCAATGACCACATAATCACAAGAACCTCCACAGCTGTTTATGACCAATGATCCAGTTATGTTGTTTATGACCGCCAATATGTTTGGTTTGATGTCTGCCGATGACCAGGATATTTCCCTGTCATAGCAAAAAGTAAAACCTGCCAATTTCTTGAAAATTGACGATTTTTGTGTGTATGCGTGCATTAAATGATGTATCAAACAGCAATGGAAACAATTAAACACTCCGGGGTTGCCAAAAGTGGAAGGTATACAGAAAGGGATAATGTTAGAATGTGGAAAAATGTCAAATTTTTGTCCAGATGGTAGCAAATTTGTAGCCGAAAAACAGACAGTCCATACATCTTGTCCTGTTCCACTAAACTCCATGGCCAGTCAAACTACATTAACTAAGAAAAATACAACAACTTTTATTATTTTAAGTTTTAAGGGCAGATTTGCTTATTTTGAAATCGAGTGTTACCTGAGCATGCTTGAAGAAATGCAAGATGAACATGGTTATCCCTAGACCCAGACAGTATGCAACAAATCCAGCATAGAAGTACACTGTGCTTTTCCTTTTCAGACTGAAATATTGAAATGGGTAAAGGTATAGTTTAATTACAAGATCATTAAGTTTTTTTGTTGTAACATCAAAAGTAAAATAAATATTGTTTACAGCTGGTTTGTAAAGTTAGTAAGCTAAGTTAGTCCAGTCAGCACTGGTACATATAAGTTTCATGTGCTGGATAAGTATATTTTTAATACACAAATACCTGTAAGTCTGTTAGAGGAACTTGATGCTACATGATGCAGGTCATAATTTCAATCATTTCTGTAATCATCATCATCATCATCATTGAGTGCTGTCTCCGCATACAAGGCTGGCTACCATGGAGTGCCATTCCGCTCTATCGCTTGCTTTGATGGCGCAGATTGTCATAAGCTGATTTGTCCATTTTTATGTTATTTGTCCATGTTAGTCTTGGTCTGCCCCTGCTACCTTGTATTTTCCTTCCAATATTACTTTTAGCAAGCTGTTGTGTCTGTTAACATGCCTCGAAAATCTCATTTGTCTTGTTCTAATTGTGTTTAGTAGTTCTCTTTTAATTTTTAGTTGTTTTAAAACTTCATAATTTGTTTTCTTTTCTTTCCATCCAATCCATTCCTATTCTATAAATCCACATTTCAAATGTTTCAATTTTCTGTTCTGTTTTCTTGTCTAATGTCCATGTTTCTGCACCATACAAGAATATTGAGAAGATATAACATTTTGCTATTCTTAGTTTTAGCGCTGGTGTTATTTGTTTTGATGTTAGTATACTTTTCATGGCATTACAATTTCTGTAATAATTAATGTTTTACAATGGTGGCTTGTTCAAATGATCTGGTCAACCATCAAGCAAGCATGGAGGGAACAAAATTCTCCATCTTTAAACAGCAAAAAATTACTTTCCTTCAGTAATATTGTTTAGCTCTGTAGATAAGATACACCTTTACTTTACTTCTAATACAGTTATTTCCATCCCTTTGTAGTCAAACATACATATGTATCTCTCCCTTGTGTTAAGATTAAGTCCAGAAATGTGCAATATATGAGATGAAAACAGTCATTTATTGATGTCAGAAAAAACAAACATAAAATGACCAAGACCCTACCCTAACTTCTCACAATGGTTCCAGTGGCAGGTTACTACAAGTGTCCAGTGAACAAAGAGGTAAAGCAAACACACTCTTTTAAAATTGATGAAATAAAGTCTGATGTCCAGACAGACGTTTTGTAAATATCACAAGTTTTCTGCGAACCACATCACAGTGGCAGCATATGATTCAGAGTGTGTGGCGAAGAAGTATCAAGTCAATGGTTATAACTGTAAATCTACATGCTTTTTACAACTCTTTTAAAACATGTATAGATATTTGAACTCAATTCAAAGATAAGATAAAGTACGAGACTTGAATTGGCATCTTAGCACGTGAGTTTTCACCCATATGTGTTCAGCCGCCTATCCAGAAGTTTGGAGACTTTTGGATAGTGTCGCTTCAAACATCAAAACTCACAATGCAAGGCAGCATTACTCACTTTCCCAGAGTACTACTCTGGTTACCCATTTCTGTCAGCGGCTGGGTCAACTGTGGGAGTATTTTTTTTTCCAAGCACAATTCGCACTGTTTCCAGGAATCGAACACAGGTTGTCCGAAAAGTCTGTAGCCCAGCTGGGTGGCTTTCCCAACTAGGCTACTGAGGCCCCAAATTTAATTCAATTTAAAGAACTACTAATAAACTCTAATGGCTGTTACTAAGTTCTGTTATCTCTTCCAGAAAAACAACAGCTGTAGTTATCTAAAGTATACTTGAGTGATACATCACCAAACATATTCCTACTTTCAACATTGCACCTCCAACGATGTTAAAACAGTGGTTGTTTTTTGTTATTGATATCTCACACATAGGCATGGATCAATGAATTTAGACTATTTGCCATAAATCAAAAGTATCTTGTTATCAGAACTATATCTGGTGCAGTCCAGGAGTTAGTGACATTTACACCCTTCCAGTACTGTCAGGGCTCATTATAAGTCCCAGTTTTTGGTGAGCTTCTCAACCATAGTAAGGAAGCCAATGCTCACTATTTGTCAGTTTTCTTCTAAGTGGCCTTCAAGTTGGGTTTTATTCAGTCCTGCTGTTTCTCATTTTGAGGATATGTGTGATTCTCCAGTTATTTCTTACTTCTCATCATGTGATGAGAAATACCCACCTTCTTTTCCTCATTAAAGAGATTTCTGGATGCACTGACATATCTCTTACTTATGGACCAGTCTTGGATTCAATCCAATGAACACTAACTGGAAACATTCAAAGCACTCTCATAAAGACTCTGAAAGTGTAAGAATGTCCAACACCAAATTTCATAAACAGAATACAATAGCTGTGTACAAATTGAGCAGCAACTCAGAAAAATGAACTATGAAAGCAGATGCAGGAGGAAAAAAAGCACACAACATATATATGGAAGTGAAACATGGATAGCAGACAAACAAATAAAAGATGATTTAGAGGTCATAGAGAGGGATTTCTCAGAAGAATGTTGATAATTAATATGGACAGCTAAAAAGACCATAAAGGAAATTCTCAAAGAAGCCATCAGAATCTGATCATCAGAAGTGCCTCGTCGAGCAAGTGTCTTGGCCCTTTAGCTTCTTGACAGTGCAGGTAGTATTCTATAACGGAAATAAAGGGATTATGGGTTTGTTCAAAACCAAATCAAATTATGGGAATCTGACACAATAAACAACAAGGAAGTACAATGGCCCATTCACTTTTAAATGTTGCTGCTCTGTAAAGTAAGAGTGCTACTTTATCACTGGAGAGACCTCCAGACTTTTTTCTGACTCAAACACAAATCTTTTCAAATTTTGTATGAAAATGAAATAAAGAAGTAGAGTAAAATATACAAATCATAAACAGGACAAACAATGGATCAAATACCTCAGATCAAAGCGCAGCAGCAGTGCAATAAATATGCCAGGAATAACAATATCCCCCAGACCCAACATTGCAAAGTTCTTTGCGGCAAGGACATTTTCCAGCAAATCTTGTGGGAACACCACTAAAAAAAGATATAATTTGTTCAATAACAACATAACGAAAATCGAAAAATTCAAAATATTGAAAATTTTCACAATTTACAGGTAAATATAATTGATTATTTAGAAGAACACCAATCAACCCCAAGATGGATGGCCATTTGAAAAAAAAAGAATCAATGTCACTGAAGCCCCACAAAAAGCAGTCACATTGTAATACATCATTCACCCTCAGCAGTACCTAGTTATTTTATAGAGGTTCTGTAGCACTTAATACTTATAACTGTTAATCCAGCTCATATTGTGCCAATAAGAGAAAAGATACCAGACAGCTTAATAAGAGATTGGCTTGGCAGAATGTCAACAACAGAAATGATAATTAGCTGTCAAGACCGAAAGTTGTGGAGAGACATGGTACTTGATGCTGATGATTGTGCCAATGTTAATGTTCATACCTTCTCTTCCTTCTTCCCACCCCCCCCCCCCCCCCCCACCCCCAAGCTCACATAATCAAAAGACTTCGAGCACAGAAGAAAAATGTATGTCCATTACAATACATTAAATGGGTGAAGATGGCAGTCTTGGGACAGGAAGGTCTAGAGTTTGACTTCACCACTTGGGGAGTTTGTCAAAAATTGAACCCACAGTATCTTTGTGCTTTTACACTTACCTGGTTGCTTGTTAGGGGGATTTTATGCTTAGCCCTCTCAAAAAATGGTGGAAAAACAGGAGGTCCCAGGTGCATTCATAGAACCGTTGACATTTAAAGAGTAGGAAAAAAAATGACCACAGCCCGGCTAAAAATGTCTACCTATCCATGCTGAAAATTAACGCATTGGGTCAAAGGCACAGGTATAGTGGCAATGCCATCAACTGGCAACACAACACAGCCAAGCCCACTTAACATGTGAAAACAAAGAAGAGGATAGATCTACCAATGATTCTGATGCAAGCAGCCAGCCACCAACCACTTTCACAAGGCATCTTACATACTGTAGGACATCTTGTGCACAATTCCCCAAAACAAAGTGCATACATTTGATTAAGTTTGCCTTAACTTATGAGGTAAAAAGTATCTCCAAGCAATTTTTGACACAAGGCAGGAGCATTGAGAATTTAATTTTGTTGATGGGGTATTTAGGTTAAAGTTGGGCCTAGTGCTCGCTTCCATAAGCCTTTCAACCAACTCTTTTCAGCACGACCAACTCGAGGACATATTTCAACCTCTGTTGTCATGCATGACAAGTGACAAGTTTTGCAAAAACTTCATGAAATAAGTCTTATACAATTATATAAAAGTGAAGTGCAATGAAATGAATTGCTAAAGATAAATGTAAAATGTTCAGTAATTTTACAGTAGCAAGCACACTAATCATTGTTAAGATCCCAAAAAAGGGCAATCTTAGAGATTGTAACAACTGGAGAGGCGTGACACTTTTGTCAGTTGCCTCAAAGTATTCTGCAAAATCATCCTAAATAGAATACAGGATTCAATAGATACAGTAATGCGTGAAGAGAACAGGCTGGGTTTAGAAAAGGGAGAAGCTGTATTGACCACATTTTCACTCTACGACTTATATTGGAGGAACACATTGAAAAGCAAAAACGTTTGTACTTAACTTCATCGACTTCAAAAAAGCATTTGATAGTATTCATAGAGATTCTTTGTGGAAAATTCTGAAGCAATATAGTTTACCATCAAAAATCATAAATATTATCAAAGACATGTATGATGGTTAACATGTGCAGTTCGAACAGAGGAAGGACTGAGCGAATGTTTCCAATAGAAACTGGGGTTAAACAAGGATGTATTTTATCGCCCTTGTTATTGAATTGTTATGGACTTCATAATGAAGAAATGCTGCACTGGTAATAAAGGCATCGAATGGATACAAGGAGACCATTTGGAGGACCTCGACTTTGCTGATGACATAGTTCTCATCAGCAGTCAGATAAAAACGATGCAGGAAAACACAAATGAACTATCATCAATAGCCAGCAAAATTGGGCTTGAGATCAATCATGAAAAGACTAAAGTCATGACTAGTTTAATTCCAACAGGTGACAAAATATACATGGAAAACAAACCAGTAAAGAGATCGATCACTTTATCTATCTTGGAAGTCACATTGATCGAGAAGGGGATACGAGCAAAGAAATTAAAATCAGAATAGCTAAAGCAGCAATATCTTTCAGAAGCCTTGAAAAGTTGTGGAAATCAAAACTTATCAGCACAAACACAAAACTTAGGCTATTCAAATCAAATGTACTATCAACCCTTACGTATGCGTGTGAAAGCTGGAAAACAACAAGAGATATAGAAACAAAGTTGAACGCATTCGAAAATAAATGTCTAAGGAAAATACTTGGTATAGCATGGAACGAATTCAAAACAAATGAGGAAATTAGAGAAATCGCCAATCAACCACTAATATCTTCAGTAATAAAGAAAAGACGATGGTCATATGTTGGACATGTGATGAGAAGAGATAATAACCGAATAGCAAAGCAAGCCCTCATATGGGAAACAACAGGTAAAAGAAAAAGAGGAAGACCCAGGGAGACACTGAGAAGAACATTGATGAGAGAGGCAAGAGCAGCAGGAGTCGGCTCCTCAATGAGATAGAACTGCTTGCACAGAACAGAGACAGATGGCGAGATTTGATAAAATATCTTTAAAAGAAAACTGCTAGAACAAAAAATCCATATAGGAGAAGGTGTATCTTGGTCTACGCCCTATGGGCCGGTTACGGCTCGAAAGGTCAATAGATAGATAGATAGAAGCACACTAACCAATAAAACTGAAAGTCGAATCAACAGACTTTTTATCAAATTGATGATTAGAATTTAGGAGGAAAGATAGAAGCTGGAAGGCCAAAGAATATCTTGTATTTTAATTTGCAGAATTTATGAGAAAAGCAAAGAACAACAATTTATTAGAGGGCAGCTATTATCTTTATTGTCTTCATCACCACTATATTTAGACAATGATCATTCTGATCTTTTGCCTGATAATGCAGAGAGATCTGAGTGCCAAAAACATTAAACAAAGAGAGCTAAATAGCATAACATGTAATACTGCCAAAACAACACAGCATCTCTAAATTTAACTTTAGTATTAATAATTCCATTTAGATTTAAGCTTTCTTAAATGCACTGCCAATAACATAAAGTAGAAAACCATTAAAATAAGCATTAAAATCACAAAAATAAATTGATATAAAAGAAAACTGTAGAAATGTGGCATAAAATTTCAACAAACTTACACTTAATTGGAGCTTCAAAGGATTTGGCAACAGTCACCATCACATTGGTACCAAAAACCTACAGAATTATATAATATAACAGTTTATGATTATAGAGAATCAAATGTAGACTGAATATTACATAATGACTAAAGTTATAAATATAACCACAAGCATATACTGTATGGAAAAAACTGTCAGCAAAAATCTACCCACACTGGTTGATCCCAGGTAGTGGTAGGGAGTTTATGCATGTCAGTCAGGGGTTTCCTTGGAGATTCTCTATATTTCACGGGGGAAAACCAAAGCCTTATGGATTTATCTGCTGTGCAGTGATGAGATCCACCATAACATAAGTGCATACTTTATATGCAATGAAAGTTTTTATAAATAACTATATATTGTTAACATACAAGGTTTAAAATTAAAAATAGCTCTACGGTGACATACAAAATAAGAAAAGAAAGAATCTCATTACACCCAAGTGTATATGGTGTTAGTAACAGTTAGCCCCGACATAAGTCCCTGTTTTAGGCAAGCTTCTTAATCTTAGTATCATGACAGTTGTTGCCTGCTGCTGACTCAGCCTCACTTAACAATGTTCTACTAATTGCCTCTAATTTGTGGACTTGTTTTGTGATTCTCTTGTTATTTCTTCACATGGCCAAAATATACCCCCACCTCTTTCTAATTAATAATACGATTGTCGGTCATTTCTCCACAAGTGTACATAATATATATATATCCATTTAATGTCTTTTAAGGACAGACAGCAAAAGAATAATAGCTATCAAATGCAGAAGAACAAGTACTCCAGCTGTCAAACAGTGACAAGGTAAGGACAGTTATTGACAGCCAAGTTATATTATGAGACTAATATTACCATTGCTTGACTTACCCAGAATATATCATATATGAATAGCCCTCCCAGCAGTATGCAGCCAGCAGTGCTCACCCTATTCAAAGACAGCAACTCAACTCCATTAATAGCAAATGCGATACCAAAGAGGTTGTTGGCTAGCCAATGCTGTAGAGGAAACATGAAGTTAAGAATGAATCACTACAAATTCTTTGTTCCTGGTTTTCACTCAATGACTACTAAAGGAATTGATTTGACCTCTTTATCATCCGTCCTTAAAAGGACACTTAGTGGGAGTAGATGAGCTGTGTTGAGGTTTGCATTAAAACTGTGATATTTGTGCCTGTCAGCACAACTCATCAGACTTCAGCACTGCATTTTTGAGAGCCAAGTTGCCCTCCCTCTGCAATCCCTACTTGCTTGGCCAGACTAGACTGGTTAGCCTGTTTCAAAAAGCACCAAGAAGAAGTGGAGTGGATCTGGATGGTTCTGATTTACTGATTCTGGAGCATATCATCAGCTATGAGTCGCTGACAGCTTCCAGATCTATTGCTACACCCTGCCTCAAATAATTACAATATTAACTGAAGGCTGAACTCTTTAATTTGTGAATATAATTTAAAATACACAAACATACCTATATTTTAAAATAGGAAAAATTACAGGCTACCATTTTAAATTTAGCTGTCATAACTTTAAAAATAGCCCCTTTGTAATGTAGACAGCAATCCCAGCACCTTTTCCATGCCTCAAGGGATCCATGAAAATGTTTTCCCAGAAGACTAAAACGTCGCCTGTGATCTCAATATGACATCCTCTATAATGTTATCATATCATTATCTATGTTATCAAAGAAGCACCCCTTCAACATCAGTTTGGGGAACAATGCAAAGTTAGGTGAAAATGGAAGGAGCGGGACCACTTGCATGTTGTTATCTATTTAACAAATTGCATTGTTCCAAGACAATATCATGGACAATAGGACAACAAACAAGAAAATCACTGGAGTCTGTAGAAATGTGGTTTTACAGAAGAATGTTGAGAGTACCATGGACAGCTAAGAAGAGTAATGAAGATGTTCTGAGAGAGGTCAAAGCAAAAAGAGAGCTAATTTCCAATATTAGGAAGAAACAATCATCATTTTTTGGCCATGTAATGAGAAGAGAACAACTGGAATATATTGTAACAACTGGAAAAATTGAGGGACGAAGAGATAGAGGGAAGCAAAGAGAAAAAATAACAGACAGCTTAAGAGAATGGCTTGACAGAAGGTCAACAACAGAAATTATAAATAGCTGCTGAAATCGAAAGTTGTGGAGAGACATGATCACCTACGCCAGTAGGCCCGGTACTTGATGATGATGATTGTTCCAAGTGAGGTGTGGCGTGTTGCTGTGATTCAACAGTTAAATGCTTGCACCACAGTTCTGATCTGTTTCATCATATATCTTCTCTCAAGCACCTCAAAACAAAGCAACAGAACTCGGTGTTGAAAGATAAAATAGAAGAGTGTGCATTTTTTTGTGTGCACTTCAGCCGAATATGCATCAAAATTAACATCTGTACAAAGGATATAACAAAAATGAAAGATGAACCAAAATTATAGCCAATTAATAATGTGTTCTACATGATTTACCTTCTGCCACAAGTACCAGACACCAATGACTCCACAAAATGCCAGGCTAACCAAGTCCTTCCTGTCAAATTCATAATTCATCACATCTGAAACAGGATAAAAACATTAATTTTAATTATCACATATGAAGCAGGATAAGAAACATTATTACACCTGAAGCACTATAAAAAAACATAATTCATTACATCTGAACATTATTTAAAAAATATTAATTCATCACATCTAAAACAGAGAGGACTATTTTACCTGCTAATGATTAATTACACCCAAAATTATGCAAGTATGTAAATCAGATTCACAAACAATGTATTGGCAATATGGATAAAGTAAAATACAAATGTTAGCTGGTATCATCCAAAAATCTTGTTTGCTTACCTTCCTTCTTTTCACCTCTACCTTGTGAGAGAATGAAGTGGTACTCCATATTAGGAAATGAAGATACCAGAAGTCTGCTAATGATGGGCCTGAAAAATTACAAATGCAGCAAATGTTTGTTAACACTGTTTAGCATACACTCACAGACAATAATGGAATCTATGACACATTTTATACTAATTCTAAATAATGTATGTTGCCAGATGTTCGGTATGAAGTCATGAACACTATTTTCAATTACATTTAAATATGAGCACAAATGTTTGCAATACTTTCTCTGATATTCCAATGGAAGATCTGATAAAGTAAATGTACAAGACATGAATCGGTGCCTTAGCATGCAAGTTTTCACCCATATGTGCACTGCAGCCTATCAAGAAGTGTTCGGAGACCTTTGGACAGTGTCGCTTCAAGCATCAGAACTCACGATGCAAGGTGGCATTCATCACCTCCCCAGACTCTTATACCCTGGTATCCATTTCTGCCAGCAGCTGGGCCGACCGCGCGAATATTTTTTTTTTCCAACCAAGAGTACAACTCACACTGCTTCCAGCTGGAATCAAACATGTGTTGTCAGAATGTCAGTAGCCTAGTCGGGTGGTTTTCCCAACTAAGCTACAGAGGCCCTCAAGATTCTGATAATAAGACAATAAACATCAGCAATGTTGAGCTGCCTGGAGCAGCTGTGCACATGTGCATGGAGCTGAGGTGCCAATTTGAATACATGTGACATGGGGTTGATTGTATCCTCTTCTCAGATTTATAGTGATAGCTTCTTCCAATTTATTCATATCATGGCAGTATTGTTTACTAAACCACCTGGTTTAGTAGTGAAAGGGGTTAAATAATCACAAACAATAACAGATACATATTTTGTAAAATTGGCTAAAACAAACAAATATACTCTACAAACTATGGATAATAACTACTTACCCAGCTATGTGAGTCAGTGCCAACACACCCAGGAAGAAAAAGTATGTTGTTAACAGCAGATTAATGTGCTCTTTGGAGAATATCTGAAAATGTAAATAAATTATGATTTATAAGTGAGCATAATGAAATAATCTCACTTTAACCCTAGATTATGAAACATACCTGTGGGTCACGTTTTCATGATACCGTTGTAGAAATTACTACCACTTAATTGTTACATTTGGAGTTCCAAAAATAATATTTTCTTTGAACTGTTGCTACACACCTATGTGTTTACCTAAGCAGAGACACGGGAATTGGATACTGTAAGCATTTCCTGGGTTATGTTAGATATAAGGCCTGAAATTCAAACACATGACAATGTGACTACCAGCAGAGCCCTGCCAGCGTCCGAGGAGATCTCCCCCATCATTAGAAGAAAAGAAAGAATGATATATATATATATATATGCGTTTCTTGAAAATTGGAAAAATTATTTGGAAAAAATGTTTTTACGAGAAGTTTTTACGATACCGTCAGAATTTTATGACAAACTTGTAATGGAGGGTCAATACAGCAAAAGTATATAAGAGCGTATAAAAGAAGGAATGTATTATCATAATAATTACACTGAAGATTATTTACTTTCAAATGGATAATTTAAATTGCTAAAATATCAGTAACAATCATTTAATTTACATAGAGGCAATGTTTTTCTGTTTGGGGTTGGAAGGCAATTTAACCTAACAATAAAGTACTGATACTGATTTAAGCCTACTGATAAAAAAAAAAAAAAAAAAAAATCTGACTACTCAAGTGTCTTGTCTTCCTGTTATTTTCTTGAAGCCTTGCAAACCCCACAGACTTATAGTTTCTTGTGTTATGTAAATTCTAGATGACCAATCAAAATTTTCAAATTAATATAATGTTTGGCAATAATAGGAAAAAAAATATTGTATAATGTTATGTTTTAAAAAAAAAAAACAGATGGAAAAATAAATTGAAGAAGCACTAAGTTTGAGAGGAGAATTATTTCAGAAGTTAATGTAATTAAACATGAAGAAATAAATAAAATAAACATTTAGTAAATGAATTATATATAACTAAAATTATGCAGCAATAAAGTAAGATAAATGCTGAGATTGAGACAAGAAATATAAACCAGATATCGACAAGCATAGACTGATAGCATGTGCAGGTGAGATGCTGCAGAGAGTTGAAGAGAAAACTAGAAATGTTAAGCTGAAGTCTGATTAGTGCTGAGTAGTTCAAGTGGCAGACAACTTGAATCATCTGTGCAACAGTTTTTAAATATCTCGGCATGAGTTTCTAGAAATTCCCAGAACCACCAAGAGTTAGTTTTGATAATTATTGAGAGAGTGCAGAGCAAGATAGTCTGGTTACTAGAAAGTTCCAGATTATTCTGTTAAACAGTGTGGGACTCAGGGCCACCAGATCTTCACACCACAGCAACATCAATTTTTTTTTGTTAGTGAACATTTCTATTTAGATGTCCATGGAGTTAAAATTAAACTCTGCAAAGTTTTAAGTATTATTTTTAAATTAGGATTTGAATGAAAACATGAAGATTCATATTCCCTATCACTACTAAGAACTATGTATTAAATCATTACAAAATTAGTAAGTAAAAACTATGAACAGAAATGAAAGCTAAAATTATAGGCAGAAGAATTATTGTAAAATGGTAGTGGTTCACCTACTATTGACGGAAGTAAATGAATAATATGCTACTCTACCAGGAACAGGACAAAAGAAAGAGCCCCTGAATACCCTGTGGCATCTTGGGAATATAGTTTTAGTCCCCATATTGTTTGTTGGAGTAAACCATGTGGAAATAATCAACATGAGAAACTAAACTTTGATGGCAAGGATCTGAGAAACATAAAACATGTATTAGCAACAAACAGCAGCCGAATAGGACAGTTCCAATACACAGAACAAAGAGTCAGACTTGTGTTCTGTCGCTGGATTTTGTTCTCACTTTGCAGCAAAAATATTATGAGATTGAAGTCAACAGCCACAACAAAAACAATCTGTAATATGCAGATAACAGTCTTATTAGCAGAGACGAAGAATGGTACTACAATAAATGATAGATATAATAGTGAAAGAAAGCAACAAGAAAGGTCTCAGTCTGAATAGTAAGAAAACAGAAGTAATGGTCATATAGAAGAAACAATCATCATGCAACAATAAAAATAAAAGGGACAAATCTGAAACAAGTGCAACCAGTCAAATACTTAGGCACAATAATAACAATTAACATCAGATGAAAGATGTGCCACATAAATAAAAAGCAGAATAGTACAGACCAAAGTAGCATTTCAGAAAATTAAAAACATCCTTTTCAACAAGTCTATGTTAATAGAAGTGGCAAAGAGAGTTCATCGGTGCTATATAAAGACAAATCTGACCATGGAAATGAATCAGGGACAGTAAACAAACAAGTGAAAAGATTATTAGAGGCCACAGAAATGGGATTTCTCAGAAGAATGTTAAGAGTTCCACAGACAGCAAAAATTGACAACTATGAAATTCTCTAAGCAGCCAACACAAAACGAGAGGTAATAAATATCTGAAAGAAACATTTGGACATTTTTTTTAGACATAATGGAAAGGGGAAAGTGGGAATATTTGGTTACAACTGACAAAATACAGCAGGGAAAGAGAGAGATAGCAGATGACAAAGAGAGAAGAAACTAGATACCTTTGTCTCATGGCACAGAACAAAGTCAACAAAAGAACTGGTATGATGCACTGTGGACAGAAAATTGTGGAATAATATCACTTAGGGGAGCCGCGATAGCTCAGTGGTTAGTGAACTGGACTACAAAGGACAAGGGTAGGGTTCGATCCCAACCAACGGCTTCCGGGTTCACCCAGCCTTAAATGGGTACCGGATTTTTTCTGGGAAAGTAAAGTCGCGCGAGCGTAATACTGACCACATTACCCCAAAAATCATGTGCCGAATGTCTGTAAAATTTATGGTCACTAACGCCATATTCCCTATACGCCACTTGGCATGACGGGGGTACTTTACTCTTTTTTATGATCACTTAGGACAACCAGTATGGCACATGATGATGAAACTTAAAAATTACCAGTCAAGACTGAACCTGACCTCTTGCATTCAGTAAACCAGTCCATTAAAACTGCTGAAGGGGAATAGATGCCATATGATGTATAGTAAAAAAAAAAAAGTAAAGTACCCCCGTCACGCCAAGTGGCGTATAGGGAAATATGGTGTTAGTGACCCTATATTTTACAGACCTTCAGCACAAGATTTTTGGGGCAATGTGGTCAGTATTACTCCCATGCTGCTTTACTTTCCCAGAAAAAAATATATGATGTATAGATTAAGATTTTTGACCCTAAATTATGATGTTAATCTGTGACTCACTTGTTTATGACACTATAGTAAAAATTACTACCACTTAATTGCAATATGAGTTCTAAAAGTAGTGAATTCTTTGAACTTTTTGATACGCAGCTGTATGTTTACACTAGGACAAACAGGAAATTTAGATTTCCTGTCTCAGGTTGATTTATGGCATGAAATTGACCTTTGGAGTTGGACATGTTACATTGTCTATTGGTATGGACACAGTAAGCTCATCAGTATGATCGGCTATCTCATAGCGTTATTCACTGCATTTCCTGAGTTACAAATTTGTTCAATTGTTGTTCAATGTTGGCCGTCGACCAATGAAATTACTCTGGTCCAAAAAAAAAAAAAATCAACCAGTTTCTTGAAAATTTGTGAATTTTGTTTTCACATTATAAGAGATCATATCTCGTGAAATGAGAAAAAAAAATAATCCAACAACAATGGAAACAAATCAAACACTCTGGGGGTGGGTGGTAGTGGTGGTGTGTGTGTCTGTCACCAGAAGTGGTAATTAGGAAGGTATGGGGGAGGGGAGATATTTGAACATGGCAAACTGGCAAGAATTTGTCATTTGATCTCGTAAAATTATTGCTACAATATACCAATCTAGGGCTAAGCCCACTAATGGGAAAAAACCTTAATTTTATCAGGAATAGAACCTACAAATTAACTGCAAAAAAATGAATCAAATCTAATCAGCCACCTGCTCCTTTAGAGTGGCATGTGAAATTATCTCAGCATAAAGCAAATTGTAAAACAGATGAAATGTGTACACCATTAAAGTTTTTTTACTTCTCTGATAACAATGTTGACAAAAACAAATTTAAATTTGCACAAAACTGCTTTTGGATAAATCTGAAAAGTTTGCATTTTAACAAGCTCATGAGATTTAATATTTATAACAGATGTGTTAATTCTTACTCTACAAGCTAAAAATTCAAGTTTTTATAACATTAGAGAGTAAAAAAAAAAAAAAAAAAAATTGGGGCATGAGTGTATATCACAACATATCAATTTTTAACCATAATAATTACTGATGTATAATGTATCAACATTTGTAGAATTGAATAAACTTTATATTAAAAAAAGTATTTAAAAAACATATTTTTTCAAGAAAAGTGCAAAAATTATATGACTGGCCTAATAAAGAAAACTGCTAAAAAAAAAAAAATATAAGAAAACAAAAACTGCAATTGAAATAATACTCACAGATTTATACATGTCTGAAGGTCCAGAAGAGTTGTTTATTGCAAAATATATCCAAATTTATTTTTAAAAAATTGTGATGTTTTATTGTTGACACTTACAAATATTTGTCACTGTAATTAAAAACAAAATGTTGAAGTCACTTGATAATTTGGGTGATGAAAAAAAGGAAACATTCACTTCTTGAACAAAAGAAGACTTCTACTTGACTAACATTGAATATTATATCTGTTCATGATATTCATTATTTGGAAAAAACAATTAACAGACGGAAGCAGGTATGGACGATTTGTGCAACCTGCATATGAAAATAAGTACACATCTATTTCTAGAGCTAGATGAAGGAATAGGCAATGTCCCGTCATCTCTAGTACCAATGCAGTAATGATCAAGGTCACTGTGATCACGAAATGAAAAATCTGAATCTAAATTTTCATCTATGCTGATGGATAATACATCATCTACATTTTTAACAGCAATCCGTGGTGGAATAAGTTGTGCAACATGTTCAGCTAAAAATTGTTGCTTGTATTCATAAGGAAACCATTTTCTTACTGATGAAAATTTACTTACATGAAAAAACATGATGATTAATGATTAAAGACTAATTTCCCTTCATTTGATATTAGACAAATGGTATTTGATGGATATGCTTTTTGCTTCTCAAATTAAATGAATGATACAGTAAGAGTTTTAATTTCCATCAACATCTACCTAGAGCCATAAGTTGTGTCCCAACTATAAACCTACACACAGACACCATTGTGACCAATGCACATGTGGTTAATTATGGTAGTGATCTATGGAGCTTCAGTTGAAACAACTTATAAAAAGACACTTCATGTTTTAATTGTTGTGTCTTCTTTAAGGTGTGTTCCAACAGCAATGAGGTGAAGGTGCTAGCCTAGCCCCCCCCCCCACCAATGTTCAAATATCTGGCTAAAGTCTCGTGATAATTCAGCCTTCTTCTACCACCCTCTCTCCCCAATTAGCTCCTAATCTCATGGTAGGTAAAATTGAGCTCTTATAAAAGCCCATATGTTGAAATTGAACACATACAAGAATTCTAAGCTGTTAAAAATCTAAAATGAACAGACTGTTTGATGCTGTCCACAAAAGTTCAACAAGAGTCAAATTAAACCATGTTAACTTTAAAAACAAAAACAAAGACCACCAGCTTTCTTAAATTGCAGTACAGTTCCTCAGATGCTATGGGTGTATATGCTGTGCAAATCTTCCATAAAATCAAGCAAGAGATCAGATTGTTAATAGACACTAGATGCTGGTTCTATATATACATAAAAACAAGATCTTACTGTAATTTTCTTGCAAAGTAAAATGCTAATAATTAACAGGCTGCAGCTAATAGAAATCAATAAATGAACTTTAACAGCTTTTTTTAATTTAACACCACATAATCATTCTTCAGGACTTCTGTCAATTCTAGCTCCAAAATGATTGTACTGTAAGTTTTGTTAACAAGCAATAATAATAATGGGAGTTGTCTCACTTGAGTAGAAATGGTGGAGGTGGACAGAACTTCGACAAGCAGCTGTAGAGGTGAAAGGAAGGAGCTGTCAAGAAGTGAAGATGTCACCATCAGGCCTCAAGGATGATAGCAAGATAATGGAAAGATTTGTATTGAGAGAAGTAGTGAACATTGTGTTTAGAATTTATGTGTGCTTAGTGAGAAATGACTAGTTAGCAAAGCCATAGAAATGTTAGCAAAGAAAGTAGTGGTTTTAGGTTATGTGAAATAGACTTTATTACTAGAGAGATAAGCCTAGTTAAGTGAACAGTAGAGAGATAGAAGTGTATAGAACACCTATGCCTTAATTGCTGTCAGATATCTTTTATTGGTTATGGAAGGCCTCGGCATCACAGCAAACGAATTAAAATCCATAATTGCTCAACCGCCCGTGCCAGTGGAATCATCCGAATTACCAACTCATCTCCCAAACAAAGAAAGGTAACTGTAGTCCCCATCGTAGCAGTCTCAGCACACGCCAAAAGACATAAGGCGAAACCGCGCAGAAAGTGAACACAGCCAACTGTTCCCTGTCATACGATATCATCATTCATCGTAAACAAGCGGGATATCGAAGCAGGATCAAAACAGATGAGACACACAGCTCAGGGTGTGCACAGAGCACTTAACTCAGTAGCTCCTGCAACAAGCCGGACTTGGAATATGAGGAAACTGCAAGAAGGAACACTTTTCAGACATAGCCTTCAATGGTTCCTGCCGCCTATCCACCATATACCATGGAGTTCACGTCCTCCCGAAAATGATGATCGCCATAGCACTTGATGATGTTAGGCCGTCATTGATGACTCCAATTCCAAACATATAGACACACAGTGGTGGTAATTTGTCATTTCCAATCCAACAGAAGCCACAGACCTGTAGTTAGTAAAACCACAGAGAGAATATGATTTTGTGACCTTCACTGATTCACTCTTAGATGTGAATGTGTAGTTTACACAAGAGGAGAAGTTTTCAACTACAGTGATTCCATTTAAGGCAATTCTGGGATAGCAAGGCAAGTCTCCTTTATAGCAGCAGAACTTGATGTTCTCAGCTCCCTTCTTGTAGCTGCTGCCACACGATTCTGATGTCTCATTAACTTGGACATCATTCAAGAACAATGTCAGATTAACATTCCATAGATATGGCTCTGCTTATGAAGTGCTTGGTGCAACAGTTGTATCAATCATACTGGAGGCTCCTGGTCTGTGGTCATTAATATCACAGACGGCACATGGTGTGTTGTATATCAGTATTACTTTCTGGGGTGTAAATATGTGGCACACACATGGAGAGATTGGTTTCTTTAGATATCTTTAGAATTATATATCTATTTCATGTAAGTGCGGACAATTAGTGATGTATTAAATATAATATTAACAAACTATATCTCAAGTCATATATTATGGAAGAAAGTAGTCAGAGAGATAGTTAATACATTAGTCCACAATATTTATATTTTCCATTAAGTGCAATAATACCCACTAGATCACAAGACATTAAGATTCAGTCACACATCAAACAGTCAAGCACTAAAACAATAACAGTAGGGAAGACTGTGTACAACTTCCTGGGCAAGTTATGAATGTACAACTTCCTGGGCAAGTTATGAATGAGTCCATTGTATGAAAGCTACCTCACATAAAGCCTGTAACCCAGAGGCTGTGTGTGTAGAGGTAGATAAAAAAGAGATAGTCTCTTGAACAGTTTGACTCAAGGATAATTTCTTAAGAACAATCATTGGAGTATTATATCATTAATAATAATATATTCAATAGCCATAAAAACTGGAAATAAATGGGAATGTTGCAACAAATAAAACAGGATGTTAGGCAAGGTCGTGTGCCAGATTTATTTAATATACATGGTGAAATTATTTAAGATCCATAAGGAACATGCCTGGAATAACAATTGAAAGTCATAATATAAATAACCTTAGGTATGCTGATGATACAGTCTCAATCACTAAGATGAAAATGAGTTACAAGAAATATTGGACATTTTAGTGAAGAAAGCAAAAATAAAGGATTCAGCCTAATAGCAAGCGCAACAGAGACAAGTAAAACAATAATAAAACAGGTAAATGAATTTAAATATCGGGAACAATATTAACCTCAGATGGTAGATGTACAACTGAGGTGAGATGCAGAATAGCTCAGGCAAAAGCAGCTTACACAAAAATAAAGAAGATACTGTGCAATCTATTTTTGACAATAGAAACAAGAAAAAGTGGTCTTAAATGTTATGTAGAGCTAATCTTAACATATGGATGTGAGTCATGGATAATAGGACAACAGATGAATGTTGAGAATACCATGGACCGCTAAGAAGAGTAATGAAAATTTCTGAAAGAGACCAAAGCAAAAGGAGAGCTAATTTCCAATATTAAGAAGAAAGAATCATAATTTTTTTGGCCATGTAATGAGAAGAGAACAGCTTAAATATATTGTGACAGCTAGGAAAATTAAGGGATGAAGAGATAGAGGGAAGCAAAGATAAAAGATACCACACAGCTTAAGAGAATGGTGGATGGCTTGACAGAAGGTCAACAATGGAAAAGATAAATAACTGTTGAGATCAAAAGTTGTGGAGAGGCATGATCACATATGCCAGTAGGCACGGTATTTCTTGGTGATGATGAATGAAAAATGTATGTTATAATTGTGTACATATGCATTGACACGGGGGCAGCAGTGTGTGTTTAAAAAAAAGTAAAGTACCCCCGTCACGCCAAGTGGCGTATAGGGAAATATGGTGTTAGTGACCCTATACTTTACAGACACATGATTTTGGGGTAATGTGGTCGGTATTACAGCGGTGTGTGTGTGTAAATTAATTAATGTAGTGTGTACTAATTAATTTCATTATACTAGATGTAAAAACAATATAGTATGATTCTTATATTTTTCTCTTACTAAAAAGATCATAATAAACAGACGGAGGTTAAATAAAAAATGTATATAATAAACACCATTTTAAAAACCCCTTATAACAGGTTCCAAGAACAGAGGCTGGGGAAAGTGTGTATAAAGATATTTAAGAACAAAAATACCATTGACTCTACCAGGAATCAAATCCAAATCAGCATGAGTGAGAGAACGCTCAGTCCAGTCCAATGGGGGTTATACAAGTCCTTAACTACAAGAAACAGTGTAGCTGAGATCAACTCAGGTTACTTGAATACTTGGCATACACCACGTGACAGTATATTATTTCTAACATAACAGAGACCCAAGGCAAATGTAAGCAAACAATAGTCTAAAGAGAAGTGATTGGTTATTCAACAAATAGTTCCTTCCTTTTATCTAAACTGCTTGTGGCAGTAGTGTAATTATCTGGCCTTCACTAGTTGTATAGCTTGAGATGTTATGCTGAATTTACTTAATGTCTCTCTAAATCTATGCATCTTTTCTGGGTTTCCTTTTTGCACTATAACCTGATGTTTCCAAGTCACATGCACAAGATACAGGCTGGTTAGGTTTCATTCTGTCTGATGCCTAAACCATTTTATTCTTTGTTGTTAAAGCAGTTAGCATACAGCATCATCCAAACAGTATTTCATCACCAGATGTACATATTAGTTTGATCAAATGTGTTTAACACAAAAGACATGATGACCTCCAATTTTATAAATGAAATCTGGAATTACCAACTAAACAGACTGGATTCAAAGGCAGAGTCGTCAAAGATTGTGACAAGTGACTGGCAGGCAGATGCAGACAATAGAGTAGATCAGGAACTTTTGCGTAGACCTAAGGCCTCCAGAGTAGAGTGGTTTCGGTGGTGGTTAGTGCCAGAGGACTCACAACCCAATCCCTCTACAACCTCTTAAAGATGATAGGAGGGGGGGGGGTGTGTGTGTGCGCGCGGTCAAGAACAATGAAGACTATTGCTGAGTCAGCCGAAAGCGCACTACGCTGGCGGAATCGTGACAGACCAACAGTCAAATAATATTATGTCCATAAGTCAACAGAGTAGGGATATTCGGAATAGGGCCCGAGATGAAGTGATAAGAAGTTACATAATCAACCGGAGGTAAGCATCAGACCAGGTGTTTGTGGCGACGGCAGTCCTAACAATAAGTCCTCAAACAACAGGAAGGCCAGACAACTAGGCGTTAATTTTCATCCACAACTTCCAAATTCCCATGGAAGTCCATAGACACTGACTGGTCTATAGAATTGCATTGAAAATAGTAGCCAAGTTATTTCGATTGGAAAGCGCAGCAATGTGCTAGGATAAACCAAGACAGGTAAGTAGTAAAGTAAGGTACCCCCATCACGCCAAGTGGCGTATAGGGAATATGGTATTAGTGACCATAAATTTTACAGACCTTCTGCACATGATTTTTGGGGTAATGTGGTTGGTATTACACCCGTGCCGCTTTACTTTCCCAGAAAAAAAATCAGGTACCCATTAAAGGCTGGGTGAACCGGAAGCCGTCGGTTGGAATCGAACCCTACCTCTTGTCCTTTGTAGTCCAGTTCACTAACCACTGAGCTACTGCGGCTCCCCAAGACAGGTAAGTTAAACTATTTTTGAGTGTTTTGCTTATTAAGCGTAGCAATTTTTTGCCAAACATACGATGTAAGTCTTAGGTTAGGTTAGTTAAACTATTTTCGAGTGTTTTATGTATTAAGTGGTAGTTATTTTGTGCCGAACATACTGTGTAAGCCTTAGGTTAGGTTAGTGCTCTTTTGCCTCCAGAGCTATTTCCTTGTTGGACAATAGTGGTGATAACTGTCCGATGATTTGACAAGCTTTGTTGCATCTTGATTCTATCTCTGCTGTTTGAGAATTATCGTTTATCATTAGACTTCCTAGGTACTTGAATTCCTCTACTTGTTTTAGTTGTCTGTCTTCTATAGTTATGTTGATGTTCTGTTTATTTTTGGCAACATTCATGACTTCTGTTTTGTTGATGTTGATTTTCATGTTGTATTTTGTGCCTGAGATGTTGAGTTTGTTTAAGTGTTCTTGTAGGTCTTCTATTGTTTCATGTATTGTTGATCGTCTGCAAATAGAAGCTCGTTGGTCTCCTCTGTCTCTGATGGGGTGACTAGCTTGCATATATGTTCCATGTATGTAATAAACAGTAGGGAGGATAGTACGCACCCCTGTCTTACACCTGATCTAACTTTGAAGTGGTCTGTGTAGCCTGCTGCTGTTCTGACCCTGCAAACTGCTGTTGACGCAGAGACTTTTAATAAGGTTGGTTAGATGTTGGCTAACTCCGTTATACTTTTAATAAGGTTGTTAGATGTTGGCTAACTCCGTTATGTTGTTAGTATCTCCCACAGTTGTTCTCTGTTTATCTGTCTGAATGATCTGTCATCTAATTAATTTATATGTTGCCATGTTATGGTTACACTAAGGCAACAAAGACTCATTTAACCATAGATTATGATACCGTAGTAAAAATACAGCATCAAAACACATATTCCTCTAAATTTGACATTTTTCTGTGCTCAAACTCTCCATTTACCTTCCTGTTACCACATCTATGGCCCCTGAGTGTTTAATTTGTTTCAAATGTTGTTGGATTGAATTAATTCATTTTTTTTTTAGACTGAGATACATTGTTTAATGTGGAAAAAATCATCAATTTTCAACAGAGGCAGTGCCGTCGCGCCCCCCCCCCCCCTCCTCTCTGTCACTAGGGAAATTTCTTTTGTTGTTAGAAGACATCAAACAACCCTTTGTAACTTGGGAAACACAGCAAATAATGCTATGTGGTAGCAGAATACACTGACGGAGATTGTACCGATAGACATTGTAACCATGCCCAGACCAAGAGGTGACTCAGGTCATTAATCAACCTGAGGATGGAATTTTGAGTCCCGTGTTTTGTCTAGTGTGAACACATGGAAGCATGTCAAAAGTTAAGAGAAATTACTATTTTTACAGCACCCAAATTTACATTTAAGTGATAGTAAATTGTAACCAGGAGAGATACAGTTATACTAGTTATATAGTATTTGGTTATGCACACACACTGATTTGAACAAGACCACACAATGCATTGTGTATCTATAATAATTATAAGACAGGAACACAAAACCAGGTGCCAACACCAAAACACCTGGCCATTCTTGAACATTTTTTACATATGACACCAAAAATGAAAAAGTAGCAGAAATATATAATTATACATGCAATCAAAAATATATAATTAATTACTTCATATGCAAATTTGTGTTGGAAAATGGGTTCATCTGAATGTGGTGTAACCCAATTTTCACCCTCTTCTAATACAGATTAGATTTTTCAACATAAAACATTAAAATAAATAGAAACAACATATAAAACCAGCAATAAACCTGACCTGGAATACAAGATAAATTCCAAATAAAGCACAGCTTGCTATAATGGGAAACATGGCAGCATCTTTGTGTGACATGGTCTCTGGTTTCTCCCCAGATTCCTGCAGAGGGATATTTTAAAAATATACACGCACACACATATAAAAGTATAAATTTTAACATAAATTATTTCTATAAAATAAATTCAAGACCAGTGCAGAAATAAGAGACATGAAATGCAATGGTCTTATCTACAATTTAGAAGAAAGGGCTTACGTACTTAAAAACAAAACTTAGTTAAATTAACTTCTATCTATCTATTGACCTTTCGAGCAGTAGCCGGTCCATAGGGCGTAGACCAAGATACTCCTTCTCTTATCTGAATTTTTGTTCTAGCGGTTTTCAATTCTTTTAAAGATATTTTATCAAATCTCACCATTTGTCTCTGTTCTGTGCAAGCAGCTCTATCTCACTGAGGGAGCCGATTCCTGCTGCTTTTGCCTCTCTCAGCAATGTTCTTCTCAGTGTCTCTCTGGGTCTTCCTCTTTTTCTCTTACCTGTTGTTTCCCACATGAGGGCTTGCTTTGCTATTCAGTTATTATCTCTTCTCATCACATGTCCAACGTATGACCATTGTTTTTTCTTTTTACTGAAGATATTAGTGGTTGATTGGCGATTTCTCTATTCCTCATTTGTTTTGAATTCGTTCCACACTATACCAAGTATTTTCCTTAGACATTTATTTTCGAATGCGTTCAACTTTGTTTCTATATCTCTTGTTGTTTTCCAGCATTCACACGCACACGTAAGGTTGATAGTACATTTGATTTAAATAGTCTAAGTTTTGTGTTTTTGCTGATGAGTTTTGATTTCCACAACTTTTCAATGCTTCTGAAAGACATTGCTGCTTTAGCTATTCTGATTCTAATTTCTTTGCTTGTGTCCCCTTCTCGATCAATGTGACTTCCAAGATAGATAAAAGTGATCGATCTCTTCTACTGGTTTGCTTTCCATGTATATTTTGCCGTCTGTTGGAATTAAGCTTTCATGATTGATCTCAAGCCCAATTTTGCTGGCTATTGATGATAGTTCATTTGTGTTTTCTTGCATCGTTTTTATCTGACTGCTGATGAGAACTATGTCATCAGCAAAGTCGAGGTCCTCCAAATGGTCTTCTTGAATCCATTCGATGCCTTTATTACCAGTGCAGAATTTCTTCATTATGAAGTCCATAACAACTCCAAATAACAAGGGCGATAAAATACATCCTCGTTTAACTCCAGTTTCTATTGGGAAACATTCGCTCAGTCCCTCTGGAATACTGTCAATTGAAGTCAATGAAGTTAAGTACAAAAGGTTTTTGCTTCTCAATGTGTTCCTCCAATATAAGTCGTAGTGTAAAAATGTGGTCAAGGCAGTAAATTAACTTACTAAACTAAAATTAATTTTACTGATATTATCATAAAGTACTCAAATTTATACAAATTCAACTCAGTTAAATTACAATTGAGAGAGTGTTCAGTGTAGTGTAATAATAACATAAACTGAACACTAACTAATAATAAATTGTATAAATGAGCAGAAGAAATGGTATTCAAAATTCAATGGTATATTAAAAATAAGATGTGTCAAAATTAAGTGTCACCACTTTCAAATTCATGACTGCCTAAGACTCTAATTGTCTTCTTAAGTTATATAATTCTTAAGAAATTTAATTTTAATGTATGAGAATGTATGTCTGTATTAACTCTTTCTGTATGATTCGCAGCAAGGTGTGTCATGCTGATTTCATTTGTGTACATTTAAACACATAGTGCGCCACCTCTAAATTGTATTCGTGTAAACTGCCAACAAACCATGTTTCTAAATTTTAGATCAACTATTTTACATAGATTTCTTCACTGGAGAGTTCCTTCCTTCTTTGTGACACAAGTTGAAAGCTGTATGCTAAAGTGTTTTCTTCATTAGGATTTAGTGTTTATTGTAAGCAATAGTGTAAACAAAAATTGGCTGATCAAAATGACTTCAAGTAGCAGTGATTGTAATGCTAGTTGATGACAGCTGAAGAAACTATTCGATTACATTTTTTAATGATTCCGATAATGATAGTTTTAATAACAACAATGGTGACAGTGTTTTGAGTGACCTAGATCTGGATTGCATATAGCATATGAAAATATGAGTCTCTCTTGGATATTGACAGTGATGAGGAATACATTCCTCCAGTCTAAAAAAAATGAGAGTCTCATGTTGGAGACTCTCATGCCCTGAATATGCCTCTTGTGTACCACACACTTTATTGTTTTCACTTTTTGGACCGTTGATCATTTCTGATTCTTCCGCCACATCTTATCTACAGTCACAGACTTTATACATTTGGCTTGGATGGACATTCCTGGTAGGTGTAATTGTTGTAAAATAAATGTTGCCTGTCAAACTGCAAAACACATGTTGGCCTATCTACAATAGGCAATCCCGTTGACACAAAAAGAATAAATATACAACTAAAATATTGATAATGTTCACAGTTCATTCACTCGTTAGAAGTAAACATAACTACAACGGGGAACCCGGAATAGCAGCACATTATTTCATAATTAAATTGTCATGCAAATCATTTAAACATGTCAGCAAGAGTCAAGTCAGAAAAACTATCTGCATGCAGCCACCATGACACTTGTTTTCATATATATATATATATATATATATATATATATTTATAAAAAATCATCATCATCATCATTGAGGTACTTCTCTGCAACGAAGCTTGGCTACCATGGATCGCCATTCTACTCTGGTTTCTTGCTTTGATGGTGCAGGCTGTCATAGATTGACTTGTCCATCGTCTTTTTGATGTTACTCATACATGTTAGTCTTGGTCTGCCTCTGCCACCTTGTATTTTCTCTTCCAATATTACTTTTAGTAGGCTGTTGTGTCTTTTAACATGCCCCAAAAATTTCATTTGTCTTGTCTTAATTGTATTTAGTAGTTCTCTTTTTATTTTCAGTTGTTTCAAAACTTCATCCATGTTATGTTTTCTTTCCATCCAATTCTACCTATTCCTCTATAAATCCACATTTCAAAGGCTTCAATTTTCTGTTCTGTTTTCTTGTTTAATGTCCATGTTTCTACACCATACAGGAATACTAAGAAGATGTAACATTTTGTCATTCTTAGTTTCAGCCCTGCTGATATTTGTTTTGTTGTTAGTATATTTTTTTATGGCATTAAAATTACTTTTTGCTATACCTATTCTTTTGTTTATTTCAATTTTACATTTCCCATCATTGGTTATAGTATGTCCCAGGTAGTTGTAGCTCTGGACTGTCTCCAGATGTATTCCTTCAACTGTGATATTTAATTGTAGGTCTTGAGAATTTTCTTTGTTTATGATCATAGTTTTAATCTTTTTGATATTCATTTCTAGTCCATATTTTTTGCTTGTTATGTTTATCACATTAAGCAATTGTTGTAGGTTTTTCTGCTAGTAGAACAGTATCATCAGCATATCTTATGTTATTGATTATCTTTCCTTAATGTTTAGGCCTGGCATCTTTGAGATGTTTTTAAAGATTTGCTCAGTGTATAGATTGATCAAGCTTGGTGATAGGATGCATCCTTGTCTTACTCCTCTTTTTATGTCCATGGGTGTAGAGTTCTCCTTGTTATATTTTAGTATTGCTGTTTGTTCCCAGTACAAATTACATATTAGTCGTATGTCTGCGTCGTCTAGATTTATATCCTTTAGGCAGTCTATAAGTTGGTTATGGTGTATTCTATTGAAAAGCTTTGGTGTAGTCTATAATAAAGCAGGCATATATTGGTTTGTTTACTTTTGTGTACTTTTCAATCAATGTTCTCATGCTAAATATGGCTTCTTTTGTCCCACTGTTTTTCCTAAATATATATATATATATATATATATATATAGTAAAAGTAAAGTGTAAAGCAACCCAGTCATGCCAAGTGGCATATTATAGGGAATATGGTGTTAGTGACCATAAATTATACAGACCTTAGCACATGATTTTTGGGTTAATGTGGTCGGCATTACGCCTGTGTCACTTTACATTTCCCAGAAAAAAATCCGGTACCCATTTAAGGCTGAGTGAACCCAGAAGCCATCGGTTGGGATCAAACCCTACCCCTTGTCCTCTGTAGTCCAGTTCACTAACCACTAAGCTCCCAGCCTATATATTATATATATATATATATATATATATATATATATATATATAATATTAAAATTTTCTAAATATATAAAATTATTATAAATTTAAGTTTATAATAAATAATAAGTTAGTGAGAGTATAAGTTAAGTCTCTTGAATTTTAAATGTAAGTAATGAATCAATAATTTATAAATTGAATAAATCATCATGCATGATATATAAATATGATATGATGATTTATTACTTTATTTATCACATGTAAAATTTATAAATAATTATATAATAATTAATTAATCAAATTTAAAAGTCAAGATGAAGAAGTCAGCTGTTGTTAGTTAGTTAGTCTCTTGTCTCTGTTGTATTGTAAATGTAAAGTATAGCTGAGCTGCAGCTAGTCTAGTAGTTTAGTTTAGTTAAAGTAAAATTGAATAGATTATATCTTAGAATATGATATATCTATTATTAGTGATAAAGATAAGCTAAGTAGTAAAGTTTAGTGAGTACTTATCACACACATGACACAACACCAGACTCAAACTACAGTACTGAGTATATATTTTATTATATGATGAGTATAGTCAAGTGAAAGTGTCACTGTCAGTGTATTTATTTGTACTCACTACTAATTTCGACTTCAGTGTAGTAGGAGTAGTCTAGTAGTAGTTGTAACTGTAGTATAAGTGTAGTGTGTTGTAAGTAGTGTTGTAAAGTAACAGTAGTGTTTAAACTAGTGTTTGTTTAGTTAGTTTTTTATTTTAATTTTAAGTTTTTTTTAAAGTTTAGTACTCACTTTTTGCTCCTTATGATACGTCACTGAGCGGAAGGAACAATGTATATGGTAAAATAGCCATCAAAACAAGCTAATATACGCAACGGCCATACCCTCTGGAGTTGCAGGAATTTTGACTGTTTCGTTGACAGCCGCATTATTTTCTGTACTGTTAGGTAGTACTTGCTCTCCTGCGGTGTCCGCCATGTTGTCGGAAGAAGTGCTGTCGTAGCAGGAAGTTGTCCTCGATCAGAAACCGACCACTGCAAAATGTGAAATCGTCGACACGAACTACACAGTTGATGACTGGGTGAACCTTGGCAAAGTATGCACACTATATCATTTTATTTGAAGTTTCATCGTGATCATGTCATTCCACATACATCGCAGCAGCAAAGGTTTACATTAATGGATTTTTAAAGTCAGTCGTGGAGTTGATGACCGTTTCCGTGTAGTTTATTTTTGTTATTGGATTGTGATTTGTTATAACTACAGAACAAGAACAGTTTACACAGGATGGTTACGAATATTACGGTGATTGTGATTGATTGATTCCAGATGAGAACGACTCACTCTGAGAGGACTCGTTCGTTGCCATTTCACATTTGTGTGGTGTTTCTACTCACAGTGACTAGTCACTCTGAGTCTGCCCTACCGCCTACTTCGTTCTTTTCTGTTTCTTTGATTGTTACAAAGTTTGCGCAGTTGTCAGTTGGTAAAATAAACGCTTTACCATAGCTTTAAATTTAAACGGTAAAGCTGTTGTTGTTACCAGACCACTTTTCCTTTTAAAATGTTCATTATAATTATTATAACCAGCTTTACAACAGCAGCTTCGCATTTCTATTCATCTTATTGTCATTACTTCTCTTGGTAAAAACATTAACAAATAGTTGAAATAGTAATACGAATAGAACTAGTTTCAAGTACTAAAACAACGATAACGATAATTTTTGTTAGTAAATAGTAACAACCAAACATTAGCTTTTAACAAACTCAAACTCATCAAATTCAGACTGAAAATCTGATCATTCTCACTTATCGTGATGAAGTTATATATATATATATATATATATATATATATATATATATATATATATATTATATATATATATATAATATATATATATATATATTATATATATATATATATATATATATAATATAATAATATATATATATATATATATATATATATATATATATATATATATATATAGTTTAGTGAAGGTGAGTCACAAGAGGCTGAGAGTCAAACAGTCTCACCTGAATAATCTGCCAGATTTATTGAGAAATAATTTATGTTAATTAATTTCTTGATTTAAAAAAAACCAGTAAAATCTGATAGTGATATTCAGTGACATATTACAATTGACTGTTGATGTGAATTAAGATGCTCAGATAAAAATTAATGATTGAAAGTCAGAAAAAGTAAAGTAATGTCTGCTTGTCCATTTCAATTCTGTGGGGAAAAAAAACCTCTGCCTTCTATTTACACATAAGAGTAGCACAGAGAGAGGTATTTTTGCTTTGCTGCACACAGAAAATCCAGAAACTGTTGCAAACATTAATATCCATGTCTTTGTGTGATTTCTTTGCCTCTCACTGCTGTGGTTTCCCTCTTGCTGCCAAAGTTTCCATATGTAATAATTATTCACCTATTTATTATTTGTGTCTTCTGAATTCCACTTTATCTTGCACGCTTTACTGTAGTGTATGTTTAATTCTGATATATTGTTCTCATTATTCAAATTGCGTTTTTTGAATTTCCTATGTACAACCCACAACCATTTGTCATCATCTATATTGTTTTTGAAGATATAAATAGCTTTGATATCGCTCATTCCAGTGACTGTCAATTTATATTCATGTTAGTAATTGTTTCTGGTTTGTTTTGTTAATTATCATATGTTATTTTTTTAAGATTTATTTTACTTCACATTGATGTTTGTGCTGTGGACTTATTTTACCAATTTTTTTGTCTCTGCTGTCAACCACTTGTACTGTATCTTCGGAGATATGAGATTGTTCGTATTGCCAAATTTGAATATTTCTTTTTCTAAGTAGATATTGTCAAATTAATTCTTCTTTTATCCCTGTTTCTAATAAAACATTTTTTTTCTGCTCTGCGAATTATGAATGCTTTTTTAAATAATTAAATCATTTTAAAATCTACCCAGACTCTTGGAGCATGGTTTTTCCTCTTAGAATACATCTATGGTTTATACTTGTTAAGTAGTGCAAGAATCTAGGTAGGTGATAAATTCTCATTTGTTTAATTTCATGAGCCAGATCAGTCTGAGTCTGGTAACTATAGTTATTCTTACATGAAAAGGCACATATATGTAATATCATGCCTGTAAGCTGGTTAAAAAAATTAACATATTATTTTATGTAACAGGTTAGCTAACAGGAAGACCAAAAAAAAAATACCCTGTCCTGTCTTTCTTTTAGTTAGGTTTTCATTTATAATTTTATGTTAATTTTTTCATTATTCCTGCAGGCTGAGCAGTCTGATAGGTCAGTAAATATTCTTTTCTTTCCTAGATATTGGTATCATTTTTACATTTTTCTTTCCTAAATATTGGTATCGTTTTTACATTTTTCTTTCCTAAATATAGGTATCATTTTTACATTTTCTTTCCTAGATATTGGTATCATTTTTACATTTTTCTTTCCTAGATATTGGTATCATTTTTACATTTTTCTTTCCTAGATATTGGTATTATTTTTACATTTTTCTTTCCTAGATATTGGTATCACATTTTTACATTTTTCTTTCCTAGATATTGGTATCACATTTTTACATTTTTTTTCCCTAGATATTGGTATCACATTTTTACATTTTTCTTTCCTAGATATTGGTATCACGTTTTTACATTTTTCTTTCCTAGATATTGGTATCACATTTTTCTTTCCTAGATATAGGTATCATTTTTCTTTCCTAGATATTGGTATCATTTTTACATTTTTCTTTCCTAGATATAGGTAACATTTTTACATTTTTCTTTCCTAGATATTGGTATCATTTTTACATTTTTCTTTCCTAGATATTGGTATCATTTTTACATTTTTCTTTCCATACATGTGATGCATGCTCCCTTTCTAACAGTAGTTTAGGATAATCCAAAGTTTTCCTTTTGGTCTTGTATCAGTCCTCTAAGCATTAATTTGTTATCTTGTAATTTCCAGGTGGTTGCTTTTTCTTTGGTAGTCTCATTGCTTCTTCCATGGTTAAATTGACATGTCTTCTGCTGCTGCAGAATTAATATTTTGTGTGATTTATATACTCAACTGAGATGTCCTTTGTATCATTCTGTTAGGATTTCAACAAATAAAGTGATTTATGGGTATTTTGCAGCTTACTGTAAACCACAACTTATGTATCCATACCCAATTAATGTTATTTCAAGTGCAGATGGATAAAAAGAGTAGACAGCAGGCAAATTCAGAGGAATATCTTTGATTAGACTATAATTGTCTTTGTCTTATTTTAAATTTGTGTCTTCTTTTCAGCAATCCCTTCTTGTGCAGTAAATTGGAGACACATTAGAGGAACAGTCAATTTGGGATGAATGAGCAGTTACTGATGTTGAAGGAACATTGTAAGTGATAGGTTAAATTAATGTTACATAAATTATAAGACTCAAGTTACAAGAGAAATAAGATGGATGAGAATACTGAACAAGGCCAGAAAGGATATAATAAAGTATTATATGTAAAAAATATGGGGATTACAAAAGTGCTAGATTATGTATATAAACAAGCAAATTAAATTGTTTGTACTTATATCACAATGCTCATCAGAAAACATCCTCCAGAGAGTGTTAACACTCATAATCGGTACAAATGAAGGACAAGGAGTGGTAGATTGATGAAATAAGTAAAAAAAAGTAAAGTACCCCCCATCATGCCAAGTGGCGTATAGGGAATATGGTGTTAGTGACCATAAATTTTACAGACCTTCAGCACATGATTTTTGGGGTAATGTGGTTGGTATTACACCCGTGCCGCTTTACTTTCCCAGAACAAATCTGGTACCCATTTAAGGCTGGGTGAACCCGGAAGCCGTCAGTTCCTCTGACCTCTTGTCCTTTGTAGTCCAGTTCAGTAATCACTGAGCTATCGCGGCTTCTTAGATTGATGAAATATCAGCATCATAATTTGTACTTTTTACAAGACAAATAATTGAGCTAAACACTTTACTTTTCCTTATAACTGTTAGAGAACAGATGCAGAGAAAAGTAACAGTAAGTAAATCGGAACAAAAAGATTGATGATGATGAAGAATTATATGTTATAAGAATCAATAGTTATTTATTTTGTTTTTGATTGAGCTGTTGTCATGTTGGTATCAGTAGTGTTGAATCAACTACTGTTGTAGAAAGGTAAGCAGTACAACTTTATCTTGTTCCCACTGTCATAAGTCTCAGGATGAGCAAAGGCTAGGGAAGTAAACCCCAAACAGAAAATCCAGAAGGGAGATCCATAATCATGGGTCACAGATTCTTTCTGCCATTTCCTACACTCAGGTTGGTACCAAACAAAGCACAACCTTGTACCTTTGGAACAAACTAATGAGACCAAAAAGGATATTCTGAGACCTGGGAAACACAGAATCTCCGCACATCTTGCACCGGCTTGTGTTATGGAAAGGTCATCTCTTTGTTTGTTCGTTCTTTGATTGACCTACTATGATATATTGATCTAGTTCTCAAGATAGAAATACTATTTTTATTGTTTATTTATTTTATTCTATATTTTGCAGAGTAACTTTTCATGTTCAGGGTAAATGTTAAAGCCCACTTTGTGTTGCTCATTTTGTGATGTAAATTCCTGAGAATATTACTGCATAGTTCATGTGTGTTTTCTTTACTTGTCCTTTTATTCTGGTGTCCTCTCTGGGGTGTAATCTTCCCTGTTGTTTATTACCTACATGAAATACATTTGTTAGCTAAACCATCGGAGACAGAGGAGATTAATGAGCTTCTGTTTGCAGGCAATCACACATGAATGCATGGAAAAATAGAAGACCTACAAGATCACTTAAATAGACTTAACTTAATAATTTAATAGCAGAACAGAAGTCACATGCATCTCAAAAGAGAAACACAACATCAACATAAAATAGATGGCAGACAATTAAAACAAATAGAGGAATTTAAATATCTAGGAAGTATAGTGACAAATGACAATTCACAAGCAGCAGAAATAGACTCAAGATGAAACAAAGCTTGTCAAATCATTGGATAACTACCTATACTATTGTCCAACCAGGAAATAACTCTAAAGGCAAAATGTGCACTCTACAATCTTCTTTCCAACGTTGTGCTACCAATGGCAGTCAGAGTTTGACCCTAGACTCAAGGACAATAAGGAAAATAACCACTACAAAGATGAAATGTGTTAAGACAAATTACAGGAAACAGCCTGAGATATAAGATCAGAAAGAACTGAGAAAAAAGGTAGGAATAATTCTCACCATGGAATACATAAAGAAACAACAGATAAATGGTTTGGCCACATGATAAAACAGAAACACCAAAACTCAACACAGCAAGCCTTTGCAAGAACACAAAACTCAAGGCTGATCGCAAAAAAAGATGGATTGATGGAATATTATAAACACTGGAAAACATAACAGCAGTAGAGGACAACAAAAGAGCAAAGACTGCAAATTGTGTCTCCCTTCAATGCCGAAAATCAAATTGGGAAGGAAAGAATAAGAAGCAGAGTAACTACAGAAGAAACATAAATTGTGTTTGTGTAACACTCTGAAAATAGAAAAAAAAAAATAATTACGCTTGCCTCGCTTGTGAGTTTCCTTGTAATAAGTACTTGTTTATTTTATTATCTACAGAATGAGACACCTTCATTGACAACATTTGAAGTTTGATGAAAAAGAAAGAAAGCATGTGTTTTATAAGGAACAACTTTTGAGTTGTTTCACATGAAAACAGCACCAATGTTTTGGAATGAAGCCATTTTCTTACGTGGGGGTGTCAGTCTGCATTTTGTCAATCGAGAAGCACTTTTTATTCTGTGTGTGGATTATGCCCTCTTTTCAGTAGTTGTGCTTTCATTTGTGTTGATGGTTATGCTAATGACCAACACATACCAAACACACCAAGATCTGATGACATCCCTGTCCATGATGGCTCTCAGTTTTATCTTATAGATTTAGTAATTGCAAATTTTCTTGTGGAATCTATTAGATTACAGACAGAAATTAAATCTATCAGATATAGATAGCACTCACTGTATGCAGTAAATTTTATTTTTTGCCTGAAGTGATAATTATTTTATAGAAATTTAATTACATTATATACAAACCTTTTAAAATTATTGAATTGTTGGTCCAGCTCATTGAAATTATCATCAATGCTTATGTACAGTTTGCAAGTTACATAATATTCTATTTTTCCCATATATTTGTAAGGAAAAAATGTTGCAAGCCTTTCCATACTTTTGTTACATTTGTTTGTCTAAAACTTGGGATTATAGCACATCTCTAAGATGAAAATAAACCTGGCTTTCTTACTCCGTCTTGGTGTCTAGTGGCATCCCTGATCATTTCTGGGTGAAATTTTCTAGGTACCTCTATGCTTCTTCAATTATTTGCCTTTTTTTACTAGTATATTTTGCTGTTGCTTTGTCTTTAATGGTGAACAGTTTTTTTTTTCCTAAGCATGCCTTCCATTCTTTTATTATAAAACAAAATAAGTTTGTAACAATGAGGTATGTTGCACCTACTCACTCAGAAGTACTTAGTTTGAATTTTATCAAGTCCCATACATGGCCTCAGTACTGGTAGGAGTGTTGAGGTAATGATATGTCATTTTGTTGCATCCACACCTGTACCTATGCTTACATGTACCTTGATTGTACATCATATGTTTCCATGGATGATATACTCAATCTGTAGCAGGTCAGGTTGCTTGTTTATTTCAGTTGTCTCCCAAAACATATCCATTTCTCAGTGTTGGTTGTTTCTCAAAGTATTTCCATTTCTCATTCTTGACATTCTCCTGTATATGTACCAGTTTCACAATCTTGATTGTCTCTCAAGGTGTTCCCATTTCACAATCTTGGTTGTCTCCAAGAGTGTTCACATTTCACAGTCTTGGTTGTCTCCAAGAGTGTTCACATTTCACAATCTTGTTGTCTCCAAGAGTGTTCACATTTCACAGTCTTGGTTGTTTCCAAGAGTGTTCACATTTCACAATCTTGGTTGTCTCCAAGAGTGTTCACATTTCACAGTCTTGGTTGTCTCCAAGAGTGTTCACATTTCACAGTCTTGGTTGTCTCCAAGAGTGTTCACATTTCACAATCTTGGTTGTCTCCAAGAGTGTTCACATTTCACAATCTTGGTTGTCTCTAAAAGTGTTCACATTTCACAATCTTGGTTGTCTCTAAGAGTGTTCACATTTAATAGTCTTGGTTGTCTCTAAGAGTGTTCACATTTCACAATCTTGGTTGTCTCCAAGAGTGTTCACAATTCACAGTCTTGGTTGTCTCCAAGAATGTTCACATTTCACAGTCTTGGTTGTCTCCAAGAGTGTTCACATTTCACAGTCAAAAAGATCATTCAATGGTTCACTTATTATTAACATTTCTTAGGGAATCATCAGTGCCACCTGTTGTATCCTCAATATGTAGGACAAGTAACTCCATTTGATCAATGACTGCTTATTCATCAAATATGATTCTACTTTAATGGATCTTTTGTTAACATTTATTTATATTCTACGTTTTTAACTTCTCTGTGTCCAAAGCAGTATGCTGTTCTTGTTTTTTAATTTTATTTAGACCATAAATTACATAGTTCTTGCATGTCGTGTGATCAATAAAACACTTCTTTTTTTAAATAATGTGATCACTTTTCTGTGTGACACATAAATTGTTCTACTTCTGTGACAGATGTCCATATTTTGATACTCTAAAGATTAAGCTATTGCATTTTCCATGTGATAACATCAGTAACTTTTCACATGAAAAATTTGTATTCTCATAATTGCCACATAATGTATGTGTATGTATGTATGTATTTACTCATAGCACATATTTATAAATAAATGTCGCTTGTTGTTTTACTATAATCAGATTATTATATCGTTTGTAAGTTTTTTTTCATAACAGTTCAGAAATGTATGTTAATAACAATTTATTTGTGTTAAGTGGAGTACAATGTAAAAGGGTACCCCCTCATATTTTATACCATGGAGATGTGATGTGTTCTAGCTTTAACTCAGTACCTTTAATCAGTATTGCATTTATCTGGGGTTGAGTCAGGAGGAATTTATCTAATGGGAGAATTAAAGTCGCTTGTCCAATGCAGTCACAATAATGTGTTCCAGTTAAGAAATAAAGAACAACATATGTTTGCTGTCAGAAAAGAGAGAACTATTCCTGCAGTTAATACCAGCACAATGGTATCCCCGAAAATGAGAAAACAGATGAACTCGCAAAAGTAGGAAGTCTTCATCTTCAACAGTTCAACCAACTCCTGAGCCTCAAGAAATAAAAACAATTCTGAAACAAGCCAGGAAAACAGAATAGAAGGAGTTACATGGTAAATATGAGCCAGAGCATAACAGCTTAAACAAATTCAGCAGACACAAACAGACCAATATATTCAGACTCAGAGCAGGTCACTGTGGCACAGAGCACATCTACACAAGATGGGACTCGGTGACTTTACATGTGACTGCGGAGCATCTTCTACGGAATAACTAACAAGTTATGGGGAACCTATGATGTGCTGAAACGCTCAGTCTTTGTTCATGGCCAGGCATGGTTTAAATGATTAGCAATAGCTGATCACTGAAAAAGATGAGGTGTTCCAGTCAGAATTTTTACTTCATTGTCAAGAGAAAACATTTTTTCACTTGATTGTAATTTGGACCCGCATTCTCTGGAATCAACAGTCCTGGCAATTCAAGTATGCCTCAATTACAGTAATTTGTGTATTCTTGTTTAATTAGATTTTACTTTGACAAGTTTTATTTCATTCATGGTTCATGCTGAGAAGCATTATGAACAAAATTTTATATAATCTGAATTTGATGACATTAGATAGTTGACAATATCAAGACAGATAATTCAGTCTGGTCCATCAAAAATTAACTCCAGAAGAGTTAACTTGACAGCTCTAAGCATTGGAGGAAAGGAGACCAGTACCCTTCCACGCTGTTATTTCCTTGTCTCAGTTTTCATCTTGTTCTTTTGCCATCTGTTAGTGAAAAACTACTCTTTGTACAACTGTCTGAAACATTATGAGAATATTGTTTATTTAGTGCCATCTTTTCTTCAGGTCCTCTGTAGTGATGTCATTAGTGCATTTTCCTTGTAAAAGTCTTCATTGGAGATAATATTCAGCTAAGGTGGCCCTTATTTTAGTATGTTGGACCAAAGTTGCCTTTATCCTTGACTGTTGGGTCAAAGTTGCCTTATCCTAGATTGTTGGGTCAAATTTGCCTTATCCTAGATTGTTGGGCCAAAGTTGCATTTATCCTTGATTGTTAGACCAAGGTTGAATTTATCAATCTAGATTTATATATTTGGAACATAGTGGTTTGGGCAAAAGGGCATGATAAGGGAAGTTGTCTACCCTTGAATATTGAGAATGAAGAAAAGAATGGAGATGGAATGACAAAGGAAGGACTGACTCTGGTGTCATTTACTTTGAGGCTGATTATAATATCAACTTGCATTCTACTTCTTCTTCTTCTTCTTTCCTTCCTCATTTGCCTTTCAGCGTCGAGGGGAGATATAATTTGCGGTCTTTTGCTCTTCTGTTCACCTCTGCTGCTGTTATGTTTCCTAGTGCTTCTAATATTCCATTGACCCATCTATTTCGTGGTCGACCCTTGGGTCTGGTGTTCTCACAACGTTTGTTGAAAGCTCTTTGTGTTGTGTTTTGTTCTTTCTGCCTTGTCACATGGCCAAACCATCTGTTGTTTCCTTATATATTTTATGGCGGAGGCTATTCCTAGCTTTTTTCTCAGTTCTTCATTTCTGATCTTATCTCTCAGACTGTTTCCTGTCATTCGTCTAACACATTTCATCTCTGTAGATGTTATTTTTCTTGTTGTTTTTGCATCTAGGGTCCAGGTCTGGCATTGGTAGCACAATGTTGGGATGAAGATTGTATTGTATAGTGCTCATTTTGCCTCCAGAGTTATTTCCTTGTTGGACAATAGTGGTGATAACTGTCCGATGATTTGACAAGCTTTGTTGCGTCTTGATTCTATCTCTGCCATTTGAGAATTATCGTTTGTCATTAGACTTCCTAGGTATTTGAATTCCTCTACTTGTTTTAGTTGTCTGCCTTTTATAGTTATGTTGATATTCTGTTTATTTTTGACGACGTTCATGACTTCTGTTTTGTTGATGTTGATTTTCATGTTGTATTTTGTGCCTGAGATATTGAGTTTAAGTGTTCTTGTAGGTCTTCTATTGTTTCATGTATTAGTGCCTGATCGTCTGCAAATAGAAGCTCGTTGATCTCCTCTGTCTCTGATGGGTTGGCTAGCTTGCATATATGGTCCATGTATGTAATAAACAGTAGGGAGGATAGTACGCACCCCTGTCTTACGCCTGATCTGACTTCGAAGTGGTCTGTGTAGCCTGCTGCTGTTCTGACCCTACAGCTGCTGACGTAGAGGCTTTTAATAATGTTGGTTAGATGTTGGCTTACTCCGTATGTTGTTAGTATCTCCCACAGCTGTTCTCTGTTTACTCTGTCGAATGCTTTTTCCTGGTCATTGAAGGCTATGTATAAGTTTTGATTGTGTTCTGTCGTTTTTTCTGCAAGCTGTTTTAGTGTGAATAGTGTGTCGGTGCATCCTCTGTTTTTTCGGAACCCCATTTGAGAATCGCCTAACTGTAGTTCTATTATTGGTCTCAGCCTTTTTTCCAAGATTTTGCATTCTACAAGAAAAATATTCCTCCATGATTACCAGAAACTAGACATTTTGCTATCAAAAGATATATGCAGGACTTTTTTTCAGACAGAATGAGTTGGAACATGTCCTGGTAAACGTTTAGGACTTCTAAGTCCCAACATACAAATTACAGAAACAATTGTTACAGGTAAAAAGAAGGATTACTGTATTTTTACATTCTAATGTTACTGCTGTTGATAACAATAATGCAAATATAACTAATCCAGAGCTTCAGATGTTTGGTATATAACAATTTTCTTATTTATGGATTGATAAAAAAAAGTACTAGATTAATATATGAATATAGCATTGGGTGGGAGCTGCAATAGCTCAGTGGTTAGTGAACTGGACTACAAAGGACAAGAGGTAGGGTTCGATCCCAACCGACGGCTTCCGGTTCACCCAGCCTTTAATGGGTACCGGAATTTTAAAATGGGAAAGTAAAGCGGCACGGGCGTAATACCGACCACATTACCCCAAAAATTATGTGCTGAAAGTCCGTAAAATTTATGGTCACTAACACCATGATGAGAAGAGATAATAATCGAATAGCAAAGCAAGCCCTCATATGGGAAACAACAGGTAAAGAAAAAGAGGAAGACCCAGGGAGACACTGAGAAGAACATTGATGAGAGAGGCAAGAGCAGCAGGAATCGGCTCCCTCAATGAGATAGAACTGCTTGCACAGAACAGAGACAGATGGCGAGATTTAATAAAATATCTTTAAAGAAAACTGCTAGAACAAAAATTCATATAGGAGAAGGTGTATCTTGGTCTACGCCCTATGGGCCGGTTACGGCTCGAAAGGTCAATAGATAGAACACCATATTCCCTATACACCACTTGGCGTGATGGGGGTAAAAGAAAAGAAGATAGCATTGGGTGCATTTACACTAAATTGATTGATATCATACTTACCTTTACTCCTTACTAAGATAACATTTGAAGCCTTTAATACATTTTAAGATCATTTCTGATCTATACCTCTGAGGAAAGAAATGTTGTTTTTAAAGGTTTACTAAGACAACATAATCTCAGTTATTGAGGGTTTACTGAGAAATTGGGTCCGATCCACTTGGCCACCCAAATGTTGAAAAAAGAATTAATGCGAGCACTAAAGTGAATGTAGATGTGATCACGCCTTGATGTTTTCCAGTCAACCTAGCTTAAGAAAACAAATACCTGACACAATGAGTTCATCATCGTCAGGTCGCATGCGCTTTGCAGATTGTTGCATTCACCATAGCCCATCTGAAAGAATGTCTGTCTCTAGCCAGATTTCCCACTTCTTCTGTTGTCATGTTAAAGGTCTCCTTGATATCTTGAAACCACCTTATTCTAGGTGTCCGGTTAGCGCAATCGATAGGCGGTTGGCTTACCACGGCAACAGCCGGGGTTCGTAATCCTGGCGAGGACACCTGGGTTTTACTAATTCCCTAAAAATTAGTAGGAGCCGCGATAGCTCAGTGGTTAGTGAACTGGACTACTACGGACAAGGGTAGGGTTCGATCCCAACCGACGGCTCCGGGTTCACCCAGCCTTAAATGGGTACCGGATTTTTTCTGGGAAAGTAAAAGCAGCACGGGCGTAATACCGACCACATTACCCCAAAAATCATGTGCTGAAGGTCTGTAAAATATAGGGTCACTAACACCATATTTCCCTATACGCCACTTGGCGTGACGGGGGGTACTTTACTTTTTTTTTTTTACCTTATTCTAGGTCTGCCTTAGATGCAACACAATCAGTTGGGGAAGTTAAATGACAAGGAAGAGCACTGACCTCCTCGCCTCCAAATACTATGTCTAGTATAATTAAATTAAAACATCACTTTCCTACAATTTATGTAATAAGGCAACCATTAAGATCTCAAAAATTGTTTGTTTATTTATTAAACTAAAATCATTGTTTTTTATATTGACAATTGTGAAAGCTTGGAAAGCTTTGTATACCTGATTGTGTTATGTCATGTTTTGCTGTGTTTATATAATTCAAGAGGTCTCAATTTTGTGGTGCAATATCTATTTTTAATGTAGTTTTTTTTTTTTTTTTTTACATAATTTGAATTGATGTGAGTTATGTTGTATTATATCATGTTTATTATCTATTGTCTTTTTTAGTTGAAGATGGCAGATCTACTGCTCTTGATTTCCAGTGATCTATGCCGTGAAATGTCAGGCTTTGCACAAGACCTGCATTGTATATTGCCAAAAATCCCTGTTCTGAGCAATCCTCTCCACCTGGGCAATGTAGTTGATGTCCACAGTTTTTGCTTCTGGCCTCAATGTTTATTGTTTCTCTAGGTCTGCCTCTTTTTCTTTTACCTTCAGGTTCCCATTTGAGGACTTGCTTTGTGATTCTCTTGTTGTCTCTTCTCACTATATGGCCGATACATAAACACCTTCTTCTCTTTATTATAGATGATAATTTTGATGCTTTCTCATTCGCTTATTTCCACACTAGTCCTGAATTCATTCCATATGTAGATTGTATCATGTTTACATTTTTATATATTGAACTTTGCTCCCTTGGAAGCATTTGGAACGTCAACATGATGCTGATTATATTCATGCTCTGCATGCCTCTCTTTGTGTGTCAGTTTCAGGTTTGTTCATGCTTTTACCTTCCATTCGTTGAAATCATCAATCCATTTTCCTCTTTGTTTACATTTCATTGTATGCAATATGTTTTGGCATTCTGTTAAATCTTGTGACAAGTCTGAGCCAGGTAATATTTTTTGTTCTTACCAATTACATTATGTCAGCCAGTGTTTTTAGTGACAGATTCACAGACGATTTGTAGTATGGTCTCTGTATGGGTTATCTAACATCCCATTGTAGCTCCTCATTTACATAGTTTGTAGTTTCCTTTCTTAATCTGAATTTAGGCTTCAATCATGTTTCACAGAAATATAAGATTGAAATTACCAGTGTTATAATTGTCTTAATAGCAGAGACAGAGGAAACATAGCTACAAGAAATGAAAGACATAATAGTAAATGAAAGCAACAAAAAAATATCCAAGCCTGAATAGTAAGAAAACAGAAGTCATGGTCATATTGAAGAAATAATCATCACCATCATGCAGCTTGAGGAGCCGCAATAGCTCAGTGGTTAGTGAACTGGACTACAACGGGCAAGAGGTAGGGTTTGATCCCAACCGATAGCTTCCGGTTCACCCAGCCTTCAATGGGTACCGGATTTTTTTTCTGGGAAAGTAAAGCGGCACGGGCGTAATGCCGACCACATTACCCCAAAATTCATGTGCCGAGGGTCTGTAAAAATTTGGTTATAGAAGGCCCCGTTATCACTGCAAACAAATTAAAATCCATAATTACTCAACCGGCCATGCCAGCGTAATCATCCAAATTACTATCTCATCTCCCAAACAAAGAAAGGTAAATGTAGTCTCCATCGTAGCAGTCTCAGCACACGCCAAAAGACATAAGGCGAAACCGTGCAGAAAGTGAACACAGCCATCTGTTCCCTGTCATACAATATCATCATTCATCGTAAACATTAGAATATCGAAACATGATCAAAATGGATGAGACACACAGCTCACGGTGTGCACAGAGCACTTAACTCAGTAGCTCTTGCAACAAGCCGGACTTGGAATATGAGGAAACTGCAACTATGAACACTTTTCATGCATAGCCTTCAATGGTTCCTGCCGCCTATCCACCATATAGCGGAAGTTCACGTCCTCCTGAAAATGATGATCGTCATATTTTTTTTTTAATGTATAGCGCTTGATGATGTTAGGCAATCGTTGTTGACTCCAATTCCGACCATATAAACACACAGTTAGTCGTAAAAATTTATAGCCACTAACACCATATTCCCTATACGCCACTTGGCGTGACGGGGGTACTTTACTTTTTTTACTACTATCATGCAGCTTAGAATAAACAGGATAAATCTGAAACAAGTGCAACACGTCAAATACATGGGCACAATAATATCAGATGGAAGATGCACCACAGAAATAAAAAGCAAAATTGCTCAGGCCAAAACAGCATTTTGGAAAATGAAAATCATCTTATGCAACAAATCTATGTCAATAGAAGTGAGAAAGAGAGTTCATCGGTGATATACAGAGCAAATTCTGACATATGGAAGCGAATCATGGGCAGTAGACAAACAAATTAAAAGACGATTAGAGGCCACAGAGATGGGATTTCTCAGAAGAATGTTGAAAGTGTCCCTGGACAGCTAAAAAGGCCAACGAGGAAATTCTCAAAGAGGCCAACACAAAAAGGGATCTCCTAAGAAATATCAGAAAGAAACAATCAACATTTTTCGGGCACATCATGATAAGCGGAAAGTTGGAATACTTGGTTACAACTGACAAAATACAGGTAAAGAGAGATCACGGATGACAAGAAGAAAGATACTAGATAGCTTGGTGTCATGGCATGGAAAACAGTCAGCAACAAAATTTATACAATGCATGATGGATAGAAGGTGTGGAAGGACATGATTGCCTTTGTCAACCGGTATGGCACATGATGATGAGTGTTATAATTATAATTCAAAATGGTCGTTATTTCATGCTGTTGTGTTTATTTTTATATAACTCATAGAGCTTTAATTTTTATATTTTTTTTTTTTTAGTGTTGTATCATGTTTTATTGGTGTTTAATAATTTATAGTCATCTTGTTTTTTGGTTATATTTATATTTGTTGATGTTTTTATAATTTTAAGCTATATTAATTTTGTGACATTTGATAATGTTTCTGTGTGTTTGTGTCATTATAATTCATACTGGTTTTAGTTTTGTTGGTGCTATGTTAAGGAAAGAGGAATGCAAGCATGTTGAATGACACCACCTGCAAAATAATGACACTGTAATCATGTGTTTGTCTATAATCAAGAAAAGGTGGTCATATGTTGACCATGTGATGAAAAGAGACAAGAGAATAATGTGGTCATATGTTGACCATATGATGAGAAAAGACAATAAGGGAATCTCAAAGCAAGCTCTCACATGGAAGCCAGAGGGTAAAAGAAAAAGAGGCCGACCTAGAGAAACACTAAAAAGAACATTGAGGGGACAGGCAATAACATCAGGCATCAGCTCTCTCGCAGAGACTGAGTGACTAGCCCAGAACAGAGCCATGGGGTGTGATACAATGTGGGTCCTGTGCAAAGTCTGACAAAGAATTTCCGACACAAGAGTCTAGAATCTCTACCCTATGTGCCGTCTTTGGCTTGAAAGGACAGATAGATAGATAGATAGATAGATAGATAGATAGATAGATAGATAGATAGATAGATAGATAGATAGATAGATAGATAGATAGATAGATAGATAGATAGATAGATGGATAGAAAACACAGATTAGATAGATAGATAGATAGATAGATAGATAGATAGATAGATAGATAGATAGATAGATAGATAGATAGATAGATAGATAGATAGATAGATAGATGGATAGAAAACACAGATTAGATAGATAGATAGATGGATAGAAAACACAGATTAGATAGATAGATAGATAGATAGATAGATAGATAGATAGATAGATAGATAGATAGATAGATAGATAGATAGATAGATAGATAGATAGATAGATAGATAGATAGATAGATAGATAGATAGATAGATAGATAGATAGATAGATAGATAGATAGATAGATAGATAGATAGATAGATAGATAGATAGATAGATAGATAGATAGATAGATAGATAGATAGATAGATAGATAGATAGATAGATAGATAGATAGATAGACAGACAGACAGATAGATAGACAGACAGACAGACAATTAGACTAGACAGACAGACAATTAGACTAGACAGACAGACAATTAGATTAGACCAGACAGACAATTAGACTAGACAGACAGACAATTAGATTAGACTAGACAAGACAATCAGAACAGAATCATGTGTTTAATTGTAAACAAGAAGTATGTCAAGTATGCTTGGAATATGATACAATTTAATCATAATAAGTGATAGCAGGATACATATAACCAGTCTTTGCTCATTAAAGAACAAATGAAAATAATTACAAGAAGTAAAAGCCGTCAGACTCTCACTGTATATTGATTAGTGATCTCTGTTGTATATACACTTCCACCTCACCAATTCTATGGCCAATGAGTTGTTGGGGCATGAACAATGGATGCAACTGTTTCCTTGCTTGCGTTCAGTTGATAACTACAGGAACACACCTTTTCGTCATCTGCCCTTAGAAGGACATCAAGTGGGCGTGTATGCATTGTGTTGTGGTTTGCAGTAAAAGTGTGATATATGTGCATTTCAGCCCAAAACATCCAACTTCAGCAGCATAGCATTTTTAGTACCAGGTTGCTTTAGCTCTCGATCCCTATTCACTTGGCCAGATTAGACTGATTAGTCTGATACGAGAGGCACCACAAAGAGGTGGAGTAGGGTCTGGATGGTTCACTAATCCTCAATAAAAGATTTTGAGAAGTTCTTTGATCTGTGAGAGAAAAAAAATGTTTATACCAAGGTTTATCAGCTGATGTTCACTGTCAGCTGGGATCTGTTGCTTGTCAGATTCTTATTTTCTCTTTTCAATGATACCTAAAAGGTGTCGTGGTTATATCATTTGTCGTTCTTGAGCTGCTCGAATTGTCTGAATTAGTGATTTTCCTTTGTTGTTACATGTCTCTGTCACTGCATCTATCCATCTTCTTCTGGGTCTTCCTCTTGGTCTTTTTCCATGCATTCTCGAAAAGAACGCCCTTGATGGTGATTGGTGAGGATTCATTCTGACCAGGTGACCAAACCATTTAAGATGTTGTTGTTCTATATATTCTTGGCAGGGTTTTGTTCCTACCATTTTTCTTATGGTTTCATTTGGTATTCTGTCTCTTCTTGTGTTGTTTGTTACTTTTCTCAAGCTTGTCAGCTTCAAGGGAAAATGTAGTATTTTCAATACTTTGTTCTTGTTGTGACTTTTGCTATTGCATTCATCTATTGTCTTCAAGCTCTGTCTTTTACCTTGTTCCCGAGTGTTAATCTTCTTTGGGAGATATATCTTGTGATGATCATGTCCAAATGACTTCATATGTTGTTTCCTAATATGATCCAGCACTAATGTTACCCAACCCATTTCCTTAAACTATTGTTTCCTTGTATGTATTGTTATTTCTGACCTTGTCTCTTCTTGTCATGTTCAGTATTCTTCTCAAGCACCCCATTTCTCTTGTGGTGATTTTTATATTTCTCTTTGGCTTTTAAACGTCCTCCTAATGCCACTATGACTCATTTGAGCTGGGATTCCTAGTGCTGATATGGAATTTGTTGTTTCAGGTTTTTGGTTCACCATATGGTATCTTTTACAATATTGCACTTTAACGTTTGTCATTGGTAACAGAGGAATGGATGAAGAGAAAAAAGAGAAGCGTTAGTGAGGAACAAAATTAAATCAAAACAATGTTGCGGCTCAATAGGTCTTTAACTGGAACCGTGGACAAAAGATAAAAATATATAACAAACATACTAAAATTGCCTTTTCTTAAACTCAACTTCGAACTCACCTTTTGGGGTTTTTTATTCAGTTCTTCTGTAATCACGCAACGAGTAGAGCTACATCTGTTCCTAATCTGTAAAATTGGGCCTATTTTTCTTTGTAAACTGTCAGTTGCATCATTTCAGATAATAAACAATATCAAAAGCAATCGATGACATAGCTCTCCTGTCACATAATCATCAAGAGCTGCAAGATGAAATGAGCATACTTTGAGGAATGAGAGATCACAACAGCTGGGACTGAAAATTAATAGAGATAAGACCACAATCATGAGAATTTATGCAGTTGGCATTAGCCAAATAGCAATAGAACTACCTCTACTAGACATAAAATCTGATATATATATTCTGGGCAGTAATATAGACAGAGAATGATACCAAAATAAGGATACAAAAGCAAGAGGAGCCTTCGTTGCACTAGGAAACATATAAATCCAAGGAAATTCGGTTAAATACAAAAATAAAAAATGTTAAATCAGTCCAATTATATGGCTGTGAAATATGGAAAACGATAAAAATGACAATCACTAAGATACAAACCTTCATTGATGGATGCTTGCACAGAATAAAGGATGTAAATGGCAGGACAAAATCACTAACGTAGAATTATGGGAAAGTACAAGTCAAATACAAGTAGACAAAGAGTTACAATGAAGATGATGGCGCTGGATAGGACACACTGCGGAAACCAACTGAAACTATTACACTACAGGCACTTTTTTGGAATCCCAGGGGAAGAGACAAAGAGGAGGAGGACCAAAACATTCTCGGAGAAGACAGGTGGAAATAGATATGAAGATGATGGGAAAGACATGTAATTTTCTTAAAAGAATGGCATGAGACAGAACAACGTGGAAGGTGTTTGTAGAAGACCTATGCTCCACAGGGAGCTGAAAGGTAGAAGATCAGTAGCACCTCCGTTTCTACTGACATTTCCAATATGAACTCGCTCTTTCACCAAGAGTGTGTCTACTAGGTAAAGGTAAAGTACGAGATTTGAACCGGCGTCTTAGCACATTTGTTTCCACCCATATGTGCTCGGCCGCCTATCCAGAAATGTTCGGAGATTTCTGTATAGTGTCGCCTCAAGCATCGAAACTCAGATGCGAGGCAACATTCCTCACCTTCCCAGGGTAATACCCTGGTACCCATTTCTGCCAACGGCTGGGTCGACCGTGGGGGTATTTTTTTTTCCAACCACGAGCACAACTCACACTGCTCCCAGCGGGAACCGAACACAGGTTGTCCGAACGTCGGTAGTCCAGTCGGGTGGTTTTTACCGAGGCCCCCTGTATCTACTAATGAAGACTTGAGTTTCATCAAACCGGTCCCCCCCCCCCCCCCCCTGTTTTTTAACCTGTTTCCTGAAACAAGCAACAGACTCAATGAACAAACTTGTCAAGATGACGTGATCGATGTCTTATTCTTCTTTTTCTCCTCCTCCTTTTCTCCCACTAACCCCGCGGGGAACCACTGACAAACTTTGTCAGCCTTTTCCATTTCTCTCTATCTTCAGTCATTCTTTGGGACTGCAGCGTTGAAGTTCGCTTTTCTGTGTCCAAGGTATGCTAAAGATTCCTCTGTATCACTTTGTTTCGAATGAATCGATTTTCATCCTCGCTGTTTGTGAGCCTGTCATGACATCATCATATAAACATATGCAATGGAACATTTGATCCCAATGTATTTATGAAGTTAAAGAAAGAAAAGCCAACTACAGTGAATCATGCTCATGACAGCACGAAACTATTGCAACATCTGAACGTTAATTGAAACCTTTGAAATGTTGATATATAGAAGAATAGGTAGAATTGGATGGAAAAAAGAAAACAAATGTAGTCTTAAAACAACTAAAAATGAAAAGAATACTGCTAAATACAATTCAAATAAGACACAATGTTGTACAGTGTACTAAAAGTAATCTTGGAGTGGAAAATACAAGGTAAAAGAGGCAGACCAAGACTAACATGGACGAGTAACATTAAAAGATGGACAAGTCGGTCTATGGCAACCTGCACCATAAAAAACAACAGACAGAGCGGGATGGTAGCCAACCTTCGATGCTGAGATGGCACTCGATGATGATGATGAACATTAACAAAGCAGATGTGGTGTATATATATACTATTTTATTCATTGTTGTTGATTATTCACATTACTCCGGACAAGCTCATACTCGACCAGTCACTTGCAACATATTACGAGCTGTTTAGACATTAATTGTTTAAGAAGCTCGCTGATTACGCACACACCTAGTTTCGTACTTGCAAGTCATGAAATCAGTTTACTCGAGACTGAATATTCAAATTATTACTTTATCAAGACCGCCTGCTCATAACTGAATACCGAAGGACCGCCGAAACATAATCCTTTTTGTATGTCTGCCATCCTCACCAATGACATGCATGAGGCAGGCCAATGATATCATTCGTTTCTGGGAGCACTGTGACCTGTGCAGAATATTCAGATCAGTTTTTCGTTCAGTTTAGTTTGGAGGTTCGAGGCTACTGTATGTGTCATACACTCGTGCTGGAAACATAAGCTACATACCTTTGAAGGTATTGGCTATGAGTCACAGTAACTCCCTCGGGTTTCTTAGCTAACCGACATTTACTTTTATGTGGTTTAATATCATCTATGTCATATTCATGGCGTCAGACATAATGTCCTTCCTCTACCCTCTTCTTCTGCTTCTTCAGCGATCAGCTGTTGGCTCTGCGTTTAGACAATTAAACCAGCTTAGGTCACACACAAGACTGTGCGTTTGAGGTTATCACCGGTTCCGATAACTTAACATAAAGGGTTGTTTCTGTGGGCCATATTTGTGTTCTATGAGTGTTGAGAGGGCTGCAGTCCTGTAGTGTATGCTCTAGATTCTGTCTGCTCCTCAGTCGCAAGTTACAAAGTCACTGAGTCCTCTGTTGTATAGGTGTGATCTGAGGCCACAAAGGCCTGTTCTGAGTCTGAATATCTTGGTCTGCTCATGTCTGCTGAGTTTGTTTAAGCTGCCGCGTTCTGGTTCATATTTTCCATGTCACTCTTTCTATGGCGTTTTCCTAGTTTGGTTCAGGATTGTCTTTATTTCGTTGAGACTCCGGGGTTGGTTTGCCCGTTGAAGGCTCCCATCACTCATCTATTTTCTTATATCCGCGGATGCCACAGTGTGATGGTATCCACTGCATGTTCTCCCATAACTCTCGATTTTGTTCACCGTTGATATGCGCAGTCTCACCGCCCAGTATCTTTTCCCTTTGTCTACCTCCATCTGCCCGACCTATTTTTTTCTGATGTTACTAAATATTCTCACCTATGGCCCACAAATCTGGACCACCTTTTCTTGGTTTGTTTTATAATCTTCTTTTCTTCATCGGCTTCTTTTATTACCCCTTCATTTGATTTTTCTTGTATTATATGCATATGGTATATATTGGTATATATGACAGGTAAAGAAAAATCTATATATATGCTTTAATCAAGATGATACAAGACATGTAAAATTAATATGGTTTGATGGTGTTCATACTAATCAAATTGAGCGTGGCGCACATTGCGGCGAACGTACGGAAAGAGTTAATGACTACGCAAAAGCATTTGACAAAGTAAAACATGTGGAAATAATCAATATGGTAGAGAAATTAAACACTGATGGCAAGGATCTGCGAATCATAAAAAAATATGTACTGGCAGCAAACAGCAGCCAAAAGAATTAGCAACCAAACAGGACAATTCCAATTGATAAAAACAAGGAGTCAGACAAGGCTGTGTTCTGTCGCCGGATTTAATTTCACTTTACAACGAGCATATTATGAGATCAATATAAATATAAAAGGAATAGAAGTCAACGGTCACAACATAAACAATTTGCGATATGCGGATGATGCAATTTTAATTGCAGATACCAGGAATGAACTACAAAAAAATGATAGACATAATAGTAAAAAAATAAAAAAAAAAAGCAACAAGAAAGGTCTCAGTCTGAATAGTAAGAAAACAGAAGTAATGGTCATATCAGAGAAACAATCATCACCATCATGCAGCATAAAAACAAACGGGACAAATCTGAAACAAGTGCAACGTGTAAACTACTTACATCAGATGGAAAATACACCACAGAAATAAAAAGCAGAATAACTCCGTCCAAAATAGCATTTCAGAAAGTCAAAAACATCCTATGCAACAAATCTGTCAATAAAAGTGAGAAAGAGAGTTCATTGGTGCTATATAGAGCCGATTCTGACTTATAGAAGCGAATCATAGACACTAGACAAACAAATGAAGAGACGATTAGAGGTCACAGCGATGGGATTTCTCAATGTTGAAAGTTCCATGGACAGCTAAAAAGACCAATGAGAGAATTTTCAATGAGGACAACACAAAAAGAGACCTCTTAAAAAATATCAGAAATAAACAATCAACATTTTTCGGGCACATCATGAGAAGCGGAAAGTTAGAATACTTGGTTACAACTGGCAAAATACTGGGAAAGAGAGATCGCAGACGACAAAGAGAAAAGATACTAGATAGCTTGGTGTCATTGCATGAAAAAGAGTCAACAACAGAATTAATACAATGCACGATGGAGAGAAGATTGTGGAAGGACATGATCGCCTACACCAACCGGTATGGCACATGATGATGATAATGTATGACAGAAATAGACTCAAGATGCAACAAAGCTTGTCAAATAATTGGACAGCTATCCCCACTATTGTCCAATAAGGAAATAACTCGAGGCAAAACGGGCACTCTACAATATAATCTTTATCCCAATGTCAGTTCTGAACCCTAGGTGCAAGAACAATAAGAAAAAATAACCTCTGCTGAGATGAAATATGTTAGACGAATGACAGGAAACAGCCCGAGAGATAAGATCATAAATGAAGAACTTTAAAAAAAAGCGCTAAGAATAATCCCTGGTATATAATATATAAACGGAGCCGCGATAGCTCGGTGGTTAGTGAAGTGGACTACAAAGGACAAGGGGTAGAGTTCGATCCCAACCGACGGCTTCCGGGTTCACCCAGCCTTAAATGGGTACCGGATTTTTCTCTGGGAAAGTAAAGCGGCACGGGCGTAATACCGACCACATTACCCCAAAAATCATGTGCCGAAGGTCTATACAATTTATGGTCACTAACACCATATTCCCTATACGCCGCCACTTGGCGTGACGGGGATACTTTACTTTTTAAAAATATAATATATAAAGAAACAACAGATAAAATTGTCTGGCCCGTGACAAGGAAGAAAGATCAAAACACAACACAACGAGCCTTCAATAAACTTTGCGAGAATACCAGACTCAAGGGCCGACAACGAAAAAGATGGATTGACGGAATATTAGAAACACTAGAAAACATAACAGCAGCAGAGGTGAACAAAAGAGCAAAAGACCGCAAATTATATCTCCACTAGACGTTGAAAGGCCAACGAGGAAGGAAAGAAGAAGAAAAAGAAGTATATTTGACGTACGTTAATCAATTAATAAAAGTAGCCATTCAACAAATTATAGTCTACAAATAATGTTTCTTTTTTCCTTCTTTAATTTTTTGTTCGTTTAATAAACTGTTCCAAACTGTCATCATCTTAGTCTTGCATTCGATGGAAACGAAGGGTTTGAGATAGAGACAATATGGTTTGATGTGTGATAGTGATGGTCTAATGACCAACTAATAGCTACAGCAAACTCGGGCATATAGTGCTCGTAAACATGGGGAGTGCCGACCATCTAAGGGCAGAATCCCCCTACATAAAAGACTACCTGCTACCTTGCAGGAAGATTGGTGACAATCAAAGATTAAGGAAAGCAAACCTGAATAAAATGCTGGCAGAAATCGGATGCACTGGGCCACTGGCGCTGAACACAGTGTAACGTTTTAACAGATATTCAATCAGAATGGATCTAACAGACTCTAATTATACTTAAACAGACAGTTGACTTCATGAGAGAGTCTAGAATCCTACTCTGATTGAGTCTTGATCGCAGAGAGAGAGAGAGAGAGAGAGAGAGAGAGAGAGAGAGAGAGAGAGAATATATGAGGATCGGCCTGTAACTGCAAACAAAATAATGGCAAAAGCATCAGGAATTCTGAATTCAATCTATTTTGTTTCTTTTGCAGTAATAATTAGTTTTTTAGTTAATTATAAGAAAGTAACTGGTAGATACTGGTAGATAATCAATAACCTAAGATATGCTGACGATACTGTACTACTAGCAGAAAATCCTAAAGACCCACAACAATTACTTAATGAAATAAACACAAGCAAAAAATATGGACTAGATATGAATATCAAAAAGACTAAAACTATGATCATAAACAAAGAAAATACTCAAAACCCACAAGTGGATATCAAAATTGAAGGAATAGACCTCGAGACAGTTCAGAACTATAACTACCTTGGACATACTATAACCAGTGATGGAAAATGTAAAAAAAGTAGTAAAGTACCCCCCCCGTCACGCCAAGTGGCGTATAGGGAAATATGGTGTTAGTGACCCTATATTTTACAGACCTTCAGCACATGATTTTTGGGGTAATGTGGTCGGTATTACGCCCGTGCTGCTTTTACTTTCCCAGAAAAAATCCGGTACCCATTTAAGGCTGGGTGAACCCGGAGCCGTCGGTTGGGATCGAACCCTACCCTTGTCCGTAGTAGTCCAGTTCACTAACCACTGAGCTATCGCGGCTCCTACTAATTTTTAGGGAATTAGTAAAACCCAGGTGTCCTCGCCAGGATTACGAACCCCGGCTGTTGCCGTGGTAAGCCAACCGCCTATCGATTGCGCTAACCGGACACTGATGGAAAATGTACAACTGAAATAAACAAAAGAATAGGAATGGCAAAAAGTAATTTTAATGTCATGAAGGACATACTAACATCAAAACAAATAACACCAGAGCTAAAACTAAGAATAGCAAAATGTTACATCTTCTCAATATTCCTATATGGTGCTGAAACATGGACATTAGACAAGAAAACAGAACAGAGAATTGAAGCCTTTGAAATGTGGATATATAGAAGAATAGGTAGAATTGGATGGAAGGAAAGAAAACAAACGATGAAGTCTTAAAACAACTAACAATGAAAAGAGAACTTCTGAACACAATTAGAACAAGACAAATGCGATTCTTAGCCATGTTAAAAGACACAACAGCCTACTGAAAGTAATCCTGGAGGGGAAAATACAAGGTAAAAGAGGCAGAGGCAGACCAAGATTAACATGAACGAGTAACATCAAAAGATGGACAAATCAACCGATGACAACCTGCACCATCAAAGCAAGAGATAGAGCAGAATGGCGCTCCATGGTAGCCAACCTTCGTTGCGGAGACGGCACTCAATGATGATGATGAACTGGTAGAAAGCTTCATTATACATATATACTCAAAATAATTACATAATTTCATCTTAGACATTTCAAATTTAAAACAGCTGTGACTAAAATTAAAAACATAATAAAAAATCTAAAAGCTAATAAACTTGATAATTCTTTTCTCAAGCCACTTTGGCAGGGCGTTGCGTTGAAATGGGCGCCGCGCAGACAAACTGGCAACTCTGTGTGTCGAAGAACTGGTGGTCCTGTGGACAGTTTGGGCTGCCGTGAGTGTTGGGGTCAAGAACGGCTGCACAGTTGGTGCCACTTCTCGCTGTTGTTGTTTCTGAAAATAATGATATACGGTCAGTACAAAAATAATAGCAATACCCCGCAGCATGAATACTGTCTTCTTTCTACAAGGGATCTCTTCGGGATCTAATTAATAAGGCGTTCCAGGACTTGCTCAAGGTACCAGAAACTCTGGCAGTTGCTATGTGCTTAGGGGCGCCATCAAGGATTTTGAAAATAATAAATAAAATATAAAAGTGGCGTCGAATGTCAGCTTGTCGGGGCGCCAGCAACCATTGGGCGGTCTCTGGGTGTTACTGTTAGGAACCACATTTTTCAAAGACAAACAACATATGTGATATCCCGTGGGTGATGCCTTCACATAGCATAACGCCAGGCCGATATACTTTCTCTTTCTCGGAAAAGAATGCTTGGTTGCCATCTTCAGAGATCGTGTAATACTTGAAGGTCTAGTAGACCGAACAAAAGAAATCCCCACATCTGGGAATTAAATCCGAAACATTCAGACCACGAGCATGCACACTATCCAATTGGTTAACTTTAAGATATTTTTCTTCTTCTTGGCGAGCCACCATCCTTTCAGCCTCAGACTATGTCCTCAGGTTATATGAAACAGAGGGAGGACTGGTTGGTCTCGAGGCAAGACGCGGGGCCTCGAGACAGAGAGGTTGTGGGTTCAAATCCCGGTTGGGATTTTTTTATTAATGATTTCTCAATAAATTTCTCTCTGCGGCAATCACTGAACCCCTGGTCTCAGCAACGAGGCCCAGCTTGAAACGTCAATTACTCATCAAATATAAGTACCTCCGAAGACGGAGTTATCTGCCTGTGCGACGAGGGACCCCTGTGCACACGGCTGCCAGGGAAAAATGGATTAACACGCAAAAAATTCAGTTAGTCTCTAGGGGTAAAATGTCCAGAGGTAAAAGCTGACGAACGCAAAAAAAAAAAAAAAAACAGAATTTGCCATTAACGAGACTTCATCTTTGTGGTGTGAAAAAAATATTTCACCGTTCTAGGCAATGTATCTCGATCACCCGGACCAGCAAGGGTCATTCTACAAAGACAAAGCACTGCTAAAAAGACCGAGAAAGAGAGATATGCAGAGAAAGAGACGGAAATAAAGCATAAAAGATAGAGAGAAATGGAAAAGGTTGGTGAAGTCTGGCAATGGTGCTTCATCGACCCACTAGAAACTGTTGATGAAGTCTGGCAATGGTGCTTCATCGACACACTAGAAAAGGTTGATGAAGTCTGGCAATGGTGCTTCATCGACACACTAGACAAGGTTGATGAAGTCTGGCAATGGTGCTTCATCGACACACTAGACAAGGTTGGTGAAGTCTGGCAATGGTGCTTCATCGACACACTAGAAAAGGTTGATGAAGTCTGGCAATGGTGCTTCATCGACACACTAGACAAGGTTGATGAAGTCTGGCAATGGTGCTTCATCGACACACTAGACAAGGTTGGTGAAGTCTGGCAATGGTGCTTCATCGACACACTAGAAAAGGTTGATGAAGTCTGGCAATGGTGCTTCATCGACACACTAGACAAGGTTGATGAAGTCTGGCAATGGTGCTTCATCGACACACTAGACAAGGTTGGTGAAGTTTGACAATGGTGCTTCATCGACCCACTAGAAAAGGTTGGTGAAGTCTGGCAATGGTGCTTCATCGACACACTAGACAAGGTTGATGAAGTCTGGCAATGGTGTTTCATCGACCCACTGGAAAAGGTTGGTGAAGTTTGACAATGGTGCTTCATCGACACACTAGAAAAGGTTGGTGAAGTTTGACAATGGTGCTTCATCGACCCACTAGAAAAGGTTGGTGAAGTTTGACAATGGTGCTTCATCGACCCACTGGAAAAGGTTGGTGAAGTTTGACAATGGTGCTTCATCGACCCACTAGAAAAGGTTGGTGAAGTTTGACAATGGTGCTTCATCGACCCACTAGAAAAGGTTGGTGAAGTTTGACAATGGTGCTTCATCGACCCACTAGAAAAGGTTGGTGAAGTTTGACAATGGTGCTTCATCGACCCACTGGAAAAGGTTGGTGAAGTTTGACAATGGTGCTTCATCGACCCACTGGAAAAGGTTGGTGAAGTTTGACAATGGTGCTTCATCGACCCACTAGAAAAGGTTGATGAAGTTTGACAATGGTGCTTCATCGACACACTAGAAAAGGTTGATGAAGTTTGACAATGGTGCTTCATCGACACACTAGAAAAGGTTGATGAAGTTTGACAATGGTGCTTCATCGACCCACTAGAAAAGGTTGGTGAAGTTTGACAATGGTGCTTCATCGACCCACTAGAAACTGTTGATGAAGTCTGGCAATGGTGCTTCATCGACACACTAGAAAAGGTTGATGAAGTCTGGCAATGGTGCTTCATCAACCCACTAGAAAAGGTTGATGAAGTCTGGCAATGGTGCTTCATCGACACACTATAAACTGTTGATGAAGTCTGGCAATGATGCTTCATCGACACACTAGAAAAGATTGATGAAGTCTGGCAATGGTGCTTCATCGACACACTAGAAAAGGTTGATGAAGTCTGGCAATGGTGCTTCATCAACCCACTAGAAAAGGTTCATGAAGTCTGGCAATGGTGCTTCATCGACACACTAGACAAGGTTGATGAAGTCTGGCAATGATGCTTCATCGACACACTAGAAAAGGTTGATGAAGTCTGGCAATGGTGCTTCATCGACCCACTAGAAAAGGTTGATGAAGTCTGGCAATGGTGCTTCATCGACCCACTAGAAAAGGTTGATGAAGTTTGACAATGGTGCTTCATCGACCCACTAGAAAAGGTTGATGAAGTCTAGCAATGGTGCTTCATCGAACCACTAGAAAAGGTTGGTGAAGTTTGACAATGGTGCTTCATCGACCCACTAGAAAATGTTGATGAAGTCTGGCAATGGTGCTTCATCGACCCACTAGGAAAGGTTGGTGAAGTTTGACAATGGTGCTTCATCGACACACTAGAAAAGGTTGGTGAAGTTTGACATTGGTGCTTCATCGACCCACTAGAAAAGGTTGATGAAGTTTGACAATGGTGCTTCATCGACCCACTAGAAAAGGTTGATGAAGTCTGGCAATGGTGCTTCATCGACCCACTAGAAAAGGTTGGTGAAGTCTGGCAATGATGCTTCATCGACACATTAGAAAAGGTTGATGAAGTCTGGCAATGGTGCTTCATCGACACACTAGACAAGGTTGATGAAGTCTGGCAATGGTGCTTCATCGACACACTAGACAAGGTTGGTGAAGTTTGACATTGGTGCTTCATCGACCCACTAGAAAAGGTTGGTGAAGTCTGGCAATGATGCTTCATCGACACATTAGAAAAGGTTGATGAAGTCTGGCAATGATGCTTCATCGACACATTAGAAAAGGTTGATGAAGTCTGGCAATGATGCTTCATCGACACATTAGAAAAGGTTGGTGAAGTCTGGCAATGATGCTTCATCGACACATTAGAAAAGGTTGGTGAAGTCTGGCAATGGTGCTTCATCGACACACTAGACAAGGTTGATGAAGTCTGGCAATGGTGCTTCATCGACACACTAGACAAGGTTGATGAAGTCTGGCAATGGTGCTTCATCGACACACTAGACAAGGTTGGTGAAGTCTGACAATGGTGCTTCATCGACACACTAGACAAGGTTGATGAAGTCTGGCAATGATGCTTCATCGACACACTAGAAAAGGTTGGTGAAGTCTGACAATGGTGCTTCATCGACCCACTAGAAAAGGTTGATGAAGTCTGGCAATGATGCTTCATCGACACATTAGAAAAGGTTGATGAAGTCTGGCAATGGTGCTTCATCGACCCACTAGAAAAGGTTGATGAAGTCTGGCAATGGTGCTTCATCGACCCACTAGAAACTGTTGGTGAAGTCTGACAATGGTGCTTCATCGAACAACTAGAAAAGGTTGGTGAAGTCTGACAATGTTGCTTCATAGACCCACTGGAAAAGGTTGGTGAAGTTTGACAATGGTGCTTCATCGACCCACTAGAAAAGGTTGGTGAAGTTTGACAATGGTGCTTCATCAACCCACTAGAAAAGGTTGATGAAGTCTGGCAATGGTGCTTCATCGACACACTAGAAAAGGTTGATGAAGTCTGGCAATGGTGCTTCATCGACCCACTAGAAAAGGTTGATGAAGTCTGGCAATGATGCTTCATCGACACACTAGAAAAGGTTGATGAAGTCTGGCAATGGTGCTTCATCGACCCACTAGAAAAGGTTGATGAAGTCTGGCAATGGTGCTTCATCGACCCACTAGAAAAGGTTGATGAAGTTTGACAATGGTGCTTCATCGACCCACTAGAAAAGGTTGATGAAGTCTGGCAATGGTGCTTCATCAACCCACTAGAAAAGGTTGATGAAGTCTGGCAATGGTGCTTCATCGACACACTATAAACTGTTGATGAAGTCTGGCAATGATGCTTCATCGACACACTAGAAAAGATTGATGAAGTCTGGCAATGGTGCTTCATCGACACACTAGAAAAGGTTGATGAAGTCTGGCAATGGTGCTTCATCAACCCACTAGAAAAGGTTCATGAAGTCTGGCAATGGTGCTTCATCGACCCACTAGAAAAGGTTGATGAAGTCTGGCAATGGTGCTTCATCGACCCACTAGAAAAGGTTGGTGAAGTCTGGCAATGATGCTTCATCGACACATTAGAAAAGGTTGATGAAGTCTGGCAATGGTGCTTCATCGACACACTAGACAAGGTTGGTGAAGTTTGGCAATGATGCTTCATCGACACATTAGAAAAGGTTGATGAAGTCTGGCAATGATGCTTCATCGACACATTAGAAAAGGTTGGTGAAGTTTGACATTGGTGCTTCATCGACCCACTAGAAAAGGTTGGTGAAGTCTGGCAATGATGCTTCATCGACACATTAGAAAAGGTTGATGAAGTCTGGCAATGATGCTTCATCGACACATTAGAAAAGGTTGATGAAGTCTGGCAATGATGCTTTATCGACACATTAGAAAAGGTTGGTGAAGTCTGGCAATGATGCTTCATCGACACATTAGAAAAGGTTGATGAAGTCTGGCAATGGTGCTTCATCGACACACTAGACAAGGTTGATGAAGTCTGGCAATGGTGCTTCATCGACACACTAGACAAGGTTGATGAAGTCTGGCAATGGTGCTTCATCGACACACTAGACAAGGTTGGTGAAGTCTGACAATGGTGCTTCATCGACACACTAGACAAGGTTGATGAAGTCTGGCAATGATGCTTCATCGACAGACTAGAAAAGGTTGGTGAAGTCTGACAATGGTGCTTCATCGACCCACTAGAAAAGGTTGATGAAGTCTGGCAATGATGCTTCATCGACACATTAGAAAAGGTTGATGAAGTCTGGCAATGGTGCTTCATCGACCCACTAGAAAAGGTTGATGAAGTCTGGCAATGGTGCTTCATCGACCCACTAGAAACTGTTGGTGAAGTCTGACAATGGTGCTTCATCGACCCACTAGAAAAGGTTGGTGAAGTCTGACAATGTTGCTTCATAGACCCACTGGAAAAGGTTGGTGAAGTTTGACAATGGTGCTTCATCGACCCACTAGAAAAGGTTGGTGAAGTTTGACAATGGTGCTTCATCAACCCACTAGAAAAGGTTGATGAAGTCTGGCAATGGTGCTTCATCGACACACTAGAAAAGGTTGATGAAGTCTGGCAATGGTGCTTCATCGACCCACTAGAAAAGGTTGGTGAAGTCTGGCAATGATGCTTCATCGACACACTAGAAAAGGTTGATGAAGTCTGGCAATGGTGCTTCATCGACCCACTAGAAAAGGTTGATGAAGTCTGGCAATGGTGCTTCATCGACCCACTAGAAAAGGTTGATGAAGTTTGACAATGGTGCTTCATCGACCCACTAGAAAAGGTTGATGAAGTCTGGCAATGGTGCTTCATCGAACCACTAGAAAAGGTTGGTGAAGTTTGACAATGGTGCTTCATCGACCCACTAGAAAAGGTTGATGAAGTCTGGCAATGGTGCTTCATCGACCCACTAGGAAAGGTTGGTGAAGTTTGACAATGGTGCTTCATCGAACCACTAGAAAAGGTTGGTGAAGTTTGACAATGGTGCTTCATCGACCCACTAGAAAAGGTTGATGAAGTCTGGCAATGGTGCTTCATCGACCCACTAGGAAAGGTTGGTGAAGTTTGACAATGGTGCTTCATCGACCCACTAGAAAAGGTTGATGAAGTCTGGCAATGGTGCTTCATCGACCCACTAGGAAAGGTTGGTGAAGTTTGACAATGGTGCTTCATCGACACACTAGAAAAGGTTGGTGAAGTTTGACATTGGTGCTTCATCGACCCACTAGAAAAGGTTGATGAAGTTTGACAATGGTGCTTCATCGACCCACTAGAAAAGGTTGATGAAGTCTGGCAATGGTGCTTCATCGACCCACTAGAAAAGGTTGGTGAAGTCTGGCAATGATGCTTCATCGACACATTAGAAAAGGTTGATGAAGTCTGGCAATGGTGCTTCATCGACACACTAGACAAGGTTGGTGAAGTCTGGCAATGATGCTTCATCGACACATTAGAAAAGGTTGATGAAGTCTGGCAATGGTGCTTCATCGACACACTAGACAAGGTTGATGAAGTCTGGCAATGGTGCTTCATCGACACACTAGACAAGGTTGGTGAAGTTTGACATTGGTGCTTCATCGACCCACTAGAAAAGGTTGGTGAAGTCTGGCAATGATGCTTCATCGACACATTAGAAAAGGTTGATGAAGTCTGGCAATGATGCTTCATCGACACATTAGAAAAGGTTGATGAAGTCTGGCAATGATGCTTCATCGACACATTAGAAAAGGTTGGTGAAGTCTGGCAATGATGCTTCATCGACACATTAGAAAAGGTTGGTGAAGTCTGGCAATGGTGCTTCATCGACACACTAGAAAAGGTTGGTGAAGTCTGGCAATGATGCTTCATCGACACACTAGACAAGGTTGATGAAGTCTGGCAATGGTGCTTCATCGACACATTAGAAAAGGTTGGTGAAGTCTGGCAATGATGCTTCATCGACACATTAGAAAAGGTTGGTGAAGTCTGGCAATGATGCTTCATCGACACACTAGACAAGGTTGATGAAGTCTGGCAATGATGCTTCATCGACACATTAGAAAAGGTTGGTGAAGTCTGGCAATGGTGCTTCATCGACACATTAGAAAAGGTTGGTGAAGTCTGGCAATGATGCTTCATCGACACATTAGAAAAGGTTGGTGAAGTCTGGCAATGATGCTTCATCGACACACTAGACAAGGTTGATGAAGTCTGGCAATGGTGCTTCATCGACACACTAGACAAGGTTGATGAAGTCTGGCAATGGTGCTTCATCGACACACTAGACAAGGTTGGTGAAGTCTGACAATGGTGCTTCATCGACACACTAGACAAGGTTGATGAAGTCTGGCAATGATGCTTCATCGACACACTAGAAAAGGTTGGTGAAGTCTGACAATGGTGCTTCATCGACCCACTAGAAAAGGTTGATGAAGTCTGGCAGTGATGTTTCATCGACACATTAGAAAAGGTTGATGAAGTCTGGCAATGGTGCTTCATCGACCCACTAGAAAAGGTTGATGAAGTCTGGCAATGGTGCTTCATCGACCCACTAGAAACTGTTGGTGAAGTCTGACAATGGTGCTTCATCGACCCACTAGAAAAGGTTGGTGAAGTCTGACAATGTTGCTTCATAGACCCACTGGAAAAGGTTGGTGAAGTTTGACAATGGTGCTTCATCGACCCACTAGAAAAGGTTGGTGAAGTTTGACAATGGTGCTTCATCAACCCACTAGAAAAGGTTGATGAAGTCTGGCAATGGTGCTTCATCGACACACTAGAAAAGGTTGATGAAGTCTGGCAATGGTGCTTCATCGACCCACTAGAAAAGGTTGATGAAGTCTGGCAATGATGCTTCATCGACACACTAGAAAAGGTTGATGAAGTCTGGCAATGGTGCTTCATCGACCCACTAGAAAAGGTTGATGAAGTCTGGCAATGGTGCTTCATCGACCCACTAGAAAAGGTTGATGAAGTTTGACAATGGTGCTTCATCGACCCACTAGAAAAGGTTGATGAAGTCTGGCAATGGTGCTTCATCGAACCACTAGAAAAGGTTGGTGAAGTTTGACAATGGTGCTTCATCGACCCACTAGAAAAGGTTGATGAAGTCTGGCAATGGTGCTTCATCGACCCACTAGGAAAGGTTGGTGAAGTTTGACAATGGTGCTTCATCGAACCACTAGAAAAGGTTGGTGAAGTTTGACAATGGTGCTTCATCGACCCACTAGAAAAGGTTGATGAAGTTTGACAATGGTGCTTCATCGACCCACTAGAAAAGGTTGATGAAGTCTGGCAATGGTGCTTCATCGACCCACTAGAAAAGGTTGATGAAGTCTGGCAATGATGCTTCATCGACACATTAGAAAAGGTTGATGAAGTCTGGCAATGGTGCTTCATCGACCCACTAGAAAAGGTTGGTGAAGTCTGGCAATGGTGCTTCATCGACACACTAGACAAGGTTGATGAAGTCTGGCAATGGTGCTTCATCGACATACTAGACAAGGTTGATGAAGTCTGGCAATGGTGCTTCATCGACACACTAGACAAGGTTGGTGAAGTCTGGCAATGGTGCTTCATCGACCCACTAGAAAAGGTTGGTGAAGTCTAGCAATGGTGCTTCATCGACACACTAGACAAGGTTGGTGAAGTCTGGCAATGGTGCTTCATCGACCCACTAGAAAAGGTTGGTGAAGTCTGGCAATGGTGCTTCATCGACCCACTAGAAAAGGTTGGTGAAGTCTAGCAATGGTGCTTCATCGACCCACTAGAAAAGATTGGTGAAGTCTAGCAATGATGCTTTATCGACCCACTAGAAAAGGTTGGTGAAGTCTAGCAATGATGCTTCATCGACCCACTAGAAAAGGCTGGTGAAGTCTAGCAATGATGCTTCATCGACACACTAGAAAAGGTTGGTGAAGTCTAGCAATGATGCTTCATCGACCCACTAGAAAATGTTGATGAAGTCTGGCAATAGTGCTTCATCGACACACTAGAAAAGGTTGATGAAGTCTGGCAATGATGCTTCATCGACCCACTAGAAAAGGTTGATGAAGTCTGGCAATGGTGCTTCATCGACCCACTAGAAAAGATTGATGAAGTCTGGCAATGGTGCTTCATCGACCCACTAGAAAAGATTGGTGAAGTCTGGCAATGGTGCTTCATCGACCCACTAGAAAAGGTTGATGAAGTCTGGCAATGGTGCTTCATCGACACACTAGAAAAGGTTGATGAAGTCTGGCAATGGTGCTTCATCGACCCACTAGAAAAGGTTGATGAAGTCTGGCAATGGTGCTTCATCGACACACTAGAAAAGGTTGATGAAGTCTGGCAATGATGCTTCATCGACCCACAGAGTTTCGGGATGAAGAGTAAGAAGAAGAAGGCTACACCATTTGGAAACATTGAGGGGAGGGGAGCAGAAGTGGTCTAGATCGCTGTCATTGCTTTTCTTCAACTCAATGAGTCAAGTAAATATATTTTTTTTTTATCTACTGGATAGGTCCAGGTGCGTTCTAACCCAAGTTCACTTTACCGCAAAGCCAGCTCGTTACACAACGCAATAAATCCAATATCAACATGAAAATGCATGACTTTGTCAAGGCGAAAAGAAAGACAACAAGAAACCATGTAACTTCGGCGAGAACATTGGAAATGCACAGAGTATGGTATTTTCCAGTTCTGGAATTAACGTTAATCATTTTCATGAGCCATATTGGATGGAGTAGACAGAGGGCGGTCATCTTCTCTAAGTCTTAACTTCGTAAAGAAGATATCTCATGTCAATGAAAACAACGGTTTCCATATTTCGACTCACCTGCTCCTTTCCCTCCATCATTGCTGGGGGACCAGTTTGGAAATAAGTTGATGACCTCTCCCGTTCCGGCCAGAAAAGTCTTTGTTGTAAATATGATCACCAGCGTGTACGTCACTAGTAACGTCACATTCGCCATCTTCAGTTCAACTTAGCTTGCCAATCTAACGTTCTCACTTGAATGTTATAATTTTCACCAACAAAAAATGTATTGTAAGTATTCTTTGAGATTATTTATAAACAGTTCAAATTAGTTTTAATATGTGGGCGATGCAAACTGGAAGCAAATTCGGATACATTTAGCAACTGGTGCTTTCACGTCCAGCTAATTATAATGCTCAATACATCTCCAGCAGTAAAAACAAAGCAATTATTGAAAAGATAAATTGTTGTATCTTATACATCTTTTCTTGATAACAGGATTTGTATCTAAATATATCACAAACACATGTTCAAGAATGTATATCCTGGGTACAAACGGACCAAATGCACTTCTGTATGATGGCGTACAAAGAAAGACAATGACATCCTCTAGAACGACCTTGTCAGAATGAAATAATTAATGAGAAACATGTTTCCCTCTTCAGTGTATATAGCAAAGTATTACTGTTACATCAATGACGTGAATGTCGTTAGATTTGTTTGCTTCAGGGCAATCTTGACAAATATTTCAAACTAAGTACATTCTCTCACCATCTTATGAAGTTTTCATTTTCCCCTTTCTTGAATTAAAATTACCACTACATCTTTTCATCGCCGGTTCATAAAAGGACCTTACGTGGATGTAAATGCATTGTATTGTGGCAAGCTGTGATAATTATACATATCGGCCCAATGCATCCGAAAGCGGTATGACATTTTGGGATATTCTATTACCTTCCTTTCTTAGCAAAATGTTACATCTTCTCAAAATTCCTATATGGTGCAGAAACATGGACATGAGACAAGAAACCAGAACAGAGAATTTAAGCCTTTGAATTCTGGATATATAAAAGAATAGGTAGAATTGGATGGAAAGAAAAGAAAACGAATGATGAAGTCTTAAAACAACTAAAAATTAAAAGAGAACAACTGAACACAATTCAAACAAGACAAATGCGATTTTTGGGCCATGTTAAAAGACACAGCCTGCTAAAAGTACTCTTGTAAGGGAAATACAAGGTAAAAGAGGCAGAGGCAGACCAAGACTAACATGGACGAGTAACATCAAAAGATGGATAAATCAGCCTATGACAACCTGCACCATCAAAGCAAGAGACAGAGCAGAATGGCGCTCCATGTTAGCCAACCTTTTTTGCGGAGATGACACCCGATGATGATGATGATGATGATGACGATGGTTACTTTCCATTCTCGATCCCTACCTGATTAGTCCAACTGGTTTGTATCGTTGACAAGGTCCTGCAAGGAGAGTTGGAGTAGAATCTTTGTTGAATTTATTTGCGGATGACTAGAAGAGTACATCTTTTCGTCATCCGCCCTTAAAATGACGTTAAGTGGCCTGTACACTTTGTGTTGTGGTCTGCAGTAAAACTGATATTTACGTCTTTCGGCCCAACTCATCCGAGTTCAGCATGTTATTTTTGAGTACTGGGTTTAACTCCCTCTTCGATCCATAGTCGCTTGGCCAGACCAGACAAGTTAGTCTGTTTCTAGAGGCACCCCGAAGAAGTGAAGTAGGGTCTGGATGGTTCTGGTTCACCGATCCTGGCGCAAGCCATCAGCTATGGGTCGTTGACAGCTTCCACCACTACTGCTGTGAGGCGCCTTTCGCTCCAGAGTAGGATTTTAATTAGTCCCAGTTCGCTGATCCTGATGTGAACAGTCAGCTATGAGTCACTGACGGTTATGAGCCATGTGCTTGCTGTTGGCTTCCATCTGGGCCATATTTATTTATCCGCTGTTTTGTTTCCTCTTTCTTCTTTATATGTTTATGTAACCTGTTTGTTCTGTATATGTTTATGTAGCCGCTTTGTTCTGTGTGTGTTTATGTAGCCTCTTTGTTCTGTTTATGTTTATCTAACCTCTTTGTTCTGTTTATGTTTATCTAACCTCTTTGTTCTGTTTATGTTTATCTAACCTCTTTGTTCTGTTATGTTTATCTAACCTCTTCGTTCTGCTATGTTTATCTAACCTCTTTGTTCTGCATATGCTTATGTAACATCTTTGTCCTGCATATGTTTATCTAAACTTGTTTGTTCTGTATATGTTTATGTAACATCTTTGTCCAGTATATGTTTATCTAAACCTGTTTGTTCTGTATATGCTTATGTAACATCTTTGTTCTGTATATGTTTATGTGACTTCATTTCTCTGTATATATGTAACTTCTTTACTCTGTATAAGTTTATGTAACCTCATTGTTCTGTATATGATTATGTAACCTCTTTGTTCTGTATATGTTTATGTAACCTCTTTGTTCTGTATATGTTTATGTGACTTCATTTCTCTGTATATATTTATGTAACCTCTTTACTCTGTATATGTTTATGTAACCTCTTTGTTCTGTATATGTTTATGTAACCTCTTTGTTCTGTATATGTTTAACAAACCTCTTTGTTCTGTATATGTTTAACAAACCTCTTTGTTCTGTATATGTTTATGTAACCTCTTAGTTCTGTATATGTTTATGCAACCTCTTAGTTCTGTATATGTTTATGTAACCTCTTAGTTCTGTATATGTTTATGTAACCTCTTAGTTCTGTATATGTTTATGTAACCTCTTAGTTCTGTATATGTTTAACAAACCTCTTTGTTCTGTATATGTTTATCTAACCTCTTTGTTCTGTATATGTTTATCTAACCTCTTTGTTCTGTATATGTTTATCTAACCTCTTTGTTCTGTATATGTCTTAGGTAACCTCTTTGTTCTGTATATGTTTATCTAACCTCTTTGTTCTGTATATGTCTTATGTAACCTCTTTGTTCTGTATATGTTTATCCAGCCTCTTAGATCTGTATGTTTATGTAACTTCATTGTTCTGTATATGTGTATCCAACCTCATTGTTCTGTATATGTGTATCCAACCTCATTGTTCTGTATATGTTAATGTAACCTTTATTCCCAGTGTTCTGCCCTAGCAATGGGGCCCACACATACACATTTATAATTGCAACATGTGAGTCGTATACTAACCACTGATCCATTGTTAAATGGGTATTGATCGAAGATAGAAAACAACCCCGATAAAAAATTCGAAATCGAAGTCGGATGCGTTAGGTCTAAAATTCTACAAATAGCCCCACAGCTGTTAACTGTGACAAACCAATTTACAACTATAATCAAAGTGAACGACTTCTTGTCAGGAGAGTTCTTATTTTAATGACTTGTCTTGAAGTTGAGAATAGAACTGTGTTGTTACCCAGAACGGCATTGCATATCGCAGTAACTTGAAGGTAACATAGAAACATAAGCCACTTGACAGAAAATAGTCCCGAAGAAGATCGCGGGAGGAGGAGACTATTATTTCAAGGGGAAATTTATATATCAACCACGATGTAATGTGTTACTTTCGTATGTGCAATGAATGGGCATCGTCAGATTTATTTAGTGTTTTTGTCCAGAGGAACAAAAATATAAATATTTGATGTTGTTGCCCTGTGTATTTTCATTGAGTGTGGGTGTTTTGTGTGTGTATGTGTGTGCGTGCAGGGTGCGGTTTGCTTAAGTTTGTGTGTGTGTGTGTGTGTGCAAGGTGCGGTTTGCTTAAGTTAATGTGTGTGCTCAGGGTGTGGTTTGCTTAAGTTTGTGTGTATGTGTGTGCAAGGTGCGGTTTGCTTAAGTTTGTGTGTATGTGTGTGCAAGGTGCGGTTTGCTTAAGTTTGTGTGCATGTGTACAAGGTGCGGTTTGCTTAACTTTGTGGGTGTGTGTGTGTGTGTGTGCAGGGCGCGGTTTGCTAGAGTTTGTGAGTATGTGTGTGTGTGTGCAGGGTGCGGTTTGCTTAAGTTTGTGTGTGTGTGCAGGGTGCGGTTTGCTTACGTTTGTGCGTGTGTGTGTGCAGGGTGCGGTTTGCTTAAGTTTGTGCGTGTGTGTGCAGGGTGCGGTTTGCTTAAGATTGTGTGTGTGTGTGTGTGTGTGTGTGTGCAGGGTGCGGTTTGCTTAAGTTTGTGTGTGTGTGTGTTCAGGGTGCGGTTGGCTTAAGTTTGTGTGTGTGCTCAGGGTGCGGTTTGCTTAAGTTTGTATGTGTGTGTGTGCTAGGTGCGGTTTGTTTAAGTTTGTGTGTGTGCTCAGGGTGCGGTTTGCTTAAGTTTTTGTGTGTGTGTGTGCATGGTGCGGTTTGCTTAAGTGTATGTGTGTGTGTGCAGGGTGCGGTTTGTTTAAGTTTGTGTGTGTGTGTGTGTGTGCATGGTGCGGTTTGCTTAAGTGTGTGTGTGTGTGTGTCTGTGTGCAGGGTGTGGTTTGCTTAAGTTTGTGTGTGTGTGCATGGTGCGGTTTGCTTAAGTGTGAGTGTGTGTGTGTGCAGGGTGCGGTTTGCTTAAGTTTGTGTGTGTGTGTGTGTGCAGGGTGCGGTTTGCTTAAGTTTGTGTGTGTATGTGTGTGTGTGCAGGGTGCGGCTTCCTTAAGTGTGTGTGTGTGTGCAGGGTGTGGTTTGCTTAAGTTTGTGTGTGTGTGTGCAAGGTGCGGTTTGCTTAAATTGTGTGTGTATGTGTGTGTGTGTGCAGGGTGCGGTTTGCTTAAATTTGTGTGTGTATGTGTGTGTGTGCAGGGTGCGGTTTGCTTAAATTTGTGTGTGTATGTGTGTGTGTGCAGGGTGCGGTTTGCTTAAATTTGTGTGTGCATGCATGGTGCGGTTTGCTTAAGTGTGTGTGTGTGTCTGTGTGCAGGGTGCGGTTTGCTTAAGTTTGTGTGTGTGTGCATGGTGCGGTTTGCTTAAGTGTGAGTGTGTGTGTGTGCAGGGTGCGGTTTGCTTAAGTTTGTGTGTGTGTGTGTGTGTGCAGGGTGCGGTTTGCTTAAGTTTGTGTGTGTATGTGTGTGTGTGCAGGGTGCGGTTTCCTTAAGTTTGTGTGTGTGTGCAGGGTGTGGTTTGCTTAAGTTTGTGTGTGTGTGTGCAAGGTGCGGTTTGCTTAAATTTGTGTGTGTATGTGTGTGTGTGTGTGTGCAGGGTGCGGTTTGCTTAAATTTGTGTGTGTATGTGTGTGTGTGCAGGGTGCGGTTTGCTTAAATTTGTGTGTGTATGTGTGTGTGTGCAGGGTGCGGTTTGCTTAAATTTGTGTGTGCGTGCATGGTGCGGTTTGTTTAAGTTTGTGTGTGTGCATGCATGGTGCGGTTTGCTTAAGTTTTTGTGTGTGTGTGTGTGCAGGGTGCGGTTTTCTTACGTTTGTTTGTGTGTATGTGTGTGTGAATTTTATGGTTCAGACGAAATCGTGATATTTGTTTTATGTTGCAATTATAATCTTAATTATATCTATCTCCACAATTATAAACTAATAAGCAGAGAGTGTATCTATTTCCACAATTATAAACTAATAAGCAGAGAGTGTATCTATTTCCACAATTATAAACTAATAAGCAGAGAGTGTATCTATTTCCACAATTATAAACTAATAAGCTGAGAGTGTATCTATTTCCACAATTATAAACTAATAAGCAGAGAGTGTATCTATTTCCACAATTATAAACTAATAAGCAGAGAGTGTATCTATTTCCACAATTATAAACTAATAAGCAGAGAGTGCATCTATTGCCACAACTGCAAATTTAACAGAAGTGCTATGTTTCTAACTACCTCAACTGTAGACTAAATTTAAGAGAGATTAATCTGTTGCCATAACAACAACAAAAAATGAATTAATCTTTTATCTAAACATACAGATAACTATATAAGATAACGTCCTTTTTAAAATAAAATAAAAGGCCAACCCAAATAATCACAAACAGTGAAGAACTTGAAATTGTAGCAAACTATGAATAGCTGGGATCTGTAATAATTAACAATGGAGACTGCTAGAAACTGTTCATAAAAGATTAGCAACAGCAACACAAAGAATTAAACGCCATGAAGAACACGTGGCACAATACCTGTAAGGCAGTAACATTAAAATTTCCGATAAAATGTATCCTCCCAATAACAACATATGGTTGTTGTTCATGGACAATCTTACGAACAGCAATGAAGAAAATCGACTAATTCGAAACCTAATTCTGCAGAAAAATTCTTAAGATATCTTGGATAATGAAAAAAAGAGCAATGAAGACATATTAAACGATTTAACCATTAAAAAAAAAAAAACACCATTGGATTGTAAACACCATTCTACAGAGGAATTTAAAATACCATGGCCACGCCAAAAGACACATCGGGCTGGAAAGAACAATAATTGCAAGACGAGCCAAGGATATTATAATCTTGATGGGAGACCTAAATGCTAAAGTAGGATCAGACAACAGAGGCTTCGAAGAGATTATGGGAAAACATGGACTTGGGGGTAGATATAAACGAGAATGGAGAGATATTTGTGAATTTCTGCGCCCTTAATCAAGTGAGCCTAGGAGGAACAATATTCCAACATAAAAGAATACACAAAGCTACATGGGGGTCACCAGATCATAGAACGGAAAATCAAATTGATCACATATGTATTAATAATAAGTTTAAGTCATCCTTACAGGATGTAAAAGTATAAAGAGGGGCAGATGTAGCTTCTGATCATCATCTTCTGATAGCCAAACTTAAAATTAAACTGAAAAGGTATACTACAACGAATAAGGGTGGAAAGTATTTCAATGTAGGGTTTCTTAAAGAACAAGGAATTAAAGATAAATTTGCAGTCACAATATCAAACAAATACCAAGTCCTCCAACAACTAGAAAATACACTAACATAAAAGATCATTGGAAACAGGTAAAAGATATATGGAAAGAGACATGCGAAGAAACACTGGGGAAAAGAGAACGCCAGAATAAGGCATGGATGACAGCAGAGACCCTGGATAAAATTAAAGAAAGAAAGAACAAGAAAGCAGACATAAATAAAAGCAAAACAAGAAGTAATAAAGCCAAGACACAGGAAGCTTACACAGAAGTGAACAAAGAAGTGAGAAGATGCATTAAAAAGGATAAGAGGAAATATATAGATGAACTAGCTAAAGAGGCAGAAGAAGCAGCAAGTAAAGAGAATATGAAAGAACTGTACAACAGCACAAAGAAATTAAGTAGAAAATACAAACAGATCAATGTCTTTATTACAGATAAGGAATGAAATCTGCTTAATAATATAAGGGAACAAATGGAGAGATGGAAAGAGCACTTTGAAGAACTTTTGAACAGACCCGGCTCAAATAATCCTCCAGATATACTACCAGCAGAAGAAGAGTTACACGTTAACTGTGGAAAACAAGCAAAGAAGAAATAATGAAAGCCATCAAACTATTAAAAAATGGTAAAGCCACAGAACCAGATGAAATTCCTTCAGAAGCCATCAAAGCAGATATTAACACCTCTACCAAAAGGCTACATAATCTATTAGATAAAATTTGTGAGAGGGAAGAAATGCATAAAGACTGGAAAGAAGGTTATATGATCAAAACTACCAAAGAAAGGAAGTTTACAGGAGTGCACAAATTATAGGGGAATTATGCTACTATTAGTGCCAGGAAAAGTATTAAGCAGAATCATTCTGGAGAGACTAAAAGAGGCCATAGAGAAACATTTGAGAGATGAACAAGCAGGTTTTAGGAAGAACGTGCTGATCAAATAACTACTCTGCGTATAATAGTTGAACAAAGTTTAGAACTAAAATCCCCACTTTATATTAGATTCATAAATTACGAAAAGACATTTGATAGTTTAGACAGAAGAATGTTTTGGAAGTTGCTGAGTCATTACGGAATCCCCATAAAGTTTATTAACCTGATAAAAACAATGTATGAAGGAACAAAATGTAGTGTGGTGCATGAAGGACAGCTTACAGAAGCATTTGAAATAAGAACAGAAGTAAGGCAGGGATGCCTTCTGTCTCCATTTCTCTTTCTACTGGCCATAGATTGGATTATGAAAATAACAACAGAAATGGAATCCAGTGGTCACTGACCAAACAACTTGATGATTTAGACTTTGCTGATGATATAGCTCTCCTGTCACACAGCCATCAACAGGTGCAGGATAAAATGAGCATATATGATGAGAGAACACAACAGATGGGACTAACAATAAATAGAGATAAGACCAACATTATTAATAGAATTAATGCAGTTGGCAATAACCAAATAAAACTAGGAGAAATACCACTATTAGATGTACAATCTTACATATATCTGGGCAGTAATATAGATAAAGAGGGAGGAACAGAAAATGAGCTTCCATTGCACTGGGAAACATATGGTCCAAAGTCCAAAGAAATTAGGTTAAATACAAAAATAAAAATTTTCAACTCAAATGTTAAGGCGGTCCTATTATATGGCTGTGAAACATGGAGAACAACAAAACTGACAATCACGAAGATACAGACTTTCATTAATGGATGCTTACGCAGAATAAAAGGATGGAAATGGCAGGACAAAATCACTAACATAGAATTATGGATATATACCAGTCAAACACTAGTGGATAAAGAGATACAGCGAAGACGATGGCGCTGGATAGGACACACACTACGGAAGCCAACTGAGAGTATTACACAACAGGCCCTTTTTGGAATCCCCAGGGGAAAAGACAAAGAGGAAGACCAAGGAATTATTGGAGAAGACAGATAGAAGCAGAGATGAAGATGATGGGGAAGACATGGAATGATCTTAAAAGAATGGCAAAAAACAGAACGACTTGGAAAGTGTTTGTTGAAGACTTATGCTCCACTGGGAGCTAAAAGAGTAGAAGAAGAAGATGGTTCTTGGGCGACGCAGCAGAGGCAATCCAAGAAGAAGGTGGTTTCAAGACATAAGTCTTATCTTGAACATGACAACAGAAGTGGAAGATCTGTCTAGAGACAGAGATTCTTTCAGACGGGCTGCAAAGAACACGCGACTTTTTATGATGACGCATTAGGGAAACATATGCTAAACATAAGCTAATTTATATTTTACCTGTTGGAAACTAAATAAAAGATAGGAATATCTTTCTTTCTACCGCTCACCCCATGGTTACTGAGTGAATGAGTAGCCCCATTCACCATCCGTCATTAAAAGCACCTTAAATAGGGGTAGATACGTTGTGTTGTGGTTTATTTTGCGCCTTTCGGCCCAATACATCCGAACTCAGCACGGCATTTTTGAGTTCCTGGTTGCCGTGCCTCTTCGATCCCCACTCGCTTCGTCAGACTTGATAGTTACGTTTCTATGAGCACCTTTGGGAGGTGTAACAGGGTCTTGATCAGCTCCGTTGTTCACCGATCCTAACGCATGCAGCCAGCCGTGGGTCGCAGAGCTCATTTGCTGGATGGGTGTGTAATTGGACTTGCGGTTGGTGCGACGGGCCAAGATGGACTAATCAAGTCAGCTTTGAGTCTGGTAGCAATTTTGTTGCAGTGTTTATGTTCGGGTGATTCTTTCTGGTCTGGATTTTTGTTTGAGGATACAGCTGTGATCCTGTAGAATTCACCTGACCACAAAGTCAGCATAGTTTTGGCGCCAGCGCACGGAGATTCGTAATGCAGGTGACTAACCGTTGATTGAAGTGGAACGGTGCCAGGCTCTGGCTTTGATCTGTGTTCGACTGAAATAAAAGCTCCAACTGGACTGCGGTCAGATCGAGTATTTCACCGAAGTGAAGTAAAAGTAAAGTAAAGTACCCCCGTCACGCCAAGTGGCTTATAGCGAATATGGTGTTAGTGACTATAAATTTTACAGACCGTCTACACATGATTTTTGGGGTAATGTGGTCGGTATTACGCCCGTGCCGCTTTACTTTCCCAGAAAAAAATCCGGTACCCATTAAAGACTGGGTGAACCGAAAGTCGTCGGTTGGGATCGAATCTTAACTCTTGTCCTTTGTAGTCCAGTTCACTAACCATTGAGCTGTCGCGGCTCCCCACCGAAGTGAAGGCTTAGCTTCAATTGTTGGGACAATGATTCTTTAGCAACGCTCACTGACCACATTTACTCGGATTCGACGATGGCACATGAAAGTCGTGCTGTTCGCGACAACCGTTACAACGACCCGGAAATGTGCAATAGAAACTGCACACCTTTTTTTCAAAACGCAACACGTTCACAAGAACAGTATAAACGATCACGATGAACGCTTTGTTGGTTGCTGGAAAGGGGGCGTAGCATATATGGGAATGCCCTGCCAGCGGTGACGTAATTTAATTCTAACGTATAAGGTCTATACAAGTATGTAATTCCCCCAACATCAGAACACAGAAGAAAGAGATGAAGATAATGAAAATTGCACGTTTTATAAATAATAATAATAATACAACAATAATAATACAATAGTGGTAAGTTTTATTGGGAAATCATTACAAAAATCAATCTTCTGCTACAAGTAAAATTTCCTGGTAATCGGATGACAGGGGAGAGCATTCATTTTCAGCTTTGAAACTCAATTTCGTTATTGATGTGCGTTGTTCGTGCATCCAATTCTTCAAGAGATTTCTTAATTAAAACATTTATAAATTTGTTTGTGTGTCACAAAAATAACATATAGTGATTGATACACAAAGAATAAATACAGTCTTACGCCAACATTGGGCTATCAATGTCAAACAAACAAACACACATAAAAAATCACTTAACTACATTGAAATGCTAAGATTACCAAATGTCGAAAGTTGTCATTTCCTGTCTGCTTTCCCTACGTTGTGATTGAAAAATGTATAATAAATGGCGACAGCGAGTACATGTCAGAACGAAAGAAAGAGGATCTCTTGACTACCATTACCTTTTCGTTGACGAGAAACCATCTAAATAATAAATAAAAATCAATGAAACTTTAGACTCAAAACTACCGCAAGCCTCAGAGGTTCTAGGCAGAACAAAAACTAAGAGAACAAAGCGTTACAGAAAGTTTGGCGTGCTCAAACGCTGAATAAGGCGTTCTGCAGATGAGGCTTGGGACATACATAAAGTGAGCTCAGTCACAGAGGCCTGAAAATGTAATTGAAACTGACGTGGAAACAGAAAACGTTTATCAGCGCCATACACCAAGCTGTCAAAAGGCGCAAGAGAAAAGAGACAAGGTCAGGTACCGCAAATACACCTTGTTCGTTCTGTGGATGAATCTATCCAAGATTGACACATTCAGCCACGAGAGAAGCTGTTCAGTAAAGCAGCACCCAGTATGAGACGCTAATGCTTTACCAAACTACGGACCTATCATGATTGCTTGCTACCAACCTTGCCTGTCAAGACGCCAAAGGCCATATATATATATATATACACACACACACACACACACACACTCAACAAGCCAAGCTATAACAAACTCTAGACCATTAAAGTGTATGTCGTCCAGGATACAACCTAGCGGGGTCAAGGCCGGGTTACCTGCCTCAAACGTACCAATGACGGGATAGAGAACCACACACTGTGACTAATCTGAAACGACTAGGACATACTATGGTGAATCAGGGAAGACCTCAAACATCGTGTCCTACTCGTGATCCTTACATTTATAGGTGCGTAGATAAAGTGATGGCTGGAGAAGAAACGAAGAAGAAGAAGAAGTAAAGACGGGGGAGAAAATGTGCAACATCAATTCAAAGTTGCACCCAGACAAAAATGATATGAAAGTAAATGATTTAGAAATGAAAACATGGCAATCAGGAAACGGTATGTTTCTTGTGTTCACCCAGCCTTTCAAAATGGGTACTAGAGAATTCTCTGGAAAAAAAACGATCTGTCGTGATACCGACCACATTGCCTAACAATGTTGCCGTGGTTGTAGGAAAAATACGATCACTAACACCATATTCCCCCATATGCCTAAGAAAGCGTCATTCTACACAAAAAAATAAAAACATTAAAAACCATATCAAACAACAAAGTGCGAAAGAAAGACGTTTAAAAAAAGATTGACTCACAAATAGTATTGATTTGTGTTTGGTGATTGTTCATTATATTTAGCGCAAGGAACACAATGTCATTTTTTGAGTATTAAAGTGGCTTCAGAGATGAACTATTTGGACATTCCGAGCTTTGAAATGTCTGCTGAACTGAAAGCACGGATGTGTTGATTGTTCTCTTCGCTTGAGGATAACTTCTTCTTCTTCTTTCCTTCCTCATTCGTTTGCTGAAGGCTCGTTGTGTTGTATTTTGATCTTCCTGCCTTGTCACGTGGCCAAACCATTTGATCTGTTGTTTCCTTATATATTCTATGGGGCTATTCCTAGCTTTTTTCTCAGTTCTTTACTTCTGATCTTATCTCTCAGACTGTTTCCTGTCATTCGTCTAACACATTTAATCTCAGTAGATGTTATTGTTCTTATTGTTCTTGCATCTAGGGTCCAGGTCTGGCATTGGTAGCACAACGTTGGGATGAAGATTGTATTGTATAGAGGATAACTGTGTTTTTAAAGTTGACTTGTCAAATGATCACTCCTGGATGACATTATATTTCCTGTTTATTTATTTACCTCTTAGATTGCCGTACCCGTAACTAACATAAACTAATCAGTCATGAATTTCAAACTATCGTTACAACATACAAATAATATACAATTAATCAACCATGTCGAGCGAATTAATGAACACCCAAACCATTGGCAGTAACATCTGAAGTAAGACTAGGGTGCGTATTGCCTGTCACCAATCTTGTTCATAACTTACATTGACAAAATATGCATGGATGTCAAATCACAGAGTGAAGATATAAATGAACTACTTTTTGCTAACGATCGGGCCCTAATAGTTTTCAAAGAAACAGAACTTCAAAAACATCTGTTGCCATTGAATAAAGAATGTAAAATAAATAACATGAAAATAAGCACTGAAAAATAAAACAGAAGCTATACCGCTATGAAGACAAAAGAAGACATTTTAGAACATCAAGATATAAAGCAAGTAACAAACTTTAAAATATATGGGACCAATATTATCTGAAGGTGGTAAAATGAATAAAGAAATAGACATACGAAGCAACAAGGCAAACCAAATATTGGGACTGCTATCCTTATTCTGGGAGCCGCGATAGCTCAGTGGTTAGTGAACTGGACTACAAAGAACAAGAGGTAGGGTTCGATCCCAATCGACGGCTTCCGAGTTCACCCAGCCTTTAATGGGTACCTGATTTTTTCAGGGAAAGTAAAGCGGCACGGGCGTAATACCGACAATATTACCCCAAAAATCGTGGGCCGAAGGTCTGTAAAATATATGGTCACTAACACCATATTCCCTATACGCCACTTGGCGTGACGGGGGTACTTTACTTTTTTTTTATCCTCTATTCTCCAACACAAAGCAATACCTATTACCATAAATAAACATCTTATACAGAGTATATTCATTCCAATATTGTGCTACCAATGCCAAACATGGTCACTGACGACTAAAGCATCAAAGAAAGCTTGTCACCACAAAGATGAGATGCCAGAGAAAAGCTCTTGGAGTGACCAGAAAAGATCACAGTAAAAAAATTATATTACAAGAGAAAGAGTAGGCATTGAACCAATCCTAAGCAACATAGAGAAACAACAAATAAACTGGTTTGCCCATCTAGAAAGAATGACATGCGATTCCTTACTGTATAAAGCATATTTTAAAAGAAGAGAAGGCAGAGGAGCAAGAGGCAGCTCAGAGTAAGATGGACAGACAACATCAAAGAAGCTCTACGAGAACATCAACTGAGAATGACTAAAGCCGCCAAAAGGGCGAGAATCAGAACCGTGTATCTCCATCGACACCAGAAAGGGTACAATAAAAAGTGAAGAAAGAGAAGAAAGAATAAGAGTCAGCCACGAGTGTCATACTCATAATTTTAACATACATCTACTTTATATCCATCAATCATGATTGACAAACTCTTATTTTATACACCCAAGATAAATTAAGGTAAGGTAAGGTCAAGTACGAGACTTGAACCGGCGTCTTAGCACGCGAGTTTCCACCCATATGTGCTCGGCCGACTATCCAGAAATGTTCGTAGATTTCTGTATAGTGTCGCCTCAAGCATCGAAACTCAGATGCGAGGCGACATTCCTCACCTTCCCAGGGTAATACCCTGGTACCCATTTCTGCCAACGGCTGGGTCGACCGTGGGGGTATTTTTTTTTTCAGACCACGAGTACAATTCACACTGCTCCCAGCGGAAATCGAACACGGGTTGTCTGAACGTCGGTAGTCCAGTCGGGTGATTTTCCCAACTAGGCTACCGAGGCCCCCAAGATAAATTAATCAACAATTAACGTCAACCCGTTTTTTAACTTGCAACAATCGCACATTAATCATATATGAATGTTAATCTATTATTGTTACATAAAACTAATGTAAATTAATGAAATATCAAATCAACCAATGAAAAAAACTGAAAGAGTATAGTTTTGCGTCAGGTGGCTATACTCCATCCAACAATCAAGTTATATGATATAATAGAGTAGACCATCAAACCATTGCTGCAGCTTGAAACTAAAATACATTAAATAACAAAAACACATGTCAATATTTCTTGCCAATTAACATTTAAAATGTTAATGTGTTACAAGTTAGTTATCATAGCAAAATCAAAGCCAAATTCGGCATAGACTTCCAGAAATGTGACCAGGCTGACCACACATTAATTTTATCAGAAACTAACACGTTAACCACAGCGCCACTGAGGCTCTATGATGTTAACAAAGAAATCACACCTGTAATCTGTATATAACATGCACACATAACAGATTACTTTTAAGTATTTCAGACTGGTGACTGTTGACCTGGTGAGGAGGATAATTGTGTGTTTAAGTTTGACTCGCGAAGTGATCGCTTCTCGATTGCATCACTTTTCCGTTTTTTCAAAACTTATATATTACGTACCCTCAGCGATCTTATTTCGACAGGCCGAACAATCAGCAGCATCATTCTATCAAGCGCCAGGATCCATATTACAGAAGTAAACTCTTTTATGCAATGTTTATATAATATGTTCACGGAGAATATTACATTCCAGTTAAAGTATATCGTAGTGTTGGTTGAATTGATTGAATGTGAGTTGGACTTCCGGTTGGTGCGGCGGCGAATATGACCGCTTAGTCGAATTAAGTTCAGGACCTGTGGCACTTTTGTTGCAATGTGGTTTCGTGTGATTCTTTCTATTTTGATTTTCGTTTGTTGAGAACAGTTGCAATGTGGATTCAAGAGATTCTTTCTGGTTTGGATTTTCGTTTGCGGAGACAGCAGTAGTCCAGTCGCATTCGCTTGAAAACTAAATCAACATGGTTTTGGCAGTGCTGCAGGCGACTGGCCATGGGGTGTGGTGGAACGGTACCAGGCCCCGGCTTTGCACTGGGACAGAATGTGTGATCTGTGTTCGACTGCAAATTCGCCACCATCTGAACTACGGTAGGATCGAGTGTTTCACCGAAGTGGAGACTTGATTTCATTTGTCGGGACAGCGTTTCTTGGGGCACGCCTACTGATTGTGAAGTCTACACTGGAATTGGCGCGGGCGCATGGAGATTATGCTGTCCGTCACAACCGTTACGACGACCAGGAAAACCGTTACGACGACCAGGAAAACCGTTACGACGACCAGGAAGTGTTAATTTTGAGCTGCGCGCCATTTATACAATGTAATGCGGCACGTTCAATAGAAAAGTTATTATGAACATAAGAACGCGCGATTTTACAGAACACAACACGTACAATAGAGCAGTATGGACATCGAGGTGAACACTTTGTTAGTTGCTGGAACGGGGGGGGGGGGGGGTGGAGATATACGAGTGGTCCGCCTGCAGTGAAGACATCCCGTTCTGAAGTCTACAGTCTGAATGCGAGTTGATCGGAACCTTAGTGCTTCTCCCTTCTCTTAATGCTTTTATTGTCGTTGACCATTCTACAGCACAAACCTGCTACTTCTTTTACTTAAAGTCTGCATCCGTTCTTAAAAGAATGTCACGTGGGAGTAGATGTGTTATGATTTACAGCAAACTGAGATATATGACCCGACACATTCGAATTCAGAATGACATTTTTGGGCATCGGGCTGCCTCTCCCTCGTCGATCTCCACCGGTCAGGTCAGATTGACTGACATGTTCTCAGACACGTACGTGACAATTGGACATCGTTTCACATAATGAAAAATATAAAGTAGACAAATTGTTAATCTTGGCATTTCTTTGTTTTGTCATCCCGCTGTTTTTGTTACATATTGTTCGTTATATGTCCATTCTTATTTGTGGTTTCTCGGCCGCGCAGTTATTATGTCAGACAGATTATTGTGACAAAAGAAAGAAAGAAAGAAAAAGAAAGAAAGAAAAAGAAATAAAGAAAGAAAAAGAAAGAAAGAAAAATTATTACGCCCACAGAGTGGTATTTATCACAGATGACATTAATGCCCATTTTTAAAACTATAGATTTTTTGGGGGGTGGGGGGAGGGGATGCAGTCAGCACTAGACCAGGCCGTCTTTCAGCCCCTGAGACACCAACTTACGACTTAACATACAAGCCATTTTGCCGTTGGAACTCTTGTCGGCACTGGATCAGCTCACTAACCAACACTTGCCAGCGACTTCCTTTAAATTATAGTTTATTTGTTTGTTTGTTTTTTAATTCATGACGAATTGATGCCAAAATATTTGTCAATCAGCCCCATTGTGTTCATCGCCATAGTGGAGAAAGGTATTGGGTTGTGTAGTTATAACGAGGTTGATTTGTAGAATAGTTGTCATATGCTTTTTGTTTGATTTGTTGACATTTGCTGGGGTCGAACTATTTGTTTGTTCTGCAAATTATAGCCATTTCATCTGTAATTCTCGTCACTTTTAATAATGTAGTGCAAGCCATCATTGTGAGAAATGACATCTGTATATGTTCGTTGTATATAAAGAAATCTGTATTGTTGATTTTATATCAAGGATTTCTCATTTGGGTGTTACCATTCCTGATGAGTTTGCGTCCTCACTTGTTATCATTTGCTCCTTGACTTTTTCCATGTCTTTTCTTACATTAGGGTGCATTGCAGTTGTTGTTGTTGCTATTGCCATTTGCGTGCTGGTTGTGATGGGATCGCTTGATTTAAGATGCTTCGTAGAGGTAACAGATGTCATCTTTGGCGTATTTGTTGTGGCGAGATCTGCTGATTTAGTTACGGAGCTGATGTCCCAAAATAGGTCTTTGGGGAAGATAAGCAGACTGGGCAATTCTTTGCCAAATTCAAGACTTGAGTTGCTGGTACAGTCACGGCTTGCTCGACCATCTGGCGGACAAATACATTGGTACTCACATGGAGCCTGGAAAATAAATGAGATTTGGATTAGTTTGTGTCGTAATGCACTCATTCAGAAGTCTAATTTAGTTGAGTGTTTAATGCACCGTTACAATTATTTACCAAACTACTGACTTATCATGATTGCTTGCTACCAACCGTCTGTCAAGACGCCAGAGGCCATATATAACAATTATTTTCTCATCATCATCATGGAGTACCTTCTCCGCAACGAAGGTTGGCTACCATGGATCGCCATTCTACTCTGTTTCTTGCTTTGATGGTGCAGGCTGTCATAGATTGACTTGTCCATATTTTGATGTTACTCGTCCATGTTAGTCTTGGTCTGCCTCTTTTACCTTGTATTTTCCCTTCCAATATTACTTTTAGTAGGCTGTTGTGTCTTTAACATGCCCCAAATATTTCATTTGTCTTGTCTTAATTGTATTTAGTAGTTCTCTTTTTCGCCCGTGCGCTGCCGAGGCCCGAAAGGGGAGTAAAGAATAGCGGCGCTGTACCCTACCAGGCATGTTCGTAAGAGGCGAGAAAGGAAGGTTAGGCATGGGACTGGCTATCCCATACTGTAAAAAAATAAACCGAAAAAAACTTCACAAACATGAACAAGTCAAAGAAAGATCAAGTTAATCCGTCAACCAGGAAAGAGAAGGGCTCTCTGTCTAAGAGACGTATGACGCAATCCGGAGAAAGCCATAAGGAGTCCGGGTTGCCGACTCACCCTTTGTCTACCAGGAAATCATCCAGAATTGGCACCTGGAATGTTCGTACCCTTAACGAACAGGGAAAAGCGGCACAAGTGGCAGCAGAAATGACCAACTACAAGATAGATATTCTGGGAATGTGTGAAACAAGATGGCTGGGAGCGGAGAGAATAAAATTGAATACAGGGGAGATGATTTTATCATCAGGACACCAGGAACTAGGAGCACAACATAGCGAAGGGGTAACTATAATGCTATCAAAGAATGCACAGCAGACACTAATAGAATGGGAGGCAGTGGGACCAAGACTGGTGAGAGCAACATTTAGAACAACCAAAAACAAAATAAAATTACACATTATACAATGCTATGCACCAACCAACGATAAAGATGACACTTTTAAAGATGATTTTTATAAACAGCTACAATGTCAGATGGATGCAAGACGAGCCAAGGATATTATAATCTTGATGGGAGACCTAAATGCTAAGGTAGGATCAGACAACAGAGGCTTCGAAGAGATTATGGGAAAACATGGACTTGGAGATATAAACGAGAATGGAGAGATATTTGTGAATTTCTGCGCCCTTAATCAAATGAGCCTAGGAGGAACAATATTCCAACATAAAAGAATACACAAAGCTACATGGGTGTCACCAGATCATAGAACGGAAAATCAAATTGATCACATATGTATTAATAATAAGTTTAAGTCATCCTTACAGGATGTAAAAGTATATAGAGGGGCAGATGTAGCTTCTGATCATCATCTTCTGTTAGCCAAACTTAAAATTAAATTAAAAAGGTATACTACAACGAATAAGGGTAGAAAGTATTTCAATGTAGGGTTTCTTAAAGAACAAGGAATTAAAGATAAATTCGCAGTCACAATAGCAAACAAATACCAAGTCCTCCAACAACTAGAAAATACAATAAATATAGAAGATCATTGGAAACAGGTAAAAAATATATGGAAAGAGACATGCGAAGAAACACTGGGGAAAAGAGAACGCCAGGATAAGGCATGGATGACAGCAGAGACCCTGGATAAAATTAAAGAAAGAAAGAACAAGAAAGCAGACATAAATAAAAGCAAAACAAGAAGTAATAAAGCCAAGACACAGGAAGCTTACACAGAGGTGAACAAAGAAGTGAGAAGATGCATTAAAAGGGATAAGAGGAAATATATAGATGAACTAGCTAAAGAGGCAGAAGAAGCAGCAAATAAAGGGAATATGAAAGAACTGTACAACAGCACAAAGAAATTAGGTGGAAAATACAAACAGATCAACGCCTTAACAAAGATAAGGAATGAAATCTGCTTAGTAATATAAGGGAACAAATGGAGAGATGGAAAGAGCACTATGAAGAACTTTTGAACAGACCGGGCTCAAATAATCCTCCAGATATACTACCAGCAGAAGAAGAGTTACACGTTAACTGCGGAAAACCAAGCAAGGAAGAAATAATGAAAGCCACCAAACTATTAAAAGATGGTAAATCCACAGGACCAGACGAAATTCCTTCGGAAGCCATCAAAGCGGATATTAACACCTCTACCAAGATGTTACATGATCTATTGGATAAAATTTGGGAGAGGGAAGAAATACCTAAAGACTGGAAAGAAGGTTATATGATCAAACTACCAAAGAAAGGAAGTTTACAGGAGTGCACAAATTATAGGGGAATTATGCTACTATCAGTGCCAGGGAAAATATTAGGCAGAATCATTCTGGAGAGACTAAAAGAGGCTATAGAGAAACACTTGAGAGATGAACAAGCAGGTTTTAGGAAGAACAGATCATGTGCTGATCAAATAACTACTCTACGTATAATAGTTGAACAAAGTTTAGAACTAAAATCCCCACTTTATATTGGATTCATAGATTACAAAAAGGCATTTGATAGTTTAGACAGAAGAATGCTTTGGAAGTTGCTGAGTCATTACGGAATCCCCATAAAGTTTATTAACCTGATAAAAACAATGTATGAAGGAACAAAATGTAGTGTGGTGCATGAAGGACAGCTTACAGAAGCATTTGAAATAAAAACAGGAGTAAGGCAAGGATGCCTTCTGTCTCCATTTCTCTTTCTACTGGCCATAGATTGGATTATGAAAATAACTCAAAACAACAGAAATGGGATCCAGTGGTCACTGACCAAACAACTTGATGATTTAGACTTTGCTGATAACATAGCCTTCCTATCACACAGCCATCAACAGATGCAGGATAAAATGAGTATATTAGATGAGAGATCACAACAGCTAGGACTAAAGATTAATAGAGATAAGACCAACATTATGAGAATTAATGCAGTTGGCAATAACCAAATAAAACTAGGAGAAATACCTCTACTAGACGTACAATCTTATATATATATATCTGGGCAGTAATATAGATAAAGAGGGAGGAACAGAAAATGATACCAAAATAAGGATATCAAAAGCAAGAGGAGCTTTCATTGCACTGGGAAACATATGGAAATCCAAAGAAATTAGGCTAAATACAAAAATACAAATTTTCAACTCAAATGTTAAGTCGGTCCTATTATATGGCTGTGAAACATGGAGAATAACAAAATTGACAATCACGAAGGTACAGACTTTCATTAATGGATGCTTGCGCAGAATAAAGGGATGGAAATGGCAGGACAAAGTCACTAACGTGGAATTATGGAAATGTACCGGTCAAATACCAGTGGATAAAGAGATACAGCGAGGACGATGGCGATGGATAGGACACACACTACGGAAGCCAACTGAGAGTATTACACAAACAGTCCCTTTTTTGGAATCCCCAGGGGAAAAGACAAAGAGGAAGACCAAGGAATTCTTGGAGAAGACAGATCGAAGCAGAGATGAAGATGATGGGGAAGACATGGAATGATCTTAAAAGAATTGCAAAAAGCAGAACGACTTGGAAAGTGTTTGTTGAAGACCTATGCTCCACTGGGAGCTAAAAGGTAGAAGAAGAAGAAGTTCTCTTTTTATTTTCAGTTGTTTTAAAACTTCATCGTTTGTTTTCTTTTCTTTCCATCCAATTCTACCTATTCTTCTATAAATCCACATTTCAAAGGCTTCAATTTTCTGTTCTGTTTTCTTGTCTAATGTCCATGTTTCTGCACCATACAGGAATACTGAGAAGATGTAACATTTTGCCATTCTTAGTTTCAGCCCTGCTGATATTTGTTTTGTTGTTAATATATTTTTCATGGCATTAGAATTACTTTTTGCCATACCTATTATTTTTTACTTCAGAAATTTTGGGATTTGTTAGGCATTTACTGAGAGGTGTAGATTAATACAGCATGCCCAAAGTTACATTCTGTGAGGGTTACAGCTTTCATTGATCACTAGATAGAAAACAAACACTTCACCCTCCGAGAATCGAACTAGAGACAAATAATAATAAATGAATATCATTATAGAGGGAAACTTCCGAGGCGATAATCAGCGAATCATTTCAGAGAAGAAGAGGTATGTTTACAGCACTCGAAAAAAAAACCCGACAAATAATCAACAACAGAAAAAAACAAAACAAAGAACAATATATAGTTCGAAGCAGAATCGAACCCGTACTCAGTGGCACAGCTAGTTAGCTGAGTTGACAGTGTTCCCTAGCGTTTGGCTTTTCGTGGCAAGGCGCTGTGCCACTGAGTACGGGTTCGATCCTGCTTCGGACCATATATTCCTTGTTTCCTTTTTCTGTTATTGATTATTTGTCAATTTTTCCGAGTGCTGTAAACATACCTCTTGCTCTGAAATGATTAGCCGAGAATCTAACTACTGTTCCACTGACCTGTTTATTTCTCTAGACTAAACGCGCTATCCTATTTTTCAAAAATGTCAACAAATATGACACCGAAGTGCATGATCCGCTATAACCGCAAAAATCACAGACAAGAATGAAAGTAGGTTTCCGAGGCTTACAGGTAGTGAAATCGGTTTCACAACCACGATGTCTGATGAACTAGTCCCGCTGATTCCGATTTTTAAAGGAATCACGACTTGTTGAATTACAGCCCTAAAGCATCTACAGTCAGAAAGCAATGGCAGCCCGATGACGTATAGGGCCTAGACAATTACACAGCCAAATAATGCTGGGGTAATAGCATAGTTCTGTAAAGGGTATGCCACTTACATTTTAGGAATTGAAAAAAAATGTCAGGATACACGCAAAGACAATTATATAAATATGCCAAAACTAAATTCTAATAAATGTATTATAATCTAAATCACAGAGTTTAGAACAAAGGACAAGGGGTAGGGTTCGATCCCAACCGACGGCTTCCGGGTTCACCCAGTCTTAAATGGGTACCGGATTTTTTTCTGGGAAAGTAAAGCAGCACGGGCGTAATACCGACCACATTACCCCAAAAATCATGTGCTGAAGGTCTGTAAAATATAGGGTCACTAACACCATATTCCCTATTGGCGTGACTTGGCGTGACGGGGGTACTTTACTTTACAACAACGTCTTACTGACAGCCCTGCACGCGAGGTTCGCTGAAACATCTGGTACTAAAAGCTTACTCTGCTACTTCAACTCAAGCTGAAACCACCAAACATCTGGTACTAAAAGCTTACTCTGCTACTTCAACTCAAGCTGAAACCACCAAACATCTGGTACTAAAAGCTTACTCTGCTACTTCAACTCAAGCTGAAACCACCAAACATCTGGTACTAAAAGCTTACTCTGCTACTTCAACTCAAGCTGAAACCACCAAACATCTGGTACTAAAAGCTTACTCTGCTACTACAGTTCACTCTGAAAACACCAAACATCTGGTACTAAAAGCTTACTCTGCTACTACAGTTCACTCTGAAAACACCAAACATCTGGTACTAAAAGCTTACTCTGCTACTACAGTTCACTCTGAAAACACCAAACATCTGGTACTAAAAGCTTACTCTGATACTACAGTTCACTATGAAAACACCAAACATCTGGTACTAAAAGCTTACTCTGCTACTACAGTTCACTCTGAAAACACCAAACATCTGGTACTAAAAGCTTACTCTGCTACTACAGTTCACTCTGAAAACACCAAACATCTGGTACTAAAAGCTTACTCTGCTACTACAGTTCACTCTGAAAACACCAAACATCTGGTACTAAAAGCTTACTCTGCTACTTCAACTCAAGCTGAAACCACCAAACATCTGGTACTAAAAGCTTACTCTGCTACTACAGTTCACTCTGAAAACACCAAACATTTGGTACTAAAAGCTTACTCTGCTACTACAACTCAAGCTGAAACACCAAACATCTGGTACTAAAAGCTTACTCTGCTACTACAGTTCACTCTGAAAACACCAAACATTTGGCACTAAAAGCTTACTCTGCTACTTCAACTCAAGCTGAAACCACCAAACATCTGGTACTAAAAGCTTACTCTGCTACTACAATTCAAGCTGAAAACACCAAACATTTGGCACTAAAAGCTTACTCTGCTACTACAACTCAAGCTGAAACCACCAAACATCTGGTACTAAAAGCTTACTCTGATACTACAGTTCAAGCTGAAAACACCAAACATCTGGTACTAAAAGCTTACTCTGCTACTACAACTCAAGCTGAAAACACCAAACATCTGGTACTAAAAGCTTACTCTGCTACTACAACTCAAGCTGAAAACACCAAACAGCTGGCACTAAAAGTTTACTCTGCTACTACAACTCAAGCTGAAAACACCAAACATCTGGTACTAAAAGCTTACTCTGATACTACAACTCAAGCTGAAAACACCAAACATCTGGTACTAAAAGCTTACTCTGATACTCAGTTCAAGCTGAAAACACCAAACAGCTGGCACTAAAAGCTTACTCTATTACTGCGACGTTCAATGAAAACACAAACCTACTAATCAAATTCACATTTTCTACCACCTTGCACATGTTTATTGTTTTGAGTTTGCATATTAAATGCTTGAACAATATAAGATACCAACATCATGACTCATGTGAACGGTTACCTTGACAATGCAAAGTCCTCCGCCTGCCGAACACAAATCTGGGAAAATCTTGCATGGGTTATTATTGAGAGCATTGCACTTGGCACCTTCATGTGGCAGTGCCATTGACACTACAGACTGCCGCATCATTAAGTAGGTCCACATCACAAATGTGAATATCTTACTGTAATAAGAGGTAGACATCTTTTATAACTTCTCACGTCTCGACAACAAGTTGACAATCCAGTATATAACCGTTGAATTGAGATACGCTTTGTTACTGAAGCTGAGAGCCAAAATAACAGTTGAGATGGTGAAATACGTTTTCAAACTGGCAATGTGATTTTGTGAGTTAAATTGTGTATTTGCCAGGTTTATATAACAGCTGACGGTCCTACCCAAAGCCGGAAACAAGGCAGAACAACCATCGGACGATCCCTACCTGTCACTTAGTCATCTACTTATCACAAATGTAGTACCCAAGTTATAATATAAATGTATTATAAGCATGATGTGACGCATCCGTTTTTGGAAATGTTCCGGTAGCTGTTAATTAAATATGTTTAAAATAGAAACCAATAAATTTGGATTGCGAATGAATGAGTGTTTGTTGCAGATCTGAAACAGGACGTTATTGAACAAATTTCTATACAACGATGTTAATATTATAAAAATAACAAGCCATGCCCTCAAAATGAACCTGACATATAGGATGAGTCACACTTAAAAGTTAAGCCAACATGCATGCTGTCTTGTATAATTAATGTCTTTCTTAATTTTACTGGCTAAAGTTTCATAATCGATCCGTGTATTCATGAATGTTTGTCGAATCCAGGTTGCCCAGTGCATTAGCGGACGATGTAAATTAACCTAGCGGGTACAGATCTAAACGAAAACGAATGATACACGTTTCATATATTATGTTAGCCTCGCAGTTAATGTTTACTGCAATTTGTTTATGGGTTTCTCTTCAGCGCCTACATGACGACTACTGCTCTTCGTTGTCCACCATTAATTAAAAGACGTTGAGTGGGCGTGTATGCGTTGTGTTGTTTACAGCAAGATGCGATATTTGCGCCTTCCCCCTCATAACAGTATTCAGCAAGATCCTTCTTGAGTACCGCATTTCCTTCCCTCTCAATCCCTAAACGCTTGGACTGGACTCTCTTACTAGAGATACCCATCTACATTAACTACGGAGAAGAAAGAAGAACCAAAAAGGCTTTTGCAACAAGCAGAATATCCTCAAATTACAGAGGGACTGCTTGAAACTATCAAAGTACCCAAACAAAGAAGACAAAGAACCCCCACCAAAAACAGATTCTTCACAGACTTTAAGTCACTCCAGGAGTCTCTTAAAACATCTAAGCATTTCGATCCCCCAGTCAAGACAACATCTCATAACTAAATGAGCTGCTACAGTCTGCACAGGTAACCTTGCAAATGATATCCTACCACTTCGAAATTGGCGGGAAAAAGGTAGCTGACACCCCTCTCTAAAAATGGCAGCCGAAAGGCCCAGTACAATAGTTCAGCAATCTACAGGCAGGATAGAACAATAAGTTGAATTAAATGCAGAAAAAAAATTGGAGAAAAAGTTGCAAATAAACGACATGCAGGTCTAATTTATCTGCTACCACGACACGCCAAGGCCATTTTCCGCTTCAGAACAGGCAACTGCTGACTCCTGAGTCACCTTCACCGTCTAAGAATAACCCAGACTGACGAATGTCACTGCTGACTTCTGAGCCACTTTCATCTTCTAGGAATAACCCAGACTGAGGAACGTCACTGCTGACTCCTGAGCTACCTTCACCTTCAAGGAATAGCCCACAATGAAATATGTCACTGCTGACTCCTGAGCTACCTTCACCTTCTAGGAATAACCCAGACTGAGGAATGTCACTGCTGACTCCTGAGCTACCTTCACCTTCTAGGAATAACCCAGACTGAGGAATGTCACTGCTGACTCCTGAGCTACCTTCACATTTCAAGGAATAACCCAGACTGACGAATGTCACTGCTGACTCCTGAGCCACCTTCACCGTCTAAGAATAACCCAGACTGACGAATGTCACTGCTGACTCCTGAGCCACCTTCACCTTCTATGAATAACCCAGACTGAGGAACGTCACTGCTGACTCCTGAACTACCTTCACCTTCTAGGAATAACCCAGACTGAGGAATGTCACTGCTGACTCCTGAGCTACCTTCACCTTCTAGGAAAACCCAGACTGAGGAATGTCGCTGCTGACTCCTGAGCTACCTTCACCTTCTATGAATAACCCAGACTGACGAATGTCACCGCTGACTTCTGAGCCACCTTCACCGTCTAAGAATAACCCAGACTGACGAATGTCATTGCTGACTCCTGAGCTACCTTCGCCTTCAAAGAATAACCTAAACTGACGAATGCTGACTCCTGAGTCACCTTTACCGTCTAAGAATAACCCAGACTGACGAATGTCACTGCTGACTCCTGAGCCACTTTCATCTTCTAGGAATAACCCAGACTGAGGAATGTCACTGCTGACTCCTGAGTCACCTTCACCGTCTAAGAATAACCCAGACTGAGGAATGTCACTGCTGACTGCTGAGCCACCTTCACCTTCTAGGAATAACCCAGACAGACGAATGTCACTGCTGACTCCTGAGCTACCTTCACCTTCAAGTAATAACCCAGACTGAGGAATGTCACTGCTGACTCCTGAGCTACCTTCACCGTCTAAGAATAACCTAAACTGACGAATGCTGACTCCTGAGCCACCTTCACCTTCTAGGAATAACCCAGACTGAGGAATGTCACTGCTGACTCCTGAGTCCCCTTCACCTTCTAGGAATAACCCAGACTGACGAATGTCGCTGCTGACTCCTGAGTCACCTTCACCTTCTAGAAATAACCCAGACTGACGAATGTCACTGGTGACTCATGAGCCACCTTCACGTTCTAGAAATAACCCAGACTGACGAATGTCACTGCTGACTCCTGAGCCACCTTCTCTCTTCTACCTTTTAGCTCCCAGTGGAGCATAGGTCTTCAACAAACACTTTCCAAGTCGTTCTGTTTTTTGCAATTCTTTTAAGATCATTCCATGTCTTCCCCATCATCTTCATCTCTGCTTCAATCTGTCTTCTCCAAGAATTCCTTGGTCTACCTCTTTGTCTTTTCCCCTGGGGATTCCAAAAAAGGGCCTGTTGTGTAATACTCTCAGTTGGTTTCCGTAGTGTGTGTCCTATCCATCGCCATCGTCTTCGCTGTATTTCTTTATCCACTGGTATTTGACCGGTACATTTCCATAATTCCACGTTTGTGACTTTGTCCTGCCATTTCCATCCCTTTATTCTGCGCAAGCATCCATTAATGAAAGTCTGTACCTTCGTGATTGTCAATTTTGTTATTCTCCATGTTTCACAGCCATATAATAGAACCGACTTAACATTGGAGTTGAAAATTTGTATTTTTGTATTTAGCCTAATTTCTTTGGATTTCCATATGTTTCCCAGTGCAATGAAAGCTCCTCTTGCTTTTGATATCCTTATTTTGGTATCGTTTTCTGTTCCTCCCTCTTTATCTATATTACTGCCCAGATATATATAAGATTGTACGTCTAGTAGAGGTATTTCTCCTAGTTTTATTTGGTTATTGCCAACTGCATTAATTCTCATAATGTTGGTCTTATCTCTATTAATCTTTAGTCCTAGCTGTTGTGATCTCTCATCTAATATACTCATTTTATCTTGCATCTGTTGGTGGCTGTGTGATAGGAGAGCTATGTCATCAGCAAAGTCTAAATCATCAAGTTGTTTGGTCAGTGACCACTGGATCCCATTTCTGTTGTTTTGAGTTATTTTCATAATCCAATCTATGGCCAGTAGAAAGAGAAATGGAGACAGAAGGCATCCTTGCCTTACTCCTGTTCTTATTTCAAATGCTTCTGTAAGCTGTCCTTCATGCACCACACTACATTTTGTTCCTTCATACATTGTTTTTATCAGGTTAATAAACTTTATGGGGATTCCATAATGACTCAGCAACTTCCAAAGCATTCTTCTGTCTAAACTATCAAATGCCTTTTCGTAATCTATGAATCCAATATAAAGTGGGGATTTTAGTTCTAAACTTTGTTCAACTATTATACGTAGAGTAGTTATTTGATCAGCACATGATCTGTTCTTCCTAAAACCTGCTTGTTCATCTCTCAAGTGTTTCTCTATAGCCTCTTTTAGTCTCTCCAGAATGATTCTGCCTAATATTTTCCCTGGCACTGATAGTAGCATAATTCCCCTATAATTTGTGCACTCCTGTAAACTTCCTTTCTTTGGTAGTTTGATCATATAACCTTCTCTCCAGTCTTTAGGTATTTCTTCCCTCTCCCAAATTTTATCCAATAGATTATGTAACATCTTGGTAGAGGTGATAATATCTGCTTTGATGGCTTCCGAAGGAATTTCATCTGGTCCTGTGGCTTTACCATCTTTTAACAGTTTGATGGCTTTCATTATTTCTTCTTTGCTTGGTTTTCCGCAGTTAACGTGTAATTCTTCTTCTGCTGGTAGTATATCTGGAGGAATAGCCCACAATGAAATATGTCACTGCTGACTCCTGAGCCACCTTCACCTTCTAGAAATAACCCAGACTGACGAATGTCACTGCTGACTCCTGAGTCACCTTCACCTTCAAGGAATAACCCAGACTGACGAATGTCACTGCTGACTCCTGAGCTACCTTCACCTTCAAGGAATAACCCAGACTGACGAACGTCACTGCTAACTCCTTAGTCACCTTCACCTTGTAGGAATAACGCAGACTGACCAATGTCTCTGCTGACTCCTGAGTCACCTTCACTGTCTAGGAATAACCCAGACTTACCAATGTCTCTGCTGACTCCTGAGTCATCTTCGCCGTCTAGTAATAATCCAAACTGACGAATGTCACTGCGGAAAGGAAGGGCAGACTCCAGAACACTTTCTTTAGTCAAAGCTGAATTTCCACGTTAAGCCTGGCCCAACAACATAGACATCATCATCAAGTCGCATGTCTTTTGCAGAACGGTGCATTCACCTCAGCCCGTCTAAAAGAATGTCTGTCTCTAGCTAGATCTCCCACAGAACGGTGCAATCACCACATCCCGTCTGAAAGAATGTCTGTCTCTAGCTAGATCTCCCACAGAACGGTGCAATCACCACATCCCGTCTGAAATAATGTCTGTCTCTAGCTAGATCTCCCACAGAACGGTGCAATCACCACATCCCGTCTGAAAGAATGTCTGTCTCTAGCTAGATCTCCCACAGAACGGTGCAATCACCACATCCCGTCTGAAAGAATGTCTGTCTCTATCTAGATCTCCCACAGAACGGTGCAATCACCACATCCCGTCTGAAAGAATGTCTGTCTCTAGCGAGATCGCCCACAGAACGGTGCATTTACCACAGCCGGTCTGACGTGTTATTGCACAAGTAATTTTTTTCATTTTCTCAAATGCCTGAGCTATTCTGCTTTTTATTTCTATGGTGCATCTTCCATCTGATGTTACTATTGTACCCAAGTATTCGACATCCTGTGCTTGTTTCAGCGCAACTACAGGATTGAAAATTATGATTACAATTTATGAAGAGAAACTCCAAATTTAGACAAACCTGAAGACATCTGAACAATATTACGTTATTTAGTTATGGAAGGCCCCGGTATCACTGCAAACTAATTAAAATCCATAATTGCTCAACTGCCCGTGCCAGCGTAATCATCCGAATTAATATCTCATCTCCCAAACAAAGAAAGGTAACTGTAGTCCCCATCGTAGCAGTCTTAGCACACGCCAAAAGACATAAGGCGAAACCACGCAGAAAGTGAACACAGCCAACTGTTCCCTGTCATGCGATATCATCATTCATCGTAAAAAATTGGAATATCGAAACATGATCAAAACGGATGAGACACACAGCTCACGGTGTGCACAGAGCACTTAACTCAGTAGCTCCTGCAACAAGCCGGACTTGGAATATGAGGAAACTGCAACAAGGAACACTTTTCATGCATAACATTCAATGGTTCCTGCCGCCTATCCACCATATACCGGAAGTTCACGTCCTCCTGAAAATGATGATCGTCATATTTTTTTTTTTTTTTTTATGTATAGCGCTTGAGGATGTTAGCCATCGTTGTTGACTCCAATTCCGAACATATAAACACACACCGTCTACCCGTATTCCCGTCGCACATCAAACATCAGACCGTAAGATCAGCGTATGGCCGGTCTAGGGATTTACGATCAATATTACGTTTCATTATCCATGTGGTACTTATGACTAGAGCCTTTTATTCAGCCAGAACTGTCCGGAACGCGTTCAGATAAACTTTCAGGATTTTAATGGTCACCGGACTTCATTTTTCACTTACTGCTAGTTTTTTTTTTAAATTTCATTTGTATAAGTGTAATAAAAGTATAATCATAACTTGATACAGGAAACAGTCTGAGAGATAAGATCAGAAATGAAGAACTGAGAAAAAAGCTAGGAATAGCCCCCACCATAGAATATATAAGGAAACAACATATAAAATGGTTTGGCCACGTGACAAGGCAGGAAGATCAAAACACAACACAACGAGCCTTCAGCAAACGTTGTGAGAACACCAGACCCAAGGGTCGATCACGAAAATGATGGATCGATGGAATATTAGAAGCACTAGAGAACATAACAGCAGCAGAGGCCAACAGAAAAGCAAAAGACAGCAAATTATATCTTCCCTTGACGCTGAAAGGCAAAAGAGGAAGGAAAGAAGAAGAAGAAGATAATTTGATAAATGAAATATAAATTGTAATGTTAGAAGACAGGGTTGTACAAGCCTGGTATATCACGATTTTCTTCTTGTACGAGCTGGGATGATAGAGTTATGTGGTTAACTCCCCATTAGAGGAAAAACAAACCACTGCTTACAACGATCATCATCATCAAGTACCAGGCCTGCTGACGTAGGTGATCATGTCTCTCCACAACTTTCGATCTCGACAGTTAATTATCATTTCTGTTGTTGACATTCTGCCAAGCCATTCTCTTAAGCTGTCTGTTAACTTTTCTCTTTGCTTCCCTCTATCTCTTCGTCCCTCAATTATACCAGTTGTTAGAATATATTCAAGGTGTTCTCTTCTGATTACATGGCCAAAAAAATGATGATTGTTTCTTCCTAATATTGGAAATTAACTCTCTTTTTGCTTTCACCTCTCTCATATCGTTTTCATTACTCTTCTTAGCTGTCCATGGTATTCTCAACATTCTTATGTAGAAACACGTTTCTACAGCCTCCTGTGATTTCCTTGTCTGTTGTCCTATTGTCCATGATTCACATCCATATGTTAAGACTAGCTCTACATAACATTTAAGAACTCTTTTTCTTGTTTCTTTTGTCAAAAATGAATTGCATAGTATCTTCCTCATTTCTTGGAAAGCTGCTTTTGCCTGAGCCGTTCTGCATCTCACCTCTGTTGTACATCTTCCGTCCGAGGTTAACAAAGTTCCCAAATATTTAAATTCATTTACCTGTTTTAATATTGTTCCACTAGTCTTTATTTTGCACTGAGGTGATGTCTTTTTCTTTGCTGTTACCTTTACCTCTGTCTTTTTGCTATTAAGTCTGAGTCCTTTATTTTTGCTTTCTTTCACTATAATGTCTAACATTTCTTGTAACTCATTTTTACTCTTAGCGATTAAGACTGTATCATCAGCGTACCTTAAATTATTTATATTATGACCTCCAATTGTTATTCCAGGCATGTCCCTTAAGGATCTTAAAATATTCTCAATATATATATATTAAACACATCTGGTGACAGCACACAACCTTGCCTAAGACTGTTTTTTTCTTTTGTTGAAACATTCCAATTACGCAATCGATAGGCGGTTGGCTTACCACGGCAACAGCCGGGTTCGTACCCTGGCGAGGACACCTGGGTTTTACTAATTCCCTAAAAATTAGTGGAGCCGCGATAGCTCAGTGGTTAGTGAACTGGACTACTACGGACAAGGGGTAGGGTTCGATCCCAACCGACGGCTCCGGGTTCACCCAGCCTTAAATGGGTACCGGATTTTTTCTGGGAAAGTAAAGCAGCACGGGCGTAATACCGACCACATTACCCCAAAAATCATGTGCTGAAGGTCTGTAAAATATAGGGTCACTAACACCATATTTCCCTATACGCCACTTGGCGTGACGGGGGGTACTTTACTTTTTTTTTTTATTCCCAATTAATTTCCAGCCCTTACGGCCGCTGTCTGCTGCCAGTACATGTTCTTTAGTATTCTTATATCTTTGCTGTCTACGTTTATGCCTTCTAAAATTTTGATTATTTCTTGGTGCTCTACTTTGTCAAAAGCTTGGTATAATCTATGAAACATAGGTATAAATCTGCTTTCACCTCTATGGCTCTTTCTACTAAAGATCATATGATGTATATGGCGTTCCTTTCTATCTATTGTCCTTTCGAGCCGAAGACGGCACATAGGGCAGAACCACAATCTCAAAAACAGAAACCTTGCGTGCCAAAATGGCACATATTGCAGAGATCACTGCTTCTAAAAAAAGCTCTATGGCGTTCCTTTACCTCTAACAAAATCACACTGTTCATCAGGTGTCAGGTCGGGTAAATATACCTGCTACTGTATGCAGTAAACAGTACAACCGCGGCTGCCTTGCTATCTTGCAGGTATACTCGGGAGAGTAAAAGGCTAAGGGAGGGTACCCTGATGTAAAACAACCCCGCTGCCTTGTGAGTGAGACTTTTTAGTCAAAGGCTAGCGGAGCCAACCGTAAACAAACCGACGGAAGGCAGCAGAAAACCACCGTCGTAATTTCTTTGTACAATCATGAATCGCCACAATAATAAAAATCACGACAACAACGTTAAGGGGGATTCCAATGGAAAACCCTCGTTCGGTAGGGGACATAATTACAATACCTTTTGCATAATTCTGTAGATTTATCATTATTCTTTTTGCGACAGTAAATCTAGGGAGAAAAATATTGTAAATTTGACAAAGCTGAGGTTTCTTTCTTTAAACTGTCTCGCTCAAGATAGTCATCGTCATCATGTGCCATATCGGTTGGCGTAGGTGATCATGTCCTTCCACAATCTTCTATCTACAGTGCATCGTATCAGTTTTGTTGTTTACTGTTTAGTCTAGGCAATATAAGAAGGTAGTTTGCCATTCCTTTCCTTTTTGGCAGTGACTGTACTAGTCGGAGATCGCAGCCATTGTCTCTAGATAGTGCTTTTATATAAATAGCTAAAACTGACAAATAAGATTTGTCACATCAAAAAATGCGAGGAACCGAAAATATCTTACCTGTTACAGGTAGAGAACAAAGAAGGTAAACTATGAGTCAGCAACGTGGTTCAGCCAATGGGTAAAGGTAAAGGTAAAGGTAAAGTACGAGACTTGCACCGGCGTCTTAGCACGCGAGTGTTACACCCATATGTGCTCGGCCGCCTATCCAGAAATGTTCGGAGATTTATGTATAGTGTCGCCTCAAGCATCGAAACTCAGATGCGAAGCAACATTCCTCACCTTCCCAGGGTAATACCCTGGTACCCATTTCTGCCAACGGATGGGTCGACAGTGGAGGTAATTTTTTTTTTCCGTCCACGAGTACAATTCACACTGCTTCCAGCGGGTTTTCCGAATGTCGGTAGTGCAGTCGGGTGGTTTTCCCAACTAGGCCACCGAGGCCCCCAGCCAATGGGTTTATTTTTAAAAAGTTAGTCTTCAATAAATCTTGCCTAACTTAGAGAGACTAAGTTCGCACTCGATTGCAATGAAAGAATGATGATAATTTATTTGAAAACATGTTAAATGGCGAGATTGGAAAGTAAGCAGCAATTACTAAAAATACTAGTTAATGATTAACGAATTCTAGATATTATTATTATTATACATTATTACATATGGCCCTTTTCGTCTTGTCAGACGGTTTAGTGAGGCTGTTGTGCATTTTTTGTTTGTTTGTTGAGGTTTTAGTTTTTGTCGAACAACTTCTCTCGTGGCTGATTCTACCAATATTTGGTAAACACATTCTGCCACAGAATGAGCAGATACATTGATCCACAGGGTTTTCCCATTTTTTTTTCATGAGTCTTTTTCTCCTCCATGTTTAGCCATAGTACAGCATCAAATGATGTTATGCATTTTTTAAATACAGGCTCTCCATGATGTGCGATCACTTGCGTGATGTTCTCAGTCATTTTCACAGACGGAGAAGTCATTCAGAGATGATTTACAGATATCTCTATATCGTAGTTTAGGTCTGCCGATTTGCCTTTTTCTGTGTGTTAGTTCACCATATAGTATTTGCTTGGGGATGCGTTTTTCTTCCATTCGCTGGACATGCCCCAGCCATCTTAGTCTTCGACATCTGAGCATCGACATGAGTGTTGGGGTCTTAGCACGCTGCAGGACAGTTAAGTTGGTTATTTTGTCCTGCCATTTGATGTGCATTGTTCTGCGGAGACATCGCGCGTGGATGATATTTAGTCCTTATTTTATGATTTGAGTATGTTGTCCAGGTTTCAGATCCATATAACAGTAAGCTAAGCACACAGGTCTGATATATTAAGAATTTGGTCTTGAGTGTTAGTTTCCTGTTGTTCCAGGCCCTTTCTGTGAGTTTGCCGAAAGTCGTAAAACTTGAACAAGTCCAGGGCACATGGTCCTTATGTTGCATGTGCCAAGTTTACACATCGCTGCTTTCTTCCTCATTTATCTATGCCTACTCTGCCTGGGCACAGAATATGGAGATAGTGCCTTACCGAGACACACTTTTCCCCTCTCGGCCTCATTTCAAGAATTTCCGCGGAAGGGACGAGGTCCATACGTTCGGAATTGAAAGAAGATGCAGGGGAAGCCAGAAAGACGGGTTGTATACATTTTATAGATTATCTAAATATCAAGTCATATAAGGAGACGATGCTCGTTGTGCATCGGTCATGTAGGTCCCACTCAGAATCAGTGACGTATACTGGTTTTGGAGTCTGTGCTACCGCTGACATAATAAATAAAAACATACATTATATTCAGTAGGCTAACATAAAGTAATATTTTCTAATGACATCACTACATTTTAAATTACTTACTTATTTATGTTATAGTTAATTATATCCGTCTTGTTTAGGACGAAAATGTCTTGATGACTTTGTCATTGAAAGTACTGTTAGGTTGGTTTCTAAGTTTCTGAATGATTTCTCAATGGACATTAATGCCAAACCAGATAAGCGTTCTTGTGTCTGAGTTGAGCGACAATAAGATTTGATTCTCTTGGGAGCAGAAAAAGTTCTTTCTACAGATGCTGATGCGCATAACGTAGTTATAAATTGCTAAGAAAGTTCCGGTAATCAGACATAGTTTCACTTTCACTTTGTGACGATTCTGATTGGCTAGAGCTAAAAATAACCAATGAAACCACATTCATCTAGCGGCAACACACCCATATTATTTTGATTCCATTTTTGAATGTCAAGGTAGTTAATACTTGTCCGGATCGAGGAAAAATATACCGTTGGCTCCTAGAGGTTTCAATGTAGAATAGTTATAACATTCACAAACGTTATAGTGGTCAGAGGAAAACCTTGCTTTATTAAATGCAAATCAAAGCAAATAAATCATATTGCCTTACGAAATGTGTAATTGAATATTAGAAAATTTGTAATACAATTATTTTAAAAAATTTAATAAATTATCATTATTTTTTGTATTTCGTTAATATGTTCAGGCTACCGGCGGTAGCTGAGGTATCATAGAGAATACGCCACTGCTCAGAATAGATGAAAGAATAATCCCAAGCTACGCCATATTTATCTCTTATTGGGCTGAAGACCGGCACTTAGGACAGAGATTCCAACTCTTCACGTCTAGTGATTCACCGCCAGGTTACGGGTGTCCGGTTAGCGCAATCGATAGGCGGTTGGCTTACCACGGCAACAGCCGGGGTTCGTACCCTGGCGAGTACACCTGGGTTTTAAAAATTAGTACCTCTGAAGTCAGAGTAAATCTGCCTGCATGGCGAGGGGCATCCTGTAATGGGATAAAACAGACTTTACACACAAAATTCAGTCCCACAAAATTGAGTGGGTGGGACTTCGTCAGAGGTCAAAGCTGACGAAAGCGAAAGAACGAACGCCAGGTTAAATCATTGCTGAGTCCATTAACCGTTCTTCGTAAACTTTGTGTCTTTTTTTTTTTTGTAACACTCCATGTGAAGTTTTGGCTTGGGCACCGCCCCCTCTGGATAGTTTCAGGGGGCGGTGGCTTGGTAGTATTCTTTAGTTTTATTCTGAGCACATGACCGATGTACTTCTACCGTCTTCTCCTTACTGATGAGTAATCATTGTGTGATAGCTTACTTCTCTTAATTTCATTGGGTGTAAAGTCTCTCCAATTTATGTTCAACAGTCTTCAGAAGCATTCATTTTTAAAGACAATTACTCTAATTTTCTACATCTTGAGTGGATTTATAGCTCTCATACTAGCACTGGTATTACACGAGATTTGAACAGTATTATTTTCGTGTGTTTGCTACGTACTTTTCATCTAAGAATTCTTGCAAGTTTGTAAAGGCATTTGATTCCAAAATGATACAGGTCACAACTTCAGTTGTGTTTTCGTCCCGTGACATTTTGCTATCTCGGGGAGTCAACTTCAAAAACGAAACCCAACACTTGTGAATAAATAAGTTGCTAACAACACGGTAGCACATAGTCGGAAGATTTTTATTACAGTATGTTCAGTGGCGGAGAAACACCTAGATGTGTGTAACGGTCACGTGTTCACATTGAGAGCAGATAGGCGTCGTCAAATGTAGAAGCCCCAGAAAAGCTCACGATGACGGTATCACATTTAAACTCTATACACATTAACATGACACGGACACGATACAAGATCCACTGGCTTTGCCAAGACCATGTTGAATGGCGCAGTTTCAAGTACGAGGAGACAATGGAACGATGTGAGCACTCTTACACAGTGTATTATGGCAGTTTTACTTGAGAGAATACATAAAAAATATATTTTAGATCACATACGGGCCTTTCTTGGAAACGAGAAGAAAACCAGGATTTACTGAACATTTATGTATCCTATGTTTTTTTTTTTTTTCGTTTCTGAAGAGGGTCTTATATTTTCCGAAACGTCATCGCTTTTTGTTTGTTCTCACAAAGAAAGCTGTCATAACATATTGAATGATATTGGCCTCACATCGTTCCCTGCTCACCAGCTTCTCCGCAGGCCTGCAACTCTTTGCCTATTCCCAAGAGAAAACAAGGCTGAAACTGAGAAAGGGTTAAGGCATAAAATGCGAAGCTGCAGTAAAGCTGAATATGAGGAAAAATTAAAAAATAAAAAAAGGTATGTAAGAAGCTTTACGTGACAAGTGGACGACACAGACTAAACAACGTTTCGGCTCAATAGGCCTTCATCAGGAACTTCGGTTTTCTCCTCTATAAAAAATTTTTTTTCTGTGCTTCTTACCCCTCATTTATTTTTACTGTACCCCACTCTCAGACATCTCACTCTTAGCGTCTTTTACACCTGTCAGACTACTATTCGATTCTTTCTCCTTTGTGTTTGCACACTGACCCTTGTGTTTACTCCTCTGGTTCTGTTTACATTTACGCACTTTTTCGCACGATTTTCGACGTTCACGACAGCCGCACTTGGTTACGATTTTATTTTGGATTTGACAGGATAGTTTTACTTTTTGTTGTTGTTTTCTTTAACACATTTCGATTGTTTTTGTTTTGGTTGTTTCGTTATTAATTTGTGTGTGTGTGTTTTTATTGTTTGTTCCTGATGAAGGCCTATTGAGCCGAAACGTTGTTTAGTCTGTGTCGTCCACTTGTCACGTAAAGCTTCTTACATACCTTTTTTTATTTTTTAATTTTTCCTGAAACTGAGAAGGCGATAGAAAACTGCGCCAGGATAAACCTTCAGAAAGCGGTTCTTAGTTGTGATGGTTGGGGTACGGCTTTCTTTGTCTGCTTCGATGTTGATAGCCCGTGGTCTTTGAGTGGAACATGAACGTCACACGCGTGCCCCAACGAAGTCCAAGGATACGGAACTAGTGATGAATGAGTGAATGACATTGTGCTACATAGGTCGTCGGTATCGTGTGCAACTTTTTGAACAGTTCTATATCTTTGGTTGCGTTGGTGAGAGAATTCATTATTTTTGTTCGTGTTGACTTTTAGACTTATAAACAATAACATAACATTTCACCAAAAGTGTGTGTTAATGAGAGCTACTATATATATATATATCAAAAGTTAGTAAACCGGCCTGCTAAAGACAGGGGATTGAGTTCGATTTCAATCGACAGCCTTGCAAATACGTACCACAATTTTTTCGGGGAATGAAGAATGGTACTGGCATAGTGCTGACCACTTTATTTACCATTAAGTGTCATGTCTGCTGGTATAGATAATCATGTCTTCCCACAAAGTTCTATCTCTGTTTATCAATTTTGTTGTTTATTTCCTACCAAACTATTCTCTTAAACTGCCTTATTATTTCTCTCGGTTTCCCTCCATCTCTTAACTCTTTTTTCAATTGTCACAATAATCCCAGCTGTTCCCTTCTCATTTACATGGCCAGTAAATGATTGTTTTATCTAATGTTGGAAATCAGTGTTTATTTTTCTTTGGCCTCATTTTAGCTGTCCCATGTGTTCTCAACACTCTTCTGTAAACCACATTTGTCTGGTGTCCATCGACTTTCCTCTCTTGTCCAGGATCGACATCCATAGATCTAGACCGACTCTACACACCATTGAAGATATATTCTTCCTATTTAGCACAAATGTTAACAGAATATGTTTTCTCATTTCTTTGGATTGCCGCCTTTGCCTGCACTATTCTGCACCTCACTTCTGTTGTACACCTACCACGTGAAGTTAATATCGTGTCCAGGTAATTCGTTTCACTGACCTATTTTAATAATATCCCATTCCCAGCTGACTGCATCAGGATCAGCGAGCAACAGAACTGACCAAGACTCTGCTACACCTTCCAGCGGTGCTACTGGTAACTATCCAGTCTGGCCAAGCGAGTAGGGAACGAAGAAGGAAGGCAACACGGTACCCACAATGCTGTGCTGGGTGCGTTTTGTTCGGCCAATAGTATGAAGATAGTGTCCTGCCCAAAACTCACATTCCCCCTTGGATCTTCTTAAAACGTTCCGAAGGAGGGACAAGGTTCTTACATTCGGAATCTGTATCTTCATGATTGTCATTTTTGTTGTTCTCCATGTTTCACAGCCATATAAAAATAGTGACTTAACATTGGAGTTTAAAATTTTAATTTTTGTATTTAACCTATTTTCTTTGGACTTCCAGATATTTCCCAGTGCAACGAATGCTCCTCTTACTTTCGATATCCTTATTTTGGTATCATTCTCTGTTCCTTCTTCTTTGTCTATATTCTATCTATTAACCTTTCGAGCCGTAGCTGGCCCATAGGGCGTAGACCAAGATACTCCTTCTCTTATCTGAATTTTTGTTCTAGCAGTTTTCAATTCTTTTAAAGATATTTTATAAAAACTCGCCATTTGTCTCTGTTCTGTGCAAGCAGCTCTATCTCATTGAGGGAGCTGATTCCTGCTGCTTTTGCCTCTCTCAGCAATGTTCTTCTCAGTGTTTGATTATCTATATTACTGCCCAGATATATGTAAGATTGTACGTCTCTCTCTCTTGAACCTTTCGAGCCGTAACCGGCCCATAGGGCGTAGACCAAGATACACCTTCTCCTATATGAATTTTTGTTCGAGCAGTTTTCTTTTAAAGATATTTTATCAAATCTCGCCATCTGTCTCTGTTCTGTGCAAGCAGTTCTATCTCATTGAGGGAGCCGATTCCTGCTGCTCTTGCCTCTCTCATCAATGTTCTTCTCAGTGTCTCCCTGGGTCTTCCTCTTTTTCTTTTACCTGTTGTTTCCCATATGAGGGCTTGCTTTGCTATTCGATTATTATCTCTTCTCATCACATGTCCAACGTATGACCATCGTCTTTTCTTTATTACTGAAGATATTAGTGGTTGATTGGCGATTTCTCTAATTTCCTCGCTTGTTTTGAATTCGTTCCATTCTATACCAAGTATTTTCCTTAGACATTTATTTTCGAATGCGTTCAACTTTGTTTCTATATCTCTTGTTGTTTTCCAGCTTTCACACGCATACGTAAGGGTTGATAGTACATTTGATTTGAATAGCCTAAGTTTTGTGTTTGTGCTAATGAGTTTTGATTTCCACAACTTTTCAAGGCTTCTGAAAGACATTGCTGCTTTAGCCAGTCTGATTCTAATTTCTTTGCTCGTATCCCCTTCTCGATCAATGTGACTTCCAAGATAGATAAAGTGATCGATCTCTTCTACTGGTTTGTTTTCCATGTATATTTTGTCACTTGTTGGAATTAAACTTTTCATGACTTTAGTCTTTTCATGATTGACCTCAAGCCCAATTTTGCTGGCTATTGATGATAGTTCATTTGTGTTTTCCTGCATCGTTTTTATCTGACTGCTGATGAGAACTATGTCATCAGCAAAGTCGAGGTCCTCCAAATGGTCTCCTTGTATCCATTCGATGCCTTTATTACCAGTGCACGTCTAGTACAGTGGACGTCTATTGTACGTCTAGTAGAAGTATTTGTCATATTATTATTTGGTTATTGCCAATTGCATTAATTCTCATAATTGTGGTCTTATCTCTATTTATTTTCAGTCCCACCTGTTGTGATCTCTCATCAAGTATGCTCATTTTATCTTGCATCTATTGATGGTTGTGTGCTAGGAAGGCTATGTTATCAGCAAAGTCTAAATCATCAAGTTGCCAAGTCAGTGACCAATGGTTTCCATTTCTGTTGTTCTGAGTTATTTTCATAATCCAATCTATGGCCAGTAAAAAGAGAAATGGAGACAGAAGGCATCCCTGCCTTACTCCTATTCTTATTTCAAATGCTTCTGTAAGCTGTCCTTCATGCACCACACTACATTTTGTTCCTTCATACATTGTTTTTATCAGGTTAATAAACTTTATGGGGATGCCGTAATGACTCAGCAACTTCCAAAGCATTCTTCTGTCCAAACTATCAAATGCCTTTTCGTAATCTATGAATCCAATATAAAGTGGGAACTGTAGTTCTAAACTTTGTTCAACTATTCTACTGAGGTATTTGATTAGCGCATGATCTGTTTTACCTAAAACCTGCTTGTTCATTTTTCAAATGTTTCTCTATGCCCTCTTTTAGTCTCTCCAGAATGATTCTGCTTAATATATTTCTAGGCACTGATACTAGCGTAATTTCTTTATAATTTGTGCACTCCCGTAAACTCCCTTCCTTTGGTAGTTTATTTATATTACCTTCTCTCCAGTCTTTAGGTATTTCTTCCCTCTCCCAAATTTTCTCTAGTAGATTATGTAACATCTTGATAGGGGTGCTAATATCTGATTTTATGGCTTCTGAAGGAATTTCATCTGGTCCTGTGGCTTTACCATTTTTTAATAAATTTATGGCTTTCTTTTTCACTTTATTGAGAAAATATTATTAGATCAATAGTAGACAAGAAAAGAATTGAAGTCAACGTCACAACATAAATAATTTTCTATATGCGGATGACGCAGTCTTAATAGCAGAAGCAGAGAATGGACTATAAGAAATGATATATATAATAGTAAAAGAAAGCAATGAGAAAAGTCTCAGTCTGAATAGTAAGAAAACAGAAGTAATGGTCATATCGAAGAAACAATCATCACCATTACGCAGCATGAAAATAAACAGGACAAATCTGAAACAGGGGCAAAGGGTTAAATACTTGGGCACAGTAATAACATCAGATAGAAGATGCACCACAGAAGTAAAACGCAGAATAGCTCAGTCCAAAATAGCATTTCAGAAAATGAAAACCATCTTATGCAACAAATCTATGTCAATAAAAGTGAGAAAGAGAGTTAACCTGGGATTTCTCAGAAAAATGTTGATAGTACCCTGAACAGCTAAAGAGACCAATTGGACATTCCTAAAAAGACCAACACAAAAAGGGGACAATTAATAATAAATGAATATTATTACAGAGGGGAACTTCCAAGGCGATAATCACTGAATCATTTCAGAGGAAGAGGTATGTTGACAGCACTCTGAAAAAATGACAAATAATCATACATGTTCACCAAATTCAAAATAGGTACAACCAGTCTATGCCCTAGTATTCATAGAGATTCTTTGTGGAAAATTCTGAAGCAATATCAAAAATCAAAAATCATAAATATTATCAAAGACATGTATGATGGTTACACATGTGCAGTTCGAACAGAGGAAGGACTGAGCGAATGTTTCCCAATAGAAACTGGGGTTAAACAAGGATGTATTTTATCGCCCTTGTTATTTGGAATTGTTATGGACTTCATAATGAAGAAATGCTGCACTGGTAATAAAGGCATCGAATGGATACAAGGAGACCATTTGGAGGACCTCGACTTTGCTGATGACATAGTTCTCATCAGCAGTCAGATAAAAACGATGCAGGAAAACACAAATGAACTATCATCAATAGCCAGCAAAATTGGGCTTGAGGTCAATCATGAAAAGACTAAAGTCATGAAAAGTTTAATTCCAACAAGTGACAAAATATACATGGAAAACAAACCAGTAGAAGAGATCAATCACTTTATCTATCTTGGAAGTCACATTGATCGAGAAGGGGATACGAGAAAAGAAATTAGAATCAGAATATCTAAAGCAGCAATGTCTTTCAGAAGCCTTGAAAAGTTGTGGAAATCAAAACTCATTAGCACAAACACAAAACTTAGGCTATTCAAATCAAATGTACTATCAACCCTTACGTATGCGTGTGAAAGCTGGAAAACAACAAGAGATATAGAAACAAAGTTGAACGCATTCGAAAATAAATGTCTAAGGAAAATACTTGGTATAGCATGGAACGAATTCAAAACGAACGAGGAAATTAGAGAAATCGCCAATCAACCACTAATATCTTCAGTAATAAAGAAAAGACGATGGTCATACGTTGGACATGTGATGAGAAGAGGTAATAATCGAATAGCAAAGCAAGCCCTCATATGGGAAACAACAGGTAAAAGAAAAAGAGGAAGACCCAGGGAGACACTGAGAAGAACATTGATGAGAGAGGCAAGAGCAGCAGGAGTCGGCTCTCCCTCAATGAGATAGAACTGCTTGCACAGAACAGAGACACCTCCCTGGAAGAGAAACTATATGGGCAATCGAATCACTTAAACTGACAGCTGACTTCATGAGAGAGTCTGGAATCCTGCTCTGATTGAGTCTTGATCGCAGAGAGAGAGAGAGAGAGAGAAAGAACATACCTCTTCTTCTTAAATAATTCGCAACCCAAAAGTGGAGCTCATAAAAAAAACATCAGAAAGAAACATCAACATTTATCGGGTACATGATGAGAAGAGGAAATATGGAATACTTGGTTACAACTGACAAAATACAGGAAAAGAGAGATCACAGATGACAAAAAGAGAAGATACTAGACAGCTTGGTGTCACGGCATGGAAAACAGTCAACAACCGAAGGTTTGTAAAATTTATGGGCACTAACACCATATTCCCTATACGCCACTTGGCGTGACGGGGGTACTTTACTTTACTACAAGAAAACAACTAAAACTACAAAATTAAAAAAAACAGTTGCAAAAATAAATTCACAGAAAAAGATTGATGATGATAATAACAAGTAAATATATTTTTATTATTGGGGAGGGGGGAATCTCCAAAGAAAGCAAGAGTCATACATAAATGATACAGGAACAATAGTATTTTATACAAGAAAGTTATACAAATGAAATATTACAGTATATCAAATATTTGTTAAACAAATGTAGATATAGAGAGTTGTGGAGAAATATGATCACCTATGCCAGTAGGTGCTTATCCCATAATAGGCACGGGGCCCCACTATGTGGCCAAGAGTGGATTTGAGTGGTTACTTTAAAGTCCAGTAGCCATATAGTGTGGCTAACTATATTTTTCTAATTAAAAAATTCATAATAATTTTTTTAACTGTTCAGCCTAATATATTTAGGTATAAAGTCATTTCCAGGAGCTCTCCTGATGATATGGCTAGAAAACATCTTGAAATGATCTACAGGCTTAAAATTTGATTTGAAAATTGAGGTTTCTTTTGTTACTTAGTATTAAAAAAAAAAACAATCATCTCGTCCACCACAATTGCCATAAAAGTGTTATTTATACTTCAGTTATAGTGAAATTGACCTGAATTATGTAAATATGTGTGTACTAATCAAGAAATATCTTTCAGTGTTACTATGGTCTGCACAAAACTTTGGATCGAATGTATTGCCCATATCCAACCACAAATTTATGTCACAACATGTTTTTGGATACTAAGTTTGCCTTCTTTCTTTAATCACTCCCTAGACTAAATTAGTTAGTTTGCTTTAGGGGTTTTTGCTGGAGTTGAAATAGTATCTTAATCAGTTGTGGCTCACTGATCTTGCAGTCAACAGTCAGTTATGAGTCACCAACTACTTCCATTTCATGTTCTGTCCTGTGTCATGAGCCTATACAGGTATTTGAATTAAAAACAAAATAAGTTCCATACTTCAACAACCAAGGTTTTAGAATGCCATTAAGTCATATAAATGGACTGTTATGAGTGGACCAGACTTTGGACATGCAGTAATAAATGGCTGCAGACTGGAAAATTAAATAACTTTGTTGTTATCCCACAAAGGTCACAAGGAATGTAAAACACTGCTTTAAATGTCTGTGACCACGGAAAAGATACAAGAAATCTTAATTTGCACAAAATTAAAATTTACACTCTAAAATACTTTTTTTTTAACTTTCTTTCCAAGCTCGTCAAACATATTAATAAGCTGCCACATTATTGCTGCTACATGTGTTGTTACAAAGGGCGAGCAATCATTTGGTAGGCAGACATATCATTATGGTGGAGATGGATGTCGGCAGAGTTCTTGGATGCAATGATATTGGTCACCCTGGATGGCTTTCCTGCCTGTGTAACCAGAAAGTCTGTGATATTCACATTGAGGTCATGAAGACTGCTCAGATATTGAGACTCAATTCTGTCTAATGCAATCTTTGCCTGTAGGACATAAAACAAATTTATAATTCCATTGCAGTGTTACATTTATTTCAGATACACTATTTATATTCTTCATTAAAAGATAATTGTAAGGTAAACTTTTTATAGTTGTCACATGGAATGAGCATAGAATGACCATTTTGAAATGATATGTAAAGAAATAAGGACAATAATAAAAGAAGCTAAGAAAACAGAATGAAGAGAGGTATGTGGAAAATAAGATTAATGGTTTTTTTTTTTTTTACCACAACTCACATTGAGCTTTGCTTCATTTTCTTTCCTTTGTTTGTCCATTTTCTTCATATGGCTCTCTCTCTCAAGGTTCAAGGCATGATTAAGAGCGTCTCTGATGATTCACAATGAAAAAGAAATAATCAAATAAAAATAAAATAAGTTTTAATTAAATGCTTGTCAGCATATGAACAATAACTATCTATTTATATGATTATTTTAGTCCATCGCAAGCCTTTCATTGAAGTGGACCATAAAGATAATGTTCTGGAGTTGATTCAGCTTGATTAAGTTTCTAGAAGTAAATGTTTTTTTAATGAGAAGCTGAAAAAAAAAACAAATAAATCACCATTTTGTACTTCTCTAAATATTTCAGAAAGAAAAAGCTTGATTTCTTTTCTCATGAGTTGAGAATACTGCAGCTGATTATTTGTCTAATATGGGGGCTGGGTGGTCTAGAGATAAGATGTCAGCCTCAGAAGATCCTGGGTTCAATTCTGAACACAGTAAAAAAAAAAAGTAAAGTAAGCCCCCCCCGCCCCCCATTTCTGAGATTGTGGTTCTGCCCTTTGAAGAGTTTCAATGCTTGAAGCGACTAATCCAGAAGTCTCCGAACATTTCTGAATTAGTGACCGAGCACATATGGGTGAAAACTCGAGCGCTATGACGCTGATTCAAATCTTGTACTTTACTTTAGCAACACCATGCCTGCATGGTAACTTGATGGGTAAATAGTAAGAAGAAGAGTCCTCATTTTTAGTAACCCTTTTTCTTATGCCTATTCAGTCTACATTCCTAGTACCTATTTAATCTTCATTATTAGTGCTTTTTGTCCCTCTTTCTAGTGTCTACATTGTCCCTAATTATTATTAGTTATTAGTAGTAGTTAGTAGTTTATTAATTAATTAGTATCTGTTCAGTCACTTTGTCTATATTTAAATGAGTGGTGAATATAAGAAGAAGAAATATGGTTGTCACTCTCTATAAATATAAAATGAACACAAGCAGGAAAGTTTAACAGCATCAGATACAGTAGAATGTTCACGATTAAAATATAAAGTTGTTCTATTAATGCCTCAGAGGTTAAAATTACGTTTTAAAAAAAAAAAAATCAGTAACTCACTTTTCTAATCTCTGATCATGTAATAACCTCTCCAGCTCCATCTGTTGTTCTGAAAATTTAAAGTGGAAAGAAAATTTGACTAACTTTTAAGTTTTTACCTTCAGAGTTTTTTTGTTTACAATTTTGGTGCTTGTTTGAAAGAAATTATCATCTTTCAAAATAAAAACTATTTACTATCATCTTCTTCCTCTACTGTGTCCACCTAATGCCTGAATCTCATCATTGCCTCACCTTAACCTCACTTTAAGAGAACCTCACCGTAAAGGGGCATTAATTGGGTGTAGTTTTGCTGTGTTGTTGTTTATAGCCAGCTGTGATATCTGTGCACATGCATCTTCAAATGGCATTTTTAGGTACTGGGTTGTCTTCCTTCTTGATCTGTACATGCTTGTTCAGCTTGTAGGATAATGACCAGCTGTTGAAGTTGATCCTGGTGAATATAGGCATTTTATGAGTTACTAACCACATTCGGCCCAGATGCTATCCAGCTGCTAGTACAAATTCAATAATTTTAAACAGTTCTGCTCTCAAATGGTTTGTTTGTCATTTATCCATCTAGCAGACTCTGAACCCTTATCTTTCAGGTCCAAAGCCATGTAAAAAAGTAAAGTAAAGAACCCCGTCACGCCAAGTGGCGTATAGGGAATATGGTGTTAGTGACCATAAATTTTACAGACCCTCGGCACATGATTTTTAGGGTAATGTGGTCGGTATTACGCCCATGCCACTTTACTTTCCCAGAAAAAAATCCGGTACCCATTTACGGCTGGGTGACCCCGGAAGCTGTCGGTTAGGATCGAATCCCATCTCTTGTCCTGTATAGTTCAGTTCACTAAACACCGAGCTATTGAGGCTCAAAACCCATGTAAAGGTCCCTCCAAAATGCTACATTTATCAAACCTTGTAGTGACATGATTTCAAGCTGATGGTCTCTTTGACCTATCTGAACTGAAATCTTGCTACAATAAACATATAATGACTGACAGTAGTCCATGTCTGATGAAACAACTGAGTGACCGGAAGTGTTGCCTGATTAACACCCCTTCCTCAACATGTGTAATTAAAACCCAAATTTGGTATGAGACAGTGGGAGTGAGCTGGCAATTAACATGGCAGGTGGGTAAGAAAGAAAGTCTGAGTTTAGTGATGATAACTCACCAAGAGTGGTGTTAGTTCCCCACACTTTAACAAAACTTCACTTTAACTTCCAGATGTGAGGGGGTGGAGGGGGGAGCTGGGTAGCCTAGAGGTAACATTGACCACTGGACAGGTAGGTCCCAGGTTCAAATCCCACAATGGGTAGTGGACAATTATCAGAACTGAATCTGTGGTTTCTTCATGGCTCTACCCTCCCCTTGCCATTGAGCAGTAAGATCTGATGTCCAGCCCTCTTGAAAAACAGCCAAAAACTAAAGGTCCTGTGTGCACTCGCTCACGTTAAAGAGCCCTTGGCAGTCAAAAGTAAAATATGAATGGGTCAAAAATTGCTACTGTCCAGGTAAACATTGTTAAGCAAATCTAGTCATGCCAAAGAGGGATGCATTAGGCTTAAAAGCACAAATATTGTAGCTTTGCTGTAAACTAGTGACAATGCATTCATGCCTAATTAACAGGTGAACACAAAGGTAAAGGAGCTTCCAGTTGGTATCCCTGGTAACAGTCTGTGTCAAAAAAAAAAAAAAAAAGCTAACAAGATGATAATTGCCATAATATATGCAGTGATAGATGCTATTGGATATAGAAGACCTAGTATCACAGTATCTCCAGATAGACAATCTCCAACTTCTCCAACAGAACCCAGGAAATCAAGAAAGCTGTTGAAATAAGAACATCAACACATCCAGGATTTAAGAGCAAACTCATGTCAACCCTAAAGCTTACAATCATCATTTATTCCAGAAAAATCTCCTGGTCACAAAATAAATGATGCTTCACCCTAGATTATGATACCTATCTGTAACATTCCCAGTTGGTTATTTGGTTATGGAAGGCCCCGGTATCACTGCAAACGAATTAAAATCCATAATTGCTCAACCGCCCATGCCAGCGTAATCATCCGAATTAATATCTCATCTCCCAAACAAAGAAAGGTAACTGTAGTCCCCATCGTGGCAGTCTCAGCACACGCCAAAATACATAAGGCGAAACCATGCAGAAAGTGAATACAGCCAACTGTTCCCTGTCAAACGATATCATCATAAACAATTGGAATATCGAAACACTCCCAGTTATAATACCGTAGTAAAAATTACTTCCACTTAAACGTAATATTAGGTGTTCTAAAATAGTATTTTCTCTCTACACTTGACACAGTCCTGTGTGTTCACACTAGGCAAAACACTGAGACTGAAAATTCCTGGTTCTGGTTGATTTATGACCTGAGTTTCACCTCATGGATTGGACGTGTTACAATGTACCAGTACTGTCACAGTAAGTCTGTCAGTCACTTAAGTCTATCAACGACCACATAGCGTTATTCGCTATGTTTCCCGAGTCACAATAATGGGTTATTTGATGTATATCAATGACCAGGAAATTTCCCTGGACGCAGAAAAAAAAAGAAAAGAAAAATTGGCCTGTTTTTTCTTCTTCTTTTTTTTTATTGCATTAAACGATGTATCTCATATTCTTAAATTTTTTTTTTAAAATTCCAACAGCAATGGGAACAAGTTAAATACTCAGGGGTCACCAGAAGTGTTAATTAGGAATGTACATGGAGGGGGTAATGTTTGAACAGGGAAAAATTCACATTTTGAGGAATTTGTGTTTTGTTGCAGCAAATTTTATTACGGTATTGTAATCTAGGGTTAAATCTGAGGTAGTTATTTTGTTTTTAGCTATTCATCAATCTAAATTCTTTACCTGGAATATTAAACGTAAAATATGATTCACTGTACCTGAAACATCCTGCATTTATTAGGTTACAAATCTTTTCATGTAACATAATTTAAACATAATGTTCATAGGGAATTAAATTAACTATGCATAGAAGATTGTTATAGGGTTAACAATTAATTATGTTCCAATACCGAAACAAACATTTTGTGAATAAATTAAAAAAAAAAAGGTAAAAAAATCATCTTTGGGTACGATGATACCTTGCTCGAGTCTATCAACCTCAGCTTGAATTTTCTTGTCCAAGAGTTCTTGTTCTTGAATTTCTTTTTCATGCTAAGGGATTGTACATTTTTTATTAAAAAAATAAAAAAAAAGTAAAATGAAATAATGAACAAGAAAAACTAATATCACGATTCCAGTTAAGCACCATAAATATGAATTTGGAAAAACTGCATATATTTTTATATTCAAATATCAAACTCAAAATAGGAACTACCAGCCAATGTCACTGTTCCCTGGATAACATGACAACAAAACACGTTCTACAAGATCGCCCCCGGTACACAGGCTTCAATAGATTAATGTGGCCAACACCCACCTCCCTGGAAAGGAACCTCTACGAGGCAACCAAATCACTGAAACAGGCAGCTGTCTTCATAAGAGAGCCAGGAGTCCTAGTCTGAATGAACCATGATCAAAGAAGAAGAAAAAGATATACAAATATTTCTTTGGAATCATCATCATCATGTGCCATACCGGTTAGCATAGGTGATTATGCCCTTCCACAATCTTTTGTCTACAGTGCATAGTATCAGTTCTGTTGTTGACTGTTTTCCATGCCATGACACCAAGCTCAAATTCAAACAAGACAAATGCGATTTTTGGGCCATGTTAAAGACACAACAGCTACAAAAAAGTAATCCTGGAGGGGAAAATACAAGGTAAAAGAGGCAGAGGCAGACAGACTAACATGGACGAGTAACATCAAAAGATGGACAAATCAGCCTATGACAATCTGCACCATCAAAGCAAGAGACAGAGCAGAATGGTGCTCCATGGTAGCCAACCTTCGTTGCGGAGATGGCACTCGATGATGACACCAAGCTATCTAGTATTTTCTCTCTTTGTCATCTGAGATCTCTCTCTGCTTGTATTTTGCCTGTTGTAACCAAACATTCCAACTTTCCTCTTCTCCTGATGTGCCTGAAAAATGTTGATTGTTTCTTTCTGATGTTTTTAGGAGCTACCTTTTTGTGTTGCCTCTTTGAGAATTTCCTCATTGGTTTTTTTAGCTGTCCAGGAAACTTTCAAAATTCTTCTGAGAAATCTCATCTCTGTGGCCTTTAATCATCTTTTCATTTGTCTAATGTCCATAATTTGCTTCCATAGGTCAGAATTGGTTCTATATAACACTGATGAACTCTCTTTCTCACTTCTATTGACATAGATTTATTGCATAAGGTATTTTTCATTTTCTGAAATGCTATTTTGGCCTGAGCTATTCTGATTTTCTGACGATACTGTACTACTAGCAGAAAATCCTAAAGACCTACAACAATTACTTAATGAAATAAACACGACAAGCAAAAAATATGGACTAGATATGAATATCAAAAAGACTAAAACTATGATCATAAACAAAGAAAATACTCAAAACCCACAAGTGGATATCAAAATTGAAGGAATAGACCTTGAGACAGTTCAGAACTATAACTACCTTGGACATACTATAACCAGTGATGGAAAATGTACAACTGAAATAAACAAAAGAATAGGAATGGCAAAAAGTAATTTTAATGTCATGAAGGACATACTAACATCAAAACAAATAACACCAGAGCTAAAACTAAGAATAGCAAAATGTTACATCTTCTCAATATTCCTATATGGTGCTGAAACATGGACATTAGACAAGAAAACAGAACAGATAATTAATGCCTTTTGAAATGTGGATATATAGAAGAATAGGGAGAATTGGATGGAAGGAAAAGAAAACAAACGATGAAGTCTTAAAACAACTAAAAATGAAAAGAGAACTTCTGAACACAATTAGAACAAGACAAATGCAATTCTTGGGCCATGTTAAAAGACACAACAGCCTACTGAAAGTAATCCTGGAGGGGAAAATACAAGGTAAAAGAGGCAGAGGCAGACCAAGATTAACATGGACGAGTAACATCAAAAGATGGACAAATCAACCGTTGACAACCTGCACCATCAAAGCAAGAGATAGAGCAGAATGGCGCTCCATGGTAGCCAACCTTCGTTGCGGAGACGGCACTCAATGATGATGATGATTCTGATTTTTATTTCTGTGGTGCATCTTCCATCTGATGTTTTTATTGTGCCCAAGTATTTGAAACGTTGCACTTGTTTCAGATTTGTCCATTTTATTTTTATGCTGCATGATGGTGATGATTGTTTCTTCGATATGACCATTACTTCTGTTTTCTTACTATTCAGACTTAGACCTTTCTTGTTTCTTTGGAATATTAATTGTTATTGTTGTTTGTCCAAGCCTGGTGATTGCTTCTCTTTTTTGTTGACTCTTAAAAGGAAGAGGTGACTGTGCTGTAGTTCACACAAAATGAGCAGAATGTACTCAGGTATCTTCACCAATAAAGAAGGTCAAGTTTATCAATAATACACCTAGTGTTACTTAAAGATTACAACAAACAGCTGTGTCCTGTATTACCTCATTCATTCAACACAACCATGACATTCTGACAGCAATACCTTCAATCTTCAACACAACCATGACATTCTGACAGCAATACCTTCAATCTTCAACACAACCATGACATTCTGACAACAATACCTTCAATCTTCAGCACAACCATGACATTCTGACATCAATACCTTCAATCTTCAGCACAACCATGACATTCTGACAGCAATACCTTCAATCTCAGTTCTGTTCTTCTAGTGATCATCATATCATGCATTGTCTGAAGTTTCTCATGAGCAAAATAACCTCTGAAAACCACTTTTGATACAGAGTACCCAATAGTTTGACAACGCTCCATTAAAAGTGGGAAGTTCCTCAAATAATTCAAATCACTTGCCGTCTCAATAAATTCCTCGTACCTGAAATTTAAAGGAAGCAGAAAAGCTTATATTTGCATTCTTGTTTTAAAAAAAATGAATAATTATGGTGTTAATACAAATCATCTGCCTGACTAATATTGGCAAATTCAGCCACGAGAGTAGCTGTTCAGTAAAGCAGCACCAAGTATGAGACTCTAATACTTTACCAAACTATCTATCTATTGTCCTTTCGAACCGAAGACGGCACATAGGGCAGAACCACAATCTTAAAAACAGAAACCTTGCATGCCAAAATGTCACATATTGCAGAGATCACTGCTTCCAAAATCTATGGCTCTGTTTCCATAACAAAACTTTTTATAATGACAGCTTGTCAAGTCATCGATCAACCTCCTTAGTCGCCTCTTACGGCATGCTTGGAAGGTCACAGTGTCACTATTCTTTACGCCCTCATAATGAGGCCCCAGTAACACACGGGAAATTACCAAACTACTGACTTATTATGTCTTCTCAACATTCCTATATGGTGCAGAAACATGGACATTAGACAAGAAAACAGAACAGATAATTAATGCCTTTTGAAATGTGGATATATAGAAGAATAGGGAGAATTGGATGGTAGGAAAAGAAAACAAATGATGAAATCTTAAAACAACTAAAAATGAAAAGAGAACTACTAAACACAATTCAAACAAGACAAATGCAATTTTTGGGCCATGTTAAAAGACACAACAGCCTACTAAAAATAATCCTGGAGGGAAAAATACAAGGTAAAAGAGGCAGACCAAGACTAACATGGATGAGTAACATCAAAAGATGGACAAACCAGCCTATGACAACTTGCACCATCAAAGCAAAAGACAGAGCAGAATGGCGCTCCATGGTAGCCAACCTTCGATGCGGAGATAGCCCTCGATGCTGATGATTTAACATGATTGCTTGCTGCCAACTGTCTGTCAAGTCATGATTGCTTCTACCAATCGTCTGTCAAGATGCCAAAGACCATACAATACAAATCAAATATGAATAACACATAGACTTTTGGGGGCTGGGTGATTTTGAGGTAAGATGTTAGCCTCTGGACAAGAAGGTTCAATTCTGGTGGTAGAAAATTTCTTTTAAAAATTGCATCCATGGTTTTTTGTGTGGCTTAACCCTTCCCTGATCTCTAGGTAGCAAGATCCTATGTCAGGCCCTCTCAGATAGTAGAGAAAAGCAGAAGGTCCAATTTGCATTTTGCACATGTTAAAGAACCATTGGTAGTTGAATATTAAAAAGAGCAGGCCAAAAATGGCCCCCACTGGGACAAAATTAATAAGAAAGAAAATCTACCCAAAACTTTAAAAACACTTGATGATAAAAATGAGAGTACCTCTAAAGTCAGAGAATATCTGCCTGTATGGCAAGGAACACCTGAGCACACAGCTACCAGAGTGAAAAAGAGGAAAACATGACATTCACTCAAAATTCAGTCCCTCTGGACTTTGCTAGAGATATAATGCTGGTGAACACAAAACAAACAAACATATAGGCTTTTCAAGATGTGAGATTTGTCAAACATTTGCAACAACTGAATTTAATCAACAGTGCAGCAGAACATGGGAAATAATTACAATCTACTTACGTTTTTCTTGCTGCAAATGCAATTACATCTGCACACAGACAACTAATTGAAAAAGAAATATAACAAAGTTATCAAAGAGTTATAATTAAATATTGTTCATTAAATAAATATTTATATCTTGTTAATATTATTATTTAAAATATTACTTCATTAATAAAAATAAGTTTGATTTAAAGTAAACATAAGATATTGCAAAACAATGATATTTGGCACTGAACTAGGTAGGACTACAGTAGAGCTACAGATCTGAAAATAAAGAGGATATAAATAAACACTTTACATTTAAATTTTAACGTTGGAGTCCAACATGTCTGTAAGAAATTGGGCTGAGAGCAGTATGTGAGTCATAGCTGACTGCAATTACCAGGATCAGTGAACAACAGAGCTGATCCAGCCTTTGTTCTATCTCCCAGTAGAGCACCTGGAAACAGACTAACTGGTCAGACCAAGTAAGAAGGCATTGAACTGGGAAAGCAAACCAAATCCTACAAATACTATATTGAAGACTGATGTCTTAGGCCAAAAGGTGCAGATACTGCAGTTTTTTCAAAAGCTAGTGTCACAATGCATCCATGCCCACTTAATGTTCTTTTAAGGGCTGAGAGTAAAAAGGAGGAACCATCTGATGAATGCAGAGGAAGAAAGTTTACCACTGAAGAATGACACCAGATGACAATTTTAAACTTTAAGGCAAAAATCTTTTAATAAGCAACACATACAAACATTCTTCTTTTTTTTTCAATTCAAAAACTGAAATACAAAATTTTAACCCCACAATACTACTATTGATTTTAAATCATGTTATTACTACTACTTTGACAATATGTGCAACTTACAAAACCATTATTTTAGAAATTCATTGTGGCTAAATTAAATGTTGCATATGCATGGTTTTCATATGAGATATATGCATTAACATAATGGTTTATTACTCTAAAATATCTTTGATTACTGGTGCATAGTCTTCAGATTGATGCTTTAGTCATGTGACATTTTTATCAAGTGAAATGTTTGTCCTGTTTAGTTGAGCTCAACAATTTGTCTCTAGTTGTTCATACATTCTGTAAAGATCATACTAATCCATCTTCTGGTATTACTTCTCTTTTTGTAAATTCAGTCAATAGTTTTATCTATTTGTCTTCTATATGGAGTGAACACAATAACACTCCTTGATTTAGAAAATATATAAAATGTAACTTTATTGGAATATTCTTACACATTGATGGCTGCAGTTGCATCAACTCATAGTTTCATGTGGTATCATTTGGTATCACACACACTTGGTGTGTGCCCTAACTGTTATTCTGTAAACATTGATGCCATAATCAAGCTCAAATCAGACTCTCGGAAGCATATACAACACAAGTTTAAAGCTTCAGTAATGCATTTCAGCAGATCGTCCAGGGTACATGAACATCAGGTCAAGATTGGAGATGTTAGAAAGGAGCACTATGCACGAAGACAGAGAAGAATAACAAATCAACACAGATCTGGAGAAATAAGTCTCCACAATCTAAGGAATATACTTGCTGGGAGGAGATCTGAGCATGTATGGACGTGTCTGACATGCAAAAAGGATGATACATCGACTTTCTAAACTAAACTAAACTATCCAGGGTTGTGGGTAGTGGAGGTATATAAACTCTGTTCTTTCCCAAAGGAAAAATTCACAGTTAGATTCAATGAGATTTGGAGGAGCAGAAGTGCTTGCGACATGTGGTCACAATAGCAGGGTCGGTGCATAATCAGCTGACCAAGGCCTAGCAGTTCTACCTACTTGTGGTCTCCCCTGGTAACAGTTTGCGTCCAAACAGGCTGGCTACCAGAAGCTAGGATCGCCATATTCCCTGTAGTGGTGGCTGTTACAGAAATAGAAGACCCAGTACTGCAGTACCTCTGGGCTGGACTAGTAGTTTCCCAGCATAGCCTGGGATAGACGAACTCCAACTTATCCAGTAAGAGCCGGGAATGTCAAGAAAGCCATTATGATCCACCACATCAATGAGTTAAAGGGCACCCTGCCTGCATAAACTCGTGACATTCCGTCAAATCAAAATCAAATTCAGTGAGTTTGCAGAACACCTGGTTATTTTGTCCAGCACAGCCAATCTATCTGTTCGGCAGGTAAGTAAAGTAAAATACCCCCGTCATGCGAAGTGGCGCATAGGGAATATGGTGTTAGTGACCATAAATTTTACAGACCCTCGGCACATGATTTTTGAGGTAATGTGGTCAGTATTATGCCCATGCTGCTTTACTTTCCCTTAGCAGCTAGTTCTGGAATCAACAAGTTAGTTAACATTTCTGAGTAAATCAAGAAATCTTGTTGTGCTCACTCTGTACTTTCCTCTAGTATCACAGATTTTCCTCCACAACAAAGATCATGATAGTAAAACATCAAACCAGGCTTAAGATCTCTTCATATGCCTAAAATGTTTTATCTGATCTCTTTTCATAATTCTCCTTCCACTTTAAGTTTTTATAAAACTGTTTCACTTCTTTGCTTTACTCTCAGTAGGGAATGTCATATATATATGTTGTACAAAGTTAGTATACAAATTTAATATATTAACAAATTTTACATCATACTTAATGAAATCAGCCACTGGATCTTTTGTAGAATTCAACTGAAAATAGAGTGATGCATATTACTATCTTTAAAGACAATATGCATGAAGTAATGATTGTAACAAACAAGAATTTCTAAAAACAATGGAGAGTCAGAATGCTTGAAAACAGAATAAAGACATTAATCACACTTATACTAACCGTGAATAGGCAGACATTAGTCACACATATAAACTGTCAAAAGGCAGACATTAGTCACACTTATACAAACTCTCAATGAGCAGACATTATTAATCAAAAGGGCATACAATAGTCACACTTATACAAACTACAAATGGGCAGATATTAATCACACTGATAAAATTTGTTAATGATCAGACATTAGTCACACTTATACAAATTATATATGGGCAGACATTAATCACACTTATACAATTTGTGAATGATCAGACATTAGTCAGACTTATACAAACTGTGATTGGGCAGACATCAGTCACACTTATACAAACTACAAATGGGCAGACAAAAGTCATGCTTATACAAACTATGAATGGGCAGACAATAAACACATTAATGTGATCTGTGAATGAGCAGATATTAGTCACACTAATGCAAGCTTTCAAATGGGCAGACATTAATCACACTTATACAATTTATGAATGATCAGGCATTAGTCACACTTATAAAAAATATGAATGGACAGACATTAGTCACATTTATACAAACTACAAATAGGCAGATATTAGTTACCACATAAATGAGAAAGTGGCTACAGTGACTAGAAAAATCACAGCTAGGAGTAAAATCATAAAAGGAAGATCATCCAACATTATGATCCCAACACAGTTTCATAAACTCTAAAAGATGGTTTTCAATAACAATGAAAGAATATCTAATTCTTCAAGCTACAAAAACAACACCAATGTTGTAAAATCATATCAAAATGCAGCAGGAACAAAATGAAATACAGAATACAATTTACAGACATTTCTTTCTTAAGTATCTCTTAATGGTTTGTCACTGTTAGGAAACAAATTCAGTGAAAATTTTTTAAGGAACTAAAAGAACAAAGTGAATGATAAATTCATTACCATTTTTTCAATGTCATTAAGTTCAAAAAACATCATCAGTTTCACTTTCAATACAGCATCATCTGCTGTTCTAACTTCATCTACCTGCAAGTTAAAAACAAAACAAGAATATTTGAAAAATAATTTAGCTAATGTCATGTCAATCTTTTTAATGGTTATGGCTATGGAAGGCCCTGGTATCACTGCAAATGAATTAAAATCCATAATTTGTATTTTTAATTGGTCATGCCAGTAATGGTTTTCTTCTAATTAATATTTAGTTAGCTATGTGGTTGCATATTTGATAAAATGTTCCCATAATTGAATAACATTTTGTAAAATATATTGTTAGTTGAAAGAATGATACTTGTGTAAATAAGAATGTTCACAAACATATGTACCTGACAAAATGACCATGAAAGTCTACAGACCTACAGTTTTCAAATGCCAATCTATGTTGTTACTTGTTGATAGTTTTTTTCCCCGAAGTGATTCAATACAATAAGTTTCTTTGTCACAAACAAAATAGGATGGCAGGAAGATTGGCAGTATTATGTAATAATAAAGTGAGCCATGATAGCCCATTGGTTAGTGAACTGGATTACAAAGGACAAGGGATAGGGTTTGATCTCAACCGACTGCTTCCGGGTTCACCCAGCCCTAAATGGGTACCGGATTTTTTTTCTGAGAAAGTAAAGCGGCACGGGCATAATACCGGCCACATTACCCTAAAAGTATGTGCTGAAGGTCTGTAAAATTTATGGTCACTAACATCATATTCCCTATATGCTACTTGGCATTGACTGGGGCTCTTTACTTTTTCTTTACTTTTTATGTAATAATAATATTGTTATTGTAAATTGATATGTTCTTATTTATCTATCTTTCATTTGCCTGAAGTATTGTCTATATCTGCAATCTCGTTTCCTGTAGAGGTTGGGCCCTTTCGAGGCTGAGGGCCCGGCGCTGCACCTGCCTGAATATGTTCTTATAATCTTATCAGTAAAGAAAAAGGTCACCATCACACCACGAAGTGTATAGGGAATATGGTGTTAGTGCCCATATTTTTTATAAACCTCCAGTTCATTACATTTTGGGGTAATGTGGTCAGTGTTACACCAGTTCTACTTTACTTTTCCAGAAAAAAAATCCAGTACCCATTCAAGGCTTGATGAACCTGGAAGCAGTCAATCAGGATCGAACCTGACCTCTTGTCCTTAGTAGTCCAGTTCACTAACCACTGAACTATTACAGCCCCCATAGTCTTATCAGAATGCAATATTGCATTATGGAGCCTGGGTAGTTGAGTGATTAGTGTGATCACTTCCTAATCAGAACGGCCCAGATTCAATTCCCAGAAGTGGCAGACAACAAGGCTCCAAGGTCAACCAGCCTTTAAAAATAGGTATCAGAAACAATTATTTGGGACTTTAAGGTGGCCCGGTGTGATACCAACCACATCACTCAAAGATGTGCCGTCGGTCACAGAAAAATATGGTCACTAATACCATACTCCCCAAACGTCTAACAAAGCAAGAAACCTTTACTTAATATTGCATTATGATTTATTATTGACTACTTTCAAAAAATGTTTAATGTATGCTGCTCTAGTAGTATTTTATTAAATTTTGTTTCATGTGTGCATATTACAATATCTATATCAACTATATTTTAAAAAACATCTGCACCTTAATACAGTAAGTTTTTTTCTTTAGCATTCAAGTCTAGTGATCAAGCAGACTTGATTCTTTGTCCTCTACCATGATCGAGGTAAATGAATTTAAATATCTGGGAACAATGTTAACCTCAGATGGTAGATGTACAACAGAAGTGAGATGCAGAATGGCTCAGGCAAAAGCAGATTTCCAAAAAATGAGGAAGATACTATGCAATCCATTTTTGACAATAAAAAAAAAAAGTAAAGTACCTCATCATGTCATATAGGGAATATGGTGTCAGTGACCAAAATCTTTACAGACTTCAGCATGTGATTTTTGGAGTAATGGGGTCAGTATTATGTCTGTGCTGAACTTTACCAGAAAAAAAATTCAGTACCGATTTAAGGCCTGGTGAACCTGGAAACCGTTGATCAGGATCGAACCTGACATCTTGTCCTTAGTAGTCCAGTTCACTAAAAGTTGAGCTATCACGGCTCCTTGAATCTTTGTCTGGTGGTCTTTTATTGATTTAGTCACATGTTTTGATCACAAAAAGTTAACAGGTATATAATCTTGATCAATATTACAAACTAGTTCACGCTGGAGAATAAGATTAACCATTAACAGAATTTACAGAAACAAAAAAGGCAAGAAAATAAATTTAAGATTTGTGGCCTATATACATTAGATGAATTGTTGATGTTTATGTTCTCCAGTTTTATATCTTTAGTGCAGTCCAGAGTGATACAATTTTGTGTGAATAACACGTTTTTCTATTTTTCCCATCACCATTTTTGACAATAAAAACAAGAAAAAAGAGTTCTTAAATGTTATGTAGAGCCAGTCTTAACAAACGGATGTGAATTGTGGACAATAGGATAACAGAAAAGAAAATCACTGGAGGCTGTAGATTCTGGTTTTACAGAAGAATGTTGAGAATACCATGAACAGCTAAGAGGAGTAATGAAAACGTTCTAAAAGAGACCAAATCAGAAATGGAGCTAATTTCCAATATTAGGAAAGAAGCAACCATCATTTTTTGGCCATGCAATGAGAAGGGAATAGCTGGAATATATTGTAACAACTTGGAAAATTGAGGGACGAAGAGATAGAGGGAAGCAAAGAGAAAAGATACCAGACAACTTAAGAGAATGGCTTTGCAGATGGTCAACAACAGAAATGAAAAAATAACTATTGAGATCAAAAGTTGTGAAGAAATATGATCACCTACGCCAGCAGGCACCTTCTTCTTCTTCATGTGTCATGAGGGATTTCATTTTCATTTTGCTTTTTACATTATCTATGTGCTACAATGAGAATCAGAATAGCTAAAGCAGCAATATCCTTCAAAAGCCTTGAGAAGATGTGGAAGTCAAAACTCATCAGCACAAAAACAAAACTTAAGACTATTCAAATCAAATGTACTATTAACCCTTATACATGTATATGCATGCGAGAGATGGAAAACAACAAAGGACATAGAAACAAAGTTGAATGCATTTGAAAATAAATGTCTAAGGAAAATATTTGGTATAACAAGGAACAAATTTTTTAAAAATGAGGAAATTAGAGAAATCGTCAATTAACCAATATCATCAGTAATCAGACGATGGATATATATGTTGGACATGTGATGAGAAAAGATAATAACCAAATAGCAAAGCAACCCCTAAGTGGGATACAACAGATAGGGGGAAAAGAGGCCAACCCAGAGAGAAACTTAAAAGAACATTGATCAGAGAGGCAAAGGTAGCACTAATCAGCTACCTCAATGAGATTGAGATACACAGAACAGAGACAAATGGTGAGATGTGATAAAAAATCTTTGCAAGGACTGAGACTGCTAGAAAGAAAATTTTGAAAAAGAGAAAAAGTATCTGGGTCTGTGCCCCATGGGTCAGCCATAGCTCAAAAGGTCAATAAATAGATAGATGTGCTACGATCATCTGCAAACTTTTTCCATTTTTTTTATCACAAATGGAAAATTCACTCACGTATGTCTTGAAGACATCTTTATAATTAATTTTTGTTCTAACCATCATACCTCCTCATCTATAATCTTCCTGTACAGTATTTTTGCTTTGAAATGCGAATGTGTTCATTCTTTTAACATATCCCAGCCACATTAACCTTTGATACCTGAGTGACGTCATAACAGATGGAAGCCTAGAATGTTGCAGGAGATTTGAGGTTACTTTGTTCTGCCATTTGATTTTCATTATTTTTCTAGGACAGTGCACATGGAAACTATTTAGTCTTCTTTCATACGTTAAATTGGTTGTCCAAATTTCAGATCCATAGAGAAGTGTGCTAAGCACACAGGTTTGATACATCAGGACCTTTATTCCTCAATGTTAATTTCATGTTATTCCAAACTAATCGTGTTATTTTACCAAATATCATGGCTGCATTTTTAAAAAGTAATAATTGCTGTTGTGTTTTGAAGAATTGTATATTAATCTTACATTGTAATAAAACTGATCAGATATAACTTTCAGAACAGTAAAGTTGTTTAGTTTTGGAATCATCCGTGTTTTGTTCTCAGGGTCTGTTCCATGCCAGCTAAAGTTATGAAGCCTGTTGAGTAGAAAGTATATAAAATAATAACACTATTTTTAATAGACTAAACAAAGAGGAAGACCAAGGAATTCTTGGAGAAGACAGATAGAAGTAGAAATGAAGATGATGGGGAAGACATGGAATGATCTTAAAAGAATGGTAAAAAACAGAACGACTTGGAAAGTGTTTGTTGAAGACTTAAGCTCCACTGGGAGCTAAAAAGGAAGAAGAAGAAGAAGAAACAGAAAAAAGTAAACTGGTTCTAAAACCAATAAACCTAATTCTATGTCTGGGTACATCTATAGTAACTAATTTGTTTCTTGCCATTGATGAAAGTTATAACAACAGAGTACAAATAATTCATAATTCCTAAAATGATTTACAATTTTGCCCATAGCACAGCAAGTCTGGTATTCAGTTATGTCTAGGTCATCTGTACTTGGTCATGAACTTCATACATGCGTCTCTAAACTTAATCAGCTATTTACAAGATCATACATAATTATTTTATATGACTTAAATGAAGATTACCATGAACTATATGACTTAAATGAAGATTACAATGAACTATATGACTTAAATGAAGATTACAATGAATAATATATGACTTAAATGAAGATTACAATGAAATTAATACTTATTAACCTGTGCTACCTTTATTTTACATTCATGTTTTGGAATGCAACAGAAAGGTGACAAACTATTGGTCACGATAATCTAGTTAAGTCTCTGAGGGTCATTCAAAAAGCTTTGTACTTTTCTAAATAAATCATTAAAACAATGGGAAAGATACACTATTGAGTGATACTTCATGATAAAGAGTGTATCTACAAATGTCTATTTTGATGTTTACAAATACAAGTCATTATTACCATTCATTGTCTCCCAGCATAAACAGAGTTGGACCATACTGAATTCTTCTCTCCACCTGGTCAGTTTTACTGCTATGACTGTATACCACCAGCACCATATTAGCATCTAGTGATATTAATTCTTTGACCTCTATGCTGATGTGAATTAAATTATTCTTGTGTTTTGTACATGGTCTGAGAAATAAACCAGAATTTTATTTTTTTCACAGATACTCAAGCACTGAAAAAGCCAACAACCAGATCATTAAAATATTTAATTGGATAATTTTTGGCATGGAAATTATAAAAACTTTAGTAAGATATTTTTTTTAATGCACTGCAACAGAGAATCTCAACTAAAGAAACTCAAAGCAAGCCCTCAAATGGGAACAGTGGGTTAAAGAAAAAGAGGCAGACTAAAGGAACACTAAAAGAAACACTGAGGCAAGAGGCAACAAAGACAGGCATCAGCTCTCTCACAGAGATTGAGCAACTCATCCAGAACAAGGATATGCTGTGAGATACAACAAGGATCATCATCATCATCATGTACCCTGCCGGTTGGCGTAGGCGATCATGTCCCTCCACAATCTTCTATCTACAGTGCAATATATTAGTTCTGTTGTTGAATGTTTTCCATGCCATGACACCAAGCTATCCAGTATTTTCTCTCTTTGTCATCCGTGATCTCTCTTTCCTTCTATTTTGCCAGTTGTAACCAAGTATTCCAATTTTCCTCTTCTCATGATGTGCCCGAAAAATGTTGATTGCTTCTTTCTGATGTTTTTTAAGAGCTCCCTTTTTGTGTTGGCCTCTTTGAGAACTTCCTCATTGGTCTTTTTATCTGTCCAGGGAACTTTCAACATTCTTCTGAGAAATCCCATCTCTGTGGCCTCCAATCGTCTTTTCATTTGTTTGTCTACTGTCCATGATTCGCTTCCATAGGTCAGAATTGGTTCTATATAGCACCAATGAACTCTCTTTCTCATTTTTATTTACATAGATTTGTTGCATAAGATATTTTTCATTTTCTGAAATGCTATTTTGGCCTGAGCTATTCTGCTTTTTATTTCTGTGGTACATCTCCCATCTGATGTTATTATTGTGCCCAAGTATTTGAAACATTGTACTTGTTTCAGGTTTGTCAACACAACAAGGATACGTTGTGAGATACAACAAGGATACGTTGTGAGATACACAAACCCTTGACAACAAAGACAGGCATCAGCTCTCTCACAGAGATTGAGCAACTCATCCAGAACAAGGATATGTTGTGAGATACACAAACCCTTGACAACAAAGACAGGCATCAGCTCTCTCACAGAGATTGAGCAACTCATCCAGAACAAGGATATGTTGTGAGATACAACAAGGATACGTTGTGAGATACACAAACCCTTGACAACAAAGATCATCAGACAGAGAGTCTACAATTTCTGCCCTATGTCAAACATGCAATCTTCAGCTCAAAAGGACAATAGATAGACAGACTGCTGACTGATTTGAAAAGTTGCAGGTCATGGGACTTACTTGGATATATTGCCCCAGACATGCCAGGTAATGGTAATTTGCTGATCAGAAGGGCTTTAATACAAGGGATAGCAAAACAGGACAAGTCAAACTTATTAAAAGCCATTAGGGATACTTTCTCCAAATAATTCAAAACAGTATAAAAGAAAAATCAGCGCATGAAAGGACTGAAGGATCCAAGTTGAAGATAAATATATATATAAATTAATAATTATCAATGAGCATGAAAGAAGAACATTTTGCATTAACTGGTTTAAAAGGGAGAGTAATGGATTTGGGAATGCCTTGACTGCAGTGACATTACTTTGTGAAGCCAAAACAAACAAAACAGAAATAAAATTAAAGTTGAAATGGGTTTTTTAACCAATTCTGACCTATGGAAGCGAATCATGGACAGTGAACAAACAAATGAAAAGATGATTGGAGGCCACAGAGATGGGATTTCTCAGAAGATTGTTGAAAGTTCCCTGGACAAATAAAAAGACCAATGAGGAAGTTCTCAAAGAGGCCAACACAAAAAGGGAGCTCTTAAAAAACATCAGAAAGAAGCAATCAACATTTTTCGGGCACATCATGAGAAGAGGAAAGTTGGAATACTTGGTTACAACTGGTAAAATAAAAGGAAAGAGAGATCGTAGGTGACAAAGAGAGAAAATACTAGATAGCTTGGTATCATGGCATGGAAAACAGTCAACAACAGAACTGATACGATGCACTGTAGATAGAAGATTGTGGAAGGACATGATCACCTACGCCAACCGGTATGGCACATGATGATGATGATGATGATGATGATGATGATATATAAAATTACCTGGGATCAATAGTAACATCAGGTGGCAGATGCACTGCAGAAATTAGAAGCAGAATTGGACATGCAAAGACAGAATTCCATCAAAAGGAAAAACATACTATGTAACAAATCATTGTCAATTAATGTTAGAAAACTTGTCTTAAAGTGCTGCATTGAACCTGTTTGACTATATGTAAGTGAGTCATGGACAATAAGCAAGACAAACAAAGAGAACATTAGAAGCAGCTGAGGTGTAATTTATCAGAAGAATGCTAAGAATTCCATGGATAGCAAAAATTACAAATGAAGAAAGCTTAAAAAAAGCTGGAGAAACCAGAAATATCATCAAAATTATAAGGGAGAGTCATTCTATATTTATTGGGCAGGTGATGTGAAAAGAAGACATTGAGAATACATACCATAACAGGCAGAAGGAATGGAAATAAGAGCAGAGGAAAACCAAAAGAACAAATTTTGAACAGTTCATCCAAATAGCATAACAAAATATCACTGACTAAATTACCACATACATAAAGGACTGACAGTTGCCTACGCCAACTGGCATGGCACCTGATGATGAGCCATTTCTTGTTTATTAAACATTGTAAAAGTCTAACAGATGCACTTCTAGCAAATAATAACCCACAGTATTGAAATAAAACTCAAAAAAATAAATTTAATTCACACCTGGTGATGATTAATTATGTATGTTTAACTGGTCACAGAGTTTTTCTTCATTGACACACTATAACTACTACATTTAAAACATTTATAATATCATTTAATAGTATAAATAATTAATAATGACTGATTACCAACCCTTTTATGTGCTCTGTTTTGCCAGTTTTGTATCTAATCCTCAAATATTCCTTCTGACTTGCAGAATAACAGTGCATCTTTTTGAATGATTCTCGAAACAGGAATAGCTGACAACAGAATATAATTTGGTGCAATGATAATAAAAAAGACACTTAAAAAGTTGATTGAAATTACTTGTTAAGCATATTTCAATTGCAAAAAAAATAATCAAAATCAATGAATCTCTGATTTTTAATTGTTATAATATGATAATGTTCTAGGGGCAAGGTGTCTGACAGCAACACAGTTGGAAGTTGTCAGTGACTCATAGCTGATGGCTTGCAGAACCATCCAGACCTTACTCCATTTTTTTTGGGGTTATTTGGTTATTTTGGTTATAGAAAGCCCCGGTATCACTGCAAACGAATTAAAATCCATAAATGCTCAACCGCCCATGCCAGTAGAATCATCCAAATTAATGTCTCATCTCCCAAACAAAGAAAGGCAAATGTAGTCCCCATCGTAGCAGTCTCAGCACACACTAAAAGACATAAGGCGAAACCGCGCAGAAAGTGAACACAGCCAACTGTTCCCTGTTATACGATATCATCATTCATCGTAAACAATTGGAAAATCTAAACACGATCAAAATGGCTGAGACACACAGACCTTACTCCATACATACACATACATTCATGTGCACGCACACACATAGAGTGTGAGATATCTGTCTTCTTCTTCTTTTCTCTTTCACTGATACCTAAAAGGTGTCGTGGTTTATATCATTTGTCGTTCTTGTGCTGCTCGAATTGTCTGAATTAATGATTTTCCTTTGTTGTTACGTGTCTCTGTCACTGCATCTATCCATCTTCTTCTGGGTCTTCCTCTTGGTCTTTTTCCATGCATTCTCGAGAAGAACGCCCTTGATGGTGATTGGTGAGGATTCATTCTGACCAGGTGGCCAAACCATTTAAGTTGTTGTTGTTCTATATATTCTTGGCAGGGTTTTGTTCCTACCATTTTTCTTATGGTTTCATTTGGTATTCTATCTCTTCTTGTGTTGTTTGTTACTTTTCTCAAGCATCGCATCTCACATGTATTGATCATTCTTAAATGTGATTTAGAAAGGGTCCATGTTTGACTTTCATAGCACAAAGTTGGTATGAAGATGCTATTTATCATTTGTTGTTTAGCTGGCATAGAAATGTTTGGATGTCTTAACAATGGTGAAAGCTGGTATGTGACAGCATTTGCTTTTTGTATTCTCATGTCAATTTCTCTGTCTAGTTTTCCATCTTCTGTGAACATTGTGCCTAAATACTTGAATTCCTCTACTTGTTTTATTTCTTTGTCTTTGATCTTGATGTTTAATGGGTGTCTTAATTTGCTTATTCTTATAGCCTCTGTTTTTGCTGTGTTAATTTTCATACTGTAGTTTGTGCAGCTTTTATCTAGAGATGTTAAATGCTGTTGTAGCAGGTTTTCATCCTCGTATATTAGGCATTGGTCATCTGCGAAGAGTAGCTCATTGATGTTGGAGTTTTCTACCTCTATGTAATTATCAAAAATACTTCAAATCTCACCCTCTGTGGACCTTCCTCAATCCTTGCACTACCATCCTTACTGTAGATAAGAGCCTGAAAAAGTAACAAATTATGTAGACTGTGTCAGTAATCATATAATGTTCACAAGACAATATATTATATTGACTTATAGTAATACCATTACATTTATCATTTTTCGGCAACCTGTCATTTTAATTTTAATTTTTAAAAAATTTACTTCAGTCATCAGCAACAGATTTTAAAAATAAAACTTAACTTATTTCCAAAACTGCTAATAATCAAATTTAAGTCAAAGCCTGTCTCCCTATCCTAAGGCTGATTGCAACGGATCTCTAATGTCACTTTCATTGTTAGTGTGTTCTGATAGTTTGCTTTTAGACAGTCTCTTGATCCTACTGTCCCATGTACATTATTATTATCCTAGTGCTCATCTGCCTTCTATCTTTCCCTTTAGTGTGGTCCTCTGTAGATTGCCAATCATTCTGATCTCAAAATATTTTGAAACATAATTTTAAATGCAATTAATAAAAAAAAATATAAAGTGGACGTAGATAAGTAATAATATCTTAGATGAATTTGAAAATGTGCAAATGTTCCACAGTTTTAACAAGCACACAAAACTGATGCTTCAACAAATAGGCCCATTAACAAAAATGAATTAGATGAAAACACTGCACAAAGCTATCCAAAATAAATTATGAATGTAAGAATCAACAAATAATGAAACAATGATAAATGACATTAAAATAAAGCAACTATTAAAATGTAAAATTAATCAACTTAAGATATTAGAAACTTAAATATGGTCCCACGTAATAATGGTCTATTGGATGTAGCTACTGAAGATTAGATGATGTACAAGCTCCAAGCTAGGAATAAGTATACAATTGAAACAAATGTTATGAAATATAGTATGCTCAAAAACAAGCACAAATTATATATATTTTTTATTTTAAAATTTAGACAAAACTTGAAGGGCTAAGAACTAGGTTAAGATCAAGCAGCAGAGATGACAACTAGTGTGAATGTGAAGTAGTTTCTTTGACTAGTCTCTATACCCCATCTCCATGCTAGAAGAAAAATAAGAAATTTAGTGCAAAGCAAGGCTATAAAATAAAAACAGCAACATAAGAATAGAAGGGAATGTGAAAAAAAATTTATTCAAAATTATTGAGCAAATTATGAATGTTAGCTGGCAGTGTAGAACATACACAAGTGAAAAATTCCTTTAAAAAATATTTTTCATAACCTAAAAGAGAAAGAGAACAGAGATTGTAACAAACTTTACAATGACATAAAGTATAGAGAACTCTAAAGTATAGAAGAGTAACATGAATTTTTTTTGGTTACCAAATGTTAAAAAAAATGTGTTGGTCAATAAGTAAAAAAAAAAAATAAGTAGTAGCTCTACCTTCTCTCCAACATCCAATGTTCTCCAACCTACTGTCATTGCTGTACCATTATCTCTTTATGAAACACTATCTGTCTCTGTTTTATATGTAAAAAAAAAATAGTTATTTCTTTAATTATAAAGAATACTTCACTGTATATATATATATATATATATATATATATATATATATATATATATATATATATATATAAATCTTCTACCTTTCAGCTCTCTGTGGAGCATAGGTCTTCAACAAACACTTTCCAAGTTGTTCTGTTTCTTGCCATTCTTTTATCATTCCATGTCTTCCCCATCATCTTCATCTCTGCTATCAATCTGTCTTCTCCAAGAAGTTCTTGGTCTTCCTCTTTGTCGTTTCCCCTGGGGATTCCAAAAAAGGGCCTGTTGTGTAATACTCTCAGTTGGCTTCCGTAGTGTGTGTCCTATCCATCGCCATCGTCTTCGCTGTATATCTTTATCCACTGGTATTTGACTGGTACATTTCCATAATTCTATGTTAGTGATTTTGTCCTGCCATTTCCATCCTTTTATTCTGCCTAAGCATCCATTAATGAAAGTATGTATTCCCATGATTGTCAATTTTGTTGTTCTCCATGTTTCACAGCTACATAATCTTCTACCTTTTAGCTCCCAGTGGAGCATAGGTCTTCAACAAACACTTTCCAAGTCGTTCTGTTTTTTGCAATTCTTTTAAGATCATTCCATGTCTTCCCCATCATCTTCATCTCTGCTTCAATCTGTCTTCTCCAAGAATTCCTTGGTCTTCCTCTTTGTCTTTTCCCCTGGGGATTCCAAAAAAGGGCCTGTTGTGTAATACTCTCAGTTGGTTTCCGTAGTGTGTGTCCTATCCATCGCCATCGTCTTCGCTGTATTTCTTTATCCACTGGTATTTGACCGGTACATTTCCATAATTCCACGTTTGTGACTTTGTCCTGCCATTTCCATCCCTTTATTCTGCGCAAGCATCCATTAATGAAAGTCTGTACCTTCGTGATTGTCAATTTTGTTATTCTCCATGTTTCACAGCCATATAATAGAACCGACTTAACATTGGAGTTGAAAATTTGTATTTAGCCTAATTTCTTTGGATTTCCATATGTTTCCCAGTGCAATGAAAGCTCCTCTTGCTTTTGATATCCTTATTTTGGTATCGTTTTCTGTTCCTCCCTCTTTATCTATATTACTGCCCAGATATATATAAGATTGTACGTCTAGTAGAGGTATTTCTCCTAGTTTTATTTGGTTATTGCCAACTGCATTAATTCTCATAATGTTGGTCTTATCTCTATTAATCTTTAGTCCTAGCTGTTGTGATCTCTCATCTAATATACTCATTTTATCTTGCATCTGTTGGTGGCTGTGTGATAGGAGAGCTATGTCATCAGCAAAGTCTAAATCATCAAGTTGTTTGGTCAGTGACCACTGGATCCCATTTCTGTTGTTTTGAGTTATTTTCATAATCCAATCTATGGCCAGTAGAAAGAGAAATGGAGACAGAAGGCATCCCTGCCTTACTCCTGTTCTTATTTCAAATGCTTCTGTAAGCTGTCCTTCATGCACCACACTACATTTCATTCCTTCATACAATGTTTTTATCAGGTTAATAAACTTCATGGGGATTCCGTAATGACTCGGCAACTTCCAAAGCATTTCTCTGTCTAAACTATCAAATGCCTTTTCGTAATCTATGAATCCAATATAAAGTGGGGACTGTAGTTCTAAACTTTGTTCAACTATTATACGTAGAGTAGTTAATTGATCAGCACATGATCTGTTCTTCCTAAAACCTGCTTGTTCATCTCTCAAATGTTTCTCTATGGCCTCTTTTTAGTTTCTTAGTCTCTCCATAATGATTCTGCTTAATATTTTTCCTGGCACTGATAGTAGCATAATTCCCCTATAATTTGTGCACTCCTGTAAACTTCCTTTCTTTGGTAGTTTGATCATATAACCTTCTCTCCAGTCTTTAGGTATTTCTTCCCTCTCCCAAATTTTATCCAATAGATTATGTAACATCTTGGTAGAGGTGATAATATCTGCTTTGATGGCTTCCGAAGGAATTTCATCTGGTCCTGTGGCTTTACCATCTTTTAACAGTTTGATGGCTTTCATTATTTCTTCTTTGCTTGGTTTTCCGCAGTTAACGTGTAATTCTTCTTCTGCTGGTAGTATATCTGGAGGATTATTTGAGCCAGGTCTGTTCAAAAGTTCTTCAAAGTGCTCCTTCCATCTCTCCATTTGTTCCTTTATATTACTAAGCAGATTTCCTTTCTTATCTTTGATAAAGGCGTTGATCTGTTTGTATTTTCCACCTAATTTCTTTGTGCTGTTGTACAGTTCTTTCATATTCCCTTTATTTGCTGCTTCTTCTGCCTCTTTAGCTAATTCATCTATATATTTCCTCTTATCCCTTTTAATGCATCTTCTCACTTCTTTATTCACCTCTGTGTAAGCTTCCTGTGTCTTGGCTATATTACTTGCTTTTATTTATGTCTGTTTTCTTGTTCTTTCTTTCTTTAATTTTATCCAGGATCTCTGCTGTCATCCATGCCTTATTCTTCTTCTTCTGCGATCAAGACTCTGTTAGAGTAGGATTCCGGATTCTCTCATGAAGGCAGCTGTCTGTTTAAGTGATTCGGTTGCCCAGTATATATCTCTTCCAGGCAGGTGATTGTGGTCCACATTGTGCTTCTCAGGTCTGTGTACTGGGGGCAATCCTGTTGAACATGTTTTGTTGTCATGTTGTCCAGTGTGCAGTGGCTGGTAGTACCAATTTTGAGTTTGGTGAACATGTGGTTTCTCATTCTGTTGTGGCCAGTGGATACTGTGGATGGTCTAGACTCACTCAGTCTCATGCTCCAGAATCCGTTTCCATGTTACGGACCAGCCAACTCTAGTCAATTAGCTCTACGGCACATGGAGACACTGTGAGCGTTTGATTTTCACCGTTTAGAAGCTCACAGAAATGAAATTACTACACTACCATGGATGAAGAAAAGACAAACATGTAAGATTTTGCAAGAATTTAAAATGCCAGAAAATAAAACATAAAAAGGAGGAAAATACAATATTTTGTTTATGTAAAGCAACACAATGGTCTACAGACGAGAATTAAGGAGGGCAATGTTTCAGGTAAATGAGAGATTGGAAGGCCTAGAAGAATGTACAGTGCTTCCTCCATTCCATACTTTAAGGCATATGGGGTAAATGGTGTTTGTGCCCACATTTTTCAAAGACAAACAGTATGTTTAATGGGTGATGTGGTCGGCATCACGCCAGGCCACCCTACTTTCCCAGAAAGTTATTCTTTGGCACCCACTGGGTGCCTAGAAGCTGTTGACAAGAGGTAAACCCTATCCTTAGTAATCCAGTTCACTAACTAATGAGCTAGCAAAGTCCCACTAGAAGAAGATGGGTGCAAGATATCACAGATGGACTAAGATTGACTGATGCAGATGCTGAACACCTTGTGCAGGACAGAGGAAACTTCAGAGTAGCTGTCATAGGAGACAAGTTTCCACAGGGACAAGCTAGAGGATAATGATGATATTTTGACATGTCAGGGCTTCAAAATAATGAGATTTGTAATATCTTAAATTTATAGTTTGAAGTTTGCTTTTTATCTCCATAAAAATGTGTATAAGCAGCAATCAACTGAATATTTGTCAACAAATACAAATCTTTTATATTTTTCAAACACAAATATTGTTGCATAATACTTGAGTTTAAATAAATAATGGCAGACAAACAAATGGTATAAAAGATCTGCAAAAATATTTATATTACAAGAATATATTTAACAAGATGTCTTTGACAGAGACAAGCAACTAAAACTAGATAAGGTAAAGTAGTAGGATAAAAATCAAGATAAAACTTAACTGCGGAACTATAAAAGGTGATCATGCTATAAAATGCTCCGTGGAACTCTGAAATGTTTTTTTTTTTAATGAAATAAAGTTTATATAAACAATCTAAACAACATTTGGAGATATGCCCAGTACAGTACAAAAACCAAACTAAACAAATATAATAGCTGTATACTTTCAGTAGTTATCTCAATCATCTCTATGGATCTGAATGCTGGAGATGGCGAAAACATGAAATAACCATCAAAGTTTCAAGACTGTCTTTATCAATTCAAACATGAAATAACCATCAAAGTTTCAAGACTGTCTTCATCAATTCAAACATGAAATAACCATCAAAGTTTCAAGACTGTCTTCATCAATTCAAACATGAAATAACCATCAAAGTTTCAAGACTGTATTCATCAATTCAAACATGAAATAACCATCAAAGTTTAAAGACTGTCTTCATCAATCCAAACATGAAATAACCATCAAAGTTTCAATACTGTCTTCATATATATATATATATATATACAGTAAAGAACATGTGCTGGCAGCCATAAGAACTGGAAATCAATTGGGAATGTTTCAACAAATAAAACATAGTGTTATGACGTAACTGTGGGTACATTAAATTGTAATCTTGGCGTCACATGTGACATAAGACAAGAGACCCGCGTTTAAATATTTACACAGATGAAAACATAGACGAACACATTACAAACAAAACATGTATTGTAAGTGTAAACCAGCACTCAGTGAGTGTTTGACTATCAAAACAGTAAACACCCGAGCCGTGTTGGACGATGTTTATTTTTGTTAAAGTTAAAGATACTCGATAGCATTAATTATTATAATATAATAAATGATTTCAATGAGTATTCTCTAATTATTAAAATCTAATTATATTACACAAATAATCAAATAAGTATATATATATATACTATACTTATATCATTAGTTACATTAAATTTAATAATTCGGCATTAGAACTGGTAAAAAGATATGCTCTGACTCTGTATCTTTTAATATCGTATATCGAGTTCTAGAGAGGTTAACGCCCCCCCCCCCTTTTTTTTTTTTACTCAGTTACTAAAAATAGATTAACAGAGATCTGTTGGCAACATCCACTGGTAGCATCAATTATAATAATGACAATCACTGTATGTTCTTACTCAACGGTTGGGTCTTAGTAACAACGTATTATCCATAATAAATTTTCGATTCCTCAATTTTACGATGGATGGGGGAAGATATAGTAATTATTTAATTGTTGAACTGAACGCATAGAGTGTAATAGAGACAGATCAAGACAGCCATTTATATTTCAAATATGTCTATCTTCATCATCAAGTACCGTGCATGCTGGCGTAGGTGATTATGTCTCTCCACAATTTTCGATCTCGACAGTTATTTATCATTTCCGTTGTGCGGTTGTTGACCTTCTGCCAAGCCATTCTCTTAAGCTGTCTGACTGTCTGGTATCTTTTCTCTCTGCTCCCTCTATCTCTTCGTGCCTTGATTTTCCCAGTTGTCACAATATATTCTAGCTGTTCCCTTCTCATAACATGGCCACAAAATGATGATTGTTTCTGCCTAATATTGGAAATTAGCTCTCTTTTTGTTTTGGCCTTTTTCAGAACGTTTTCATTATGCCCTGTTGAATACAACAAGAAACAAGAGATAAAATGGTTTCATCATCATGTGCCACACTGGTAAGTGTATGCGATTATGTCCTTTCGAAATCTTCTATCAACAGTTCATCTTATCAATTATGTTGTTGACTGTTTTCCATGCCATGATACATAGCAATAAAGTATTTTCTCTTTTTGCCGTTTACGATCTCTCTTTCCCTGCATTTTGCCAGTTGTAACAAAGTATTCCAACTTACCTCTCCTCATGATGTGCCCGAGAAATGTTTGATTGTTTCTTTATGATGTTTTTAGGAGCGCCCTTTTTGTCTTGGCCTCTTTTAGAATTTTCTCATTGGTCTTTTTAGCTGTCCAGTGAATTTTCATTATCTTTCTGATAAATCCCATCTCGGTGGCCTTTAATCGTCTTTTCATTTGTTTGTCTACTGTCCACGATTCGCTTCCATTGGTCAGAAGTGGCTCTATAAAGCACCGATGAACTCTCTTTCTCGTTTCTATTGACATAGACCTGTTGCATAGGACGTTTTTAATTTTCCGAAATGAAAATTAAAATAAAAATGGTTTGGCGACATGAAAAGACAGAAAAATTAAAAAAAAAATAATGAGCCTTCAAAAAAACATCTCGAGAGCACCAGACAAGTGCAAACCACGGAAAAGACGGATTGAAGGAATATTAGAAATGCTAGGCCCAATAGAGGCCAACATAAGACAGCAGATGATATCTCCGATAGTTATAGTTAATCGAAGGCCCCGGTATCACTGCAAGCGAATTAAAATCCATAATTGCTCAACCGCCCGTGCCAGTCGAATCGTTAGAATTAACATTTCATCGAATATCCAAACAAACACAACAACAGAAGTTGATGTCACCATCATAGCAAGCCATAGCACACGTCAAAAGACACAAGGCTTAGTAGCACTGATATTGAATGCAAACTTAACTGTCCTTCGTCATACGATATCATCATTCATCGTAAGCAATCTGAATATAGAAACACCATCTGATGAAACACACAGCTCACGGTGTGCACAGAGCACTAATCTCAGTAGCTCCTGCAGCAAACCGGACTTGGAATATGAGGAAACTGCAACAATGAAGCTTTTCAGACAGTACCTCAACGGTTCATTGCCCTATAGTAACAATGGTATTGTAAAAACGTGAGTCACAAATACATATTGTAATCTACGGTTAAATTAGAAACATAAACCATAGATATATCTGAAAGGCAATTGCCTTGTTCAACATCTTATTTGAAAGATCCGTAACAAAAGCTTTAGACTTTATAAGAATGCACGCTCTGGAAATGAATTAGTATAGAAAGATCTTGCGCATATCTTATTTATACCGCATCACTAATGAACGAAGGGAGCCGCGATAGCTCAGTGGTTAGTGAACTGGACTACAAAGGACAAGGGATAGGGTTCGATCCCAACCGACGGCTTCCGGGTTCACCCAGTCTTAAAAGGGTACCGGATTGTTTTCTGGGAACGTAAAGCAGCACGGGCGTAATACCGACCACATTACCCCAAAAATCATGTGCTGAAGGTCTGTAAAATATAGGGTCACTAACACCATATTTCCCTATACGCCACTTGGCGTGACGGGGGTGCTTTACTTTTACTAATGAACGAAATGAAATTATTACAGGCTAAAATTTTGCTGACACCAATAAAAGAACAATTATTAAAATGGAACAGACAAGTTACCAGATATAAGACCATATTTATAGAACCAGACAAAAAGGATACAAGGTAGGCAGAGAAGGAATTAGGATGATATTGACAAAGTAGGAGGATATCATTAGAGAACAAACAAGAGTGACATACCTTACATCTCTGTAGGTAACTCTCAATCAGCTTTGATAGTTCGGATTATCCTCATAGAACATTGAACAACTGTCCCTAAGCGCTCAGATCTTCGTTCTCCAACAAACCCCGCAGTGAGAAACGTTAAACTGATTCACAAGTCCTCACCTGTTCTCGTAGCTCTCCTGAATTAACAACATGCTTGATTAACACGAAGACCTGGCAGTCGCACCAGGGCTACATATTCACAAACATAAACAGCATCGACATCTTTATAATTTTGGCCTTCTTTTCAAGCGTAGGCCTATATATATGTTGTAAAGACATCGTGAAGACGTCAAGAGTGTTCCAACAACAGCACACGCACGCAACATAGAATGTGTATTGAGCATATTATATACCTATATATCATCATCATCATGTGCCATACCGGTTGGCGTAGGCGATCATGTCCTTCCACAATCTTCTATCTATAGTGCATCGTATCAGTTCTGTTGTTGACTGTTTTCCATGCCATGACACCAAGCTATCCAGTATTTTCTCTCTTTGTCGTCCGAGATCTCTCTTTCCTTTGATTTTGCCAGTTGTAACCAAGTATTCCAACTTTCCTCTTCTCATGATGTGCCCGAAAAATGTTGATTGTTTCTTTCTGATGTTTTTTAAGCGCTGCCTTTTTGTGTAGGCCTTTTTGAGACCTTCCTCACTGGTCTTTTTAGCTGTCCAGGGACCTTTCAACACTCTTCTGAGAAATCCCATCTCTGTGGTCTCTAATCGTCTTTTCATTTGTTTGCCTACTGTCCATGATTATACGTATATATAATGATCGTATATATACCGCCATCACTACAACTCAATAACTGGGTTACAAGTGGTACCGTCCGCAGTGGCGAGATTTAGGTGACAGCCATAGTGATGGCATATGTTATAAAAAAAAAAAAACTGCCAACATCACTTCCTGTTCAGGAGAAAGTCCGAGGAACATCGTCTTTAATAGAGAATAAAAAGGTAATATAGGCTGGTCTTGGGCACCCTAGCGAAAGAGAGAGAGAGAGAGAGAGAGAGAGAGAGAGATAAAGGAGAAATAGAGGGAAGAGTAGAGCAAAAGGAAAGAGTGAGAAAATAGAAAGGAAAAGAATAGAGGAGAGGGAGAGAGAAGGGAAAGAAAAAAGAGAGGACAGAGAGATGAAATAGATAGGAGAAGGATAGATGAGAGAGATAGTAAAGAAGAAAGAGAGATAGAGGGAAGAGTAGAGCAAAATGAAAGAGTGAGAAAATAGAAAGGAAAGGGATAGAGGAGGGAGAGAGAGAGAGAGGAAAGAAGAAAGACAGAAGAGGACAGAGAGATGAAATAGATAGAAGGGGGAGACAGGAAAGAAGAAAGTAGAGTGAAGAAAGAGGTAGGAAGAGATAGGAGGAGAGCGATAGAAGGTAAAAAGTGCTGAGAGAGGAGAGTGAGAAAGATGAAGAGAGAGATATATCTATCTTTCGTTCGCCCGAAGTATTGTCTATATCTGCAATGTCGTTTCCTGTATAAATTTTACAGCCGAAGAGAGAGAAAGATGAAGAGAGGGTTGAAGAGAGAGAAAGTGAAGAGAGTGATGAGAGAGAGAAAGATGAAGAGAGGGATGAAGAGAGAGAAAGATGTGGTTTCCAAGACTGGCTGCGATGCGCAGAAATGATAAATCAAAGTCCAGTTTGATGTCCAACGCGCGGATGTCCTAGAAGTGTAGTAAAGACGCGCCCGTCCTCTGAGCGGTCTGACACAACCCATAGCTTCAATCAGAAGAAATATTCACACGCAAAGAGAGTAAAGAAAACAATTATCCTAGCATCTAAAAGCATCACCATCATTAAGTACCGCGCCTGCTGGCATAGGTGATCATGTCTCTCCACAACTTTTAATCTCGACAGTTATTTATCACTTCAGCTGTTGACCTTCTGCCAAGCCATTCTCTTAAGCTGTACTGTCTGGTATTACTTGAAAAATGTACAAATTCTGAGTTGTGTAAGTAAAAAGGAGTACAAATACCAGAGTTCCAGTGTAAGCAGCAATAGAAGTATAGTATTCAGATGACTGAATAGTATAGTATCCAGAAAAAGAGGAAGACCCAGGGAGACACTGAGAAGAACATTGATGAGAGAGGCAAGAGCAGCAGGAATCGGCTCCCTCAATGAGATAGAACTGCTTGCACAGAACAGAGACAGATGGCGAGATTTGATAAAATATCTTTAAAAGAAAACTGCTAGAACAAAAATTCATATAGGATAAGGTGTATCTTGGTCTACGCCCTATGGGCCGGTTACGGCTCGAAAGGTCAATAGATAGATAGATAGATTCAGATGACTTACAGAAAAAAGCCATAGTGTGTCTTATCTTCTAATGATTATGGAACAAAGAAAAAGTGATTAGTTTATTTTAAATTTGTGTATAGCCAGGAAATTGCTACCTTCCACCTAACATTTTTTCTTCTTGATCCTAACTTGCCTCTCAGAGACAAGATAAGATGTAGTTTGTAAAAAAAAAAAAAAGCAAATAGTCCCGTCACGCCAAGTGGCTTATAGTGAATATGGTGTTAATGACCATAATTTTTACAGACTTTCGGCACATGATTTTTGGGGTAATGTGGTTAGTATTAAGCCCGTGCTGCTTTACTTTCCCAGAAAAAAATCCGGTAACCATTAAAGGCTGGGTGGACCTGGAAGCCGTCGACCAGGATCGAACACGACCTCTTGCCCTTTAACCACTGAGCTATGGCGGCTCCCACGATATAGTTTGTAGTCTTTTGCAATTATGTTGGTATTTTTTGTTATGTTTCCTAGTGTTTCTAATATTACATCAACCCACTTTTTTGTGTGGCTGACACACATAGCCAAACCATTTTATCTTTTGTCTTTTTATGTTTTCAATAGTGAGCAATAATTTGTGTTTTTAAAATTTTATTAATTCACATCTGATAGACAGGCTGTTTCCTGTTATGTACCTAACACTTCTTCTCCTGTTCTCAGCATTTACATATTAAGTGAGCGTGGGTGTGAGGTGTAAATAGTTTACAGCAAAGCCACGATATCTGCACATATGTAGTCTGATCCCCATTTATTTTTAGAATTGGTAGATTTGCTTAACAATTTTGTACGGGCGGCTGCCATTTTGGTCCACTCTTTTCCAATTGTAATTACCAAGGGTTCTGTAATGTGTGTAGAGTATTCATGGGACCTCCTGTTTTTCGCTGTTCAAGAAAGTTAGATATGGGATCTCACTATCCAGAGACCAAGTGAGGGTAAAGCCATGAAGAAACCACAGAACTGAAGTGAACAATTCCCATCACCAGCAGCAGGATAAGAACCTGGGACCTTCTTGTTCGGAATCCCAACACTCACAACCTCTCATTCATCATGTCTAAAACATCATAATCATTTTGTTGGCAGTTATTTTTCTGATTATTCCTGAATCTAGTATAACCCTAGATAGACTTTTAGAAATTCCCCATAGGGTTTTGTATAATTTAAATTACTTTCAATGGAATTTGTTATCGAATAATGTTCATGGGAGAGGGTTGGGGGGGGGGGGGGGAGAGAGAGAGAGAGAGAGAGAGAGAGAGAGAGAGAGAGGGAGGATTTCCATATGAAGTTCAGTGTAATTCTAGCTTTTTCTTAAAAAAAAAATTTCCACAAGAAATTTAGTGTATTTTCGACTTATTTTGACAGACGCTTTTTTCTTGTATGTAGGTGGTGCATATGGTCGTGAAGTAAATATTAACTGCATTAACACGTGGAGCCGCGATAGCTCAGTGGTCAGTGAACTGGACTACAAAGGACAAGAGGTAGGGTTCAATCCCAACCGACGGCTTCCGGGTTCACCCAACCTTAAATGGGTACCTGATTTTTTTCTGGGAAAGTAAAGCAACACAGGCGTAATACTGACCACATTACCCCAAAAATCATGTCTGTAAAATTTATGGTCACTAACACCATATTCCCTATATGCCACTTGGCGTGACGGGGGTACTTTACTGTACTTACTCATTTCCACTTTCTCTAGTGAAGAAAGTTCTTCAATCACTTTTTGCTGGTCTCCGTGCACTTCTTGAAGTTTTTCAGCTATTTGTAATTTTAGTACACCGAATATAAAAATCTTCATACTAATGTTGTGCTATCAATGCTAGTCCTAGACCCTAGATGCAAGAAAGGTAAATAGATAGATAGATAGTGTCCTTCGATGTCTTGAATGTGAACATCAGGTTGCAAATCATTGAACTAAAGTTAGGTGTTCAAATGGTTTTAATACATGAGATTCTGATAAGAGTACCCACATTATATAGATGACAGCTAAACACCTTTCATGGAGGAGGTACATAAATAAAGAAAAGATAATGCTCACACTATCATTACCGTAGCTGTCTACGAACAAATGTTTTGGACATATTTACAGCCTCAAGTGACAGCTGCTTTACTTAAACATATTTAAAATTATGTTGAATACACACTTTGTGGGTTTGAAAATATTGTAAGGTGTTGTCCACAGCATTTATATTTGTATGAATGTCAACATTTTAGATCTGGCTTGTTGACAACTTATATGGAAAATAAATATAAAATGGTTTTAAGCAGTTATACTCATAGAAAGACAGACAAACTACAATATTTCAGCCAAGAACTTCATCAAATACAAGACAACAAATACTGATACAAAAACAAAATCACACAATTACTTAACAAAGCAACATGAGGATGTTAGTCAATGGGCTGAGAGACAACTTATATAATTATCAAGATACCAGTTAAAGTGACATGACTTTATATAAAGCATTATCATACAAGTTCATTTAGCATTATTCAAAATAGTTAAGATATCACTTCAATTAAAATCACTCTAAAAATATCACTGTGTTAATATAAAATTAACATTTTTGTTTAATTAACATCACTAAATAATTCATTTAGGTATCAATCAGTTCAATGGAAAATCATTCTGAATAAATCATTAAGATATCAGTTCAATTAAAATCACTAAACAGATAATTAAGACATCAGTTTAATTACTTAACATCACTAAATTAAGATATCAGTTTAATTAACCTCACTCTAAATGGACCATTATGATATCAGTTCAATAAACATTACTAAAGTACCCTCAAGATACAAAGTTACTTACTATCACTCTAAATAAATAAAAATACCAGTTCTACAAACATGAAAAAAAAAAAAACAATCATTAACAGCCATTACAATGTATTTAATTATTCTTATCTTTTTCTTTAATCTTACTTCTGATCAAAGCCAATGAATAAAGGTCATATAAACAAATGATCAAAAGCCAATGCTTAATCAACACACACAATAAATAATAAAAAAGGCACCAAAATTATTATAAAAGATAATGTCAGACTCAACAAAGACAATAAAAATATGAGTGCCTCTGTAGTCAGGGGATATCTGCTTGTATGGCAAGGAACAGTCGCTCACACTGAGAACACTCACAGCTGGTGGTGTAAGAATAAAACAGGTACTCAAGCTACATTCAATCCCTGAAAAGGCTCACAGACCTACAGGGGTTTTGCCAGAGCTACCTTGTAATACCTGGTGAAAACAAAACAAAAAAACTAATTATCAAAGATGTGTTTCTATCCTACTTTATAATATAATCAATTCAGTCACAAAGAGGCCCAAAGTATTGGTATTACTTGAACCAGGATTGCTGAATCAGAGCTATCCGGATTCTACTCCACCTCTTCATGGTGCCCCTAGATACAAACTAATAAGTAAGGTCAGGTCAAATGAGAAGAGATTGAAAGGAAAGGAAACCTGGTACTCAAAAATACCATGAAGACAGATGTGTTGGGAAGAAAGAGGCAAATATTACAGTTTGCCATAAACGACAACACAATGCAGAAAGGCCCACTTAATGTCCTTGGGGAGAGATGATAAAGAGGAATAAGAGAAAATTCTTTTATCCTTCAAGAGATTGCAAGCAAAACTTATTATAGATCAATATCAAGTTTGAAAAAATCTTGTTTACCATCGAGTCCTCTAAAGTTTTATTCATTGTCGTACATCAACATTATGTTAAATATATGTAAGTATCAGAAGTAGAGGACATATACCATCATTTAAATAAAATTACCATGGCGGTGTCTGATGCGTTAACATTTATTGATCTTCATTTCGCTGACATTATTATTGGAAAAACCGACATACAAACAACTGAGGGAAGACAATTAAAAAAAAAAATAAAATAAAAGAAAATGGAATGCATAATGTTTTGCTAAGATCCATCAGCAGTAGTACCAAAATCTGCAAGCAAACACACACAAAATGTACTCTCTCTTAATTTCAACTTGTCTTTCCATCACTTTTTGATTTAATCTATCCATCTTGAGCATGAATTTTAAACAATGTTTTAAAGATAAGGCTAATTACGATGGCTCAAACAACTGGATATACATGTCTGTTTCCATATAGATATTCAATTCACAAAAGGAATTTTTCCCCCCTTTTTTTATGCACACTTCACATAAAATATCTTTAAGACAGAGAAAATGAGAAAATTAAATAAGAGAATTTATGTAGGTAGAAAAAATTGGATAAAAAATAAAATAAAACAAAGAAAACAAAAGCAAAAATTTGACAGAGAAAAAGAGGTAACTATTGGAAATTATATGTATAAATATATACAAATATACACCACATACAAATATTTTTTTTAATTTACAGATATGTTATATACAAAAATGTATGTGTATTTTCAGTGCTGAAGAAACATAGAAATTGGAGACTCAATATTAATTATATCAACACATTCAATCTATAGAATGTAAGGATTCTTCTTCCCCTTCTTTTACCACATTCACATGTAAAGTGGATGTGTTTTGTCACTAGTTTACAAGCAAGCCACTATATTAATAATTTCAGTCTGACATGTCTGTCTTTGGCGACAGTAGATTTACATTTCTTAATAATTTTGCCTAGACAGTGGGCATTTAGCCTACTCCTAGATTTTTCACTGCCAAAGGTTCTTTAATGTGTGCAGTATTCATTGAGATAAAGATGCTGGAGTCTACAAGACTACTACCTCCAACACATATCATTGAGATAAAGGTGCAGGAGTCTACAAGACTACTACCTCCAACACATATCATTGAGATAAAGATGCTGGAGTCTACAAGACTACTACCTCCAACACATATCATTGAGATAAAGATGCTAGAGTCTACAAGACTACTACCTCCAACACATATCATGGAGATAAAGGTGCAGGAGTCTACAAGATACTACCTCCAACACATATCATTGAGATAAAGATGCAGGAGTCTACAAGACTACTACCTCCAACACATATCATTGAGATAAAGGTGCAGGAGTCTACAAGACTACTATCTCCAACACATATCATTGAGATAAAGGTGCTGGAGTCTACAAGACTACTACCTCCAACACATATCATTGAGATAAAGATCAGGAGTCTACAAGACTACTACCTCCAACACATATCATTGAGATAAAGATGCAGGAGTCTACAAGACTACTATCTCCAACACATATCATTGAGATAAAGGTGCAGGAGTCATCAAGACTACTATCTCCAACACATATCATTGAGATAAAGATCAGGAGTCTACAAGACTACTACCTCCAACACATATCATTGAGATAAAGGTGCAGGAGTCTACAAGACTACTACCTCCAACATGGAGATTGAGGCTGTGACAGAAGCTATTACAAGGCTGGTTAAATGACCAACAACACTTGCAGTCACAAACATGCTTCACTGTCTGCAGGGAGTAGTTGTACCTACTCAACTCACATAGTCTAACTTGGATATATTACCCCAGACACACATGAGTTCATGGCAATGAGATAGCCAACAGATAGTGGGGTCTGCCATTGTGCAGGAAACCTAAAAATTGGACATGTACGACATCGCGAGGGCTTTAAAAGAACATCTCACAGAATGGTAACAATGAAGCTGAGGATAATCCACATATTAAAAGAATGGTAGAACACAGCGCTGCAAGGGGTGAAAACAGGAAAAGCATTCACAGTGGCAAAGAATGTAACACATTCAATCAATGCAGGACAGGAACAATCAGTAGACAAACACTTTGACGGTTGCAGGAACAGGCGGCAGAGCAGATATGAGAATGGCCCAACTGACACCAGTCCGAACTAACAACTAAAGTGCTTGTTGAGAGTGTCCATGTGGCCTTTTGTTTTCTGGCATTATCTGAAAGGGCATGACAATGGATCTTACTTTCCCGAGATCAAAGGAGGGTCAAGCTATGAAGAAACCATGGATTCAAAGAGAAAAATTTCCACCACCCATGGCTGGATTCGAAGCCAGAACCTTCTTATCCAGCGGCCAAAGTCTCACCTTTAGGCCACTCTGCTTTCTGAAAGGATATAGTTGTGATGTTAATTTTCTATGAAAGCAAAATATTCTTACAGCATTGGGTATTCATTCAAAGGAAATGCAGATTTTGAAACACAGATCTATAATAGATGAAATATATACAAAATGTTAATATGGGATTTATGCTTCTATCCAATTATATAATGGATGTGAAGGTGCTATGAGAATTGAGCCCATAGCAGTTCTGATCATGTCCCCCTTTTCTCAACTTAAGTGTAGATGTAGTGATGTATCATGAATGTATTGTCCAGAGCTGTGTTCATATCTTGTTCATCTAAACTTCAACTCTGACATTTTATGACAAGTGATGCAGGTAGAAGATTCTTTACACTTCTCTCTGAGAAGTCAGTGGTCCCTGTGACCAAAAGATCTAGAAACGCAAACTTCTATAACAGACAGAATACACTAGCTCTGTTAAAACCTTTTGTGGTTTGGTAACTAGAACAATCAGTGAAATGTGTAGGCAAATTGAATGACTTTCAGGAGGTGAAAAAAAAATCACTCTCACCTTAACTAATGTTTTTTCCTAGCACTTATGAACAAATTCCTACAGTCTCACGTAAAAAGTTGGCATAAACTTCATGTTATCGAGGGGAGATGATAAGAGTTAACACAGCTTTAACTAAATATCAGTACAGCAAAGACACTGACACATGATCCATAATGATGACAACAACAACAAAAAGTGTAACATACTGAACTAAAAAAATAATCCAGGCAGGGATTTGATTTCTTGCTGTATTTGCTCAGAGAAGATTTTTAGAGAGATCAATGAGATACCAGGCTCAAAGTTCAATTGAAATATAATTAACAAATTAAGATATGCAGGTGTACAGTATTATTACATGTAGCCAGGAAGTAATACAACAATTATTGCAAAAATCAAAAGCAGACATTATGAACTTAAAATCATGATAATTAATGAAGGTAATGAGCAGAACATCAAAATAAATGAAGAAAATATTGAAAAGGAGAAGGGCTTAGGAAATATAGAAAATGTGATGCAGAAATAAACAAAATAATAGAAATGGCACTTAAGACACATTTTTACATGCAAACAAAGTTCATCATCAATGAAATTGAGAAGAATAATCATTGTCTATTTAACACTTTGTGTAAAGTAGAAAAATGGGTAATAAATAAGAAAACTGATGTCAAGAAAGCTGAATAAGATACTGAAGTAATGTGAATGTACAGAAGAATGGGATAAAGTGGATGGATAGAGAAGAAGATCAATAGCTTATTGCTTGATATGATATCAAAATGTACATTACTGCACTCTGAGAAAACTCAAAGCTGTTCAGATATACACCCCTCCCCTTCATCCCCAAGAGATTATTAAATTAAACATAATTTAAGGAAGACAAAAAAATGGTGGACATAAAAAGAAACATCAAAACCTAATGAAAATCATACAAGGAAACAGGCAGTGTAAAAGAGACAGACAAAGACTAAAATGAAGTGGTAGAAATCCAGAAGTGGACTTAGGAATCACTTTCAGAGTGTGCCATCATGGTAAGAAATGCAACAAAGTGAAATTTCACAAAAGTCAAACTTTGAACAAAATATTGGTTTGTCCAGTCAGCAAGGGAGCAGATGTAGTGTAGTTATAAAAGGCACTCGCCATGAACCAGGTAACCCAAGTTCAAATGCCACCAATAGCATCATGGGTTTGCAAAAACTTCTGTGACGCTCCCAATCACCAAGCAAAATGGAAACCAGAGTTCAAGTTCTAGGAAGGTCAAGGAAAGTCACCCCATCACTTCAGAGCTGAAAGTGACATTAGCCAGACGTTTCTGGTCAACAACTTGTTGGGCAGCAGAGCACAGCATGGTATTTACCACATCAATGCCACAGATTCATATCTTAGACCCTTTTTTTTGCTCTTATTCACCAAGCTAAAACACATTTTTAAGTTATTGATTTATATCTATACCTACGTAGTGGTTCATAATGATTTATATTTGTTTTCAGGTATATACCCCATAATAAGTGCTGACACAATATAATATTTGTAAATATGAAATTTGTGTTATTCTCAGTTACAGTTTCCTCAATAAATGAAGCCTTGATAGCACAGTTGGTGCACTCACTGGGTGACCATATGGTCTGGGTTTAACTCCCGGCTGTAGTGATTTTTTTTTTCCAAAAGTGATAATGATCAATTAATTTCCGAAAATGGGTACTAGATATTTTCTACTGGAAAGTAGGATGACCTGGCATAATACTGACCACACAACCCAAAAATGTGCGATGATTATTGAAAAATAAGGACACTAACACCATATCTCCTATTGGCCATGAGGTATGAGGGATATTCTTTGCTCCATATTTCAACTATTATGTGTTTGCCATTGCAACTAAAATTGTTAGTAAGAAAAAATAATGACTGCATTTATATTTAATTTAGAGCCGCATAACTTTAATCATAACATTTCTCTGTAAGAAAAACATAAAACAAAACATTTTATCACAAGCATCAAGTACAGATGAAAAATCTATCAACTAAAATGAACAGAATCAAGTCTTTTTTTGGGATCCAAGAGCACTTGGGCTGAAAGCAGTCAACAACTCAAAGCTGACTGCTTTGATCAGGACCTGTGAACTAGAACTGATTAAGATACTACACCACCTCTCCATGGTGGGCCTGAATACAAATTAACAAGACTGATAAAGTAAAACTTGAGTTGGAAGGCAATCTCATAAAAGAAATGCCAAGCTGAAGTCGAGTGTATTGGGCCGAAAGCTATCACAGCTTGCCATAAACCAACGAACATATCTGTACCTAATTAACATCCTTTCAAGGGTGGATGTTGAAGAGATGTATTCATCTGGCAAATAGGCAGGAAATATTTTTGTATCTATTAGTTCTTAAAAGAACATTATTTACATTGTTCTGCAGCAAAACATTTTATCCTTGTTGCTATGGTTACCATCCCAATATAACTTTACTTAGTTATCATAAAAACATTCTAGAGAAGTAAAAAAACAGAGCCTCCGTCACGTCAAGTGGCGTATAGGGAATATTGTGTTAGTGACCATAAATTTTTACAGACCTTCAGCACATGATTTTTGGGGTAATGTAGTCGGTATTATGCCTGTGCCGCTTTACTTTCCCAGAAAAATCCGGTACCCATTTAAGGCTGGGTGAACCGGAGGCCATGGTTGGGATTGAACCCTACCCCTTGTCCTTTGTAGTCCAGTTCGCTAACCACTGAACTATCGCGGCTCCTAATTCTAGAGAAGGATCAGCTTCAAATGAATCAACATTTAGGAAAATGGAGAGTACAAAGGAAGAAATGTTGAAATAAAAATGATCAATGGCAAAATTAATTATGAATGTTTGTACACTTTCTCAGATCACAACAAATTGAAATAGATGGAATTGGTGAGATATATTTATCAATTGTTTTAACAAATCTGATACCTGATGCAATTTGAAAGACAAAAGTGCACAAAACCTATGACAAAAATCACTCTCAAATATTACATTCTGTAAAAATTCCATCTTCAAATAAGTTCTAAATATACTAAAACCAGGGATAGAGTGCAGGTGACACCAGCTGTATAGCTCATATCTCTTCAAAATGCTGGCAATTCCAGACGTTGTACTAAAGATTTACTTGTGGCTGCAAATGTGATAAACATTTTTAATAGTCTTCTGGGACATCTACATCCACGCTGTTGTACTCCGCCTTGGTTAAATCTAGAAAGTGGTCAAGGACATCACTGCCAGCCGCATTGTTGCTCAAGCTACTGGTGGTGGATACCTCACTCAGTGAACCCCGCCTAAACAATAAAACATAAATGTGGAAGACATTTTGTGTTGAAAAATACATCATCAGAGTTTTAAACAAGGTCACCCAAATTTTAATCAACGGAATAGGCAAAAAATTACAGTAAAGCAAGAGAGCGAGCAGGAAGTGAGGTTTCTTTTAGCCTTTGTTTCCTTAAAAGAAAGGTAAGCAGATTAACTTTCACTTCTCTTTTCTCGTCTCCTGTGGTCATTTTACATCACCTGCTTATGTGGTGTGGTCTGTGGATTCAAATTGCAGCTAAGCTTTTTTAAGAATTATATTTTCTTCCTTATTCTCATTAGTTCTAGTTACTTTCTATAATGTAGTTAGTCTATTACATTTATCTTGTGCGTCCATTTATTTTTGATGCTTTTTGAAGACGGCTGTATGTAGACCGAAAGATCATGGTTTTTGTAATATTCTCCTATGTAAAGCTATCATGATACACCATTTTCAACTCATTCTCCAAATCTTAAAGACTTTACTGTTGAATAAATTTAAATTTGTTTAAACTTTCCCCAACAACATAATTTTTTTTTAGGGGGGGGGGGGGGAGACTTTCTAAAGAACACCTTATGCTGATGATTTAGTCATTTCATTCCATATGACCTACTTTGGGCACTATCAAAATCTGACCCCGCAGAGTGTAAAAGACAGTAATGTCATTGTCTTTGTATTCAGACAACTTAGGTTAACCCAGGATCCACAGTTAAGTCATTTTTCTTTCTTTGGTTCTACTGCTTGTGTTGTGTAGCATCACAGGGAGGAATGAGCAATTTTCTGGCCTTCATTAGTTGCGTAGCTTGAGTAATTGTTATGCTGATTTATACTTTCAACCATATATGTACAGACTGCAAGCCTGGGGAGTGTATATGTATGCAAAAATGTAGTCTTTATATGACATACTATAGTCTGTGCCCCTGGTGATATATCTTATCATAATCTGATCACAAACAGAAAATAATATAAATATCATAAACATCGGCTGAGACTCAAAATTTGTGGTCTTCAATAACACTTTTCTATCTATTCTTACCTTGTGTTAGTCATTTTAGGTCTGTCCATACCTCTTATACATTTATAACTCCTTTCTATATGCAATTTAATTTATTACTCCACCTACAATTCTTTGTGGATTCCAGAAATGTTCTATTTTGCAATGCTTCATGTTGGTTTCTGTAATATGTATCACACATAAGCCACACTATTTCTTTATTTCTCTCACAACTAGGGCTTTGTTTGTTCTTTTCATGAACTCTCCAATTGTGATCTTATCATATCTTCTATGTACACTTTTAAAATTCAGATATTAATAAGCTCAAAGAAAGCACTAGTTAGCCCAAGGCTGGTATTTCCATGCAACTTGTCCAGGCATGGCACTAGCATTGATAGCCTTCACCGTTCATCATATGTTGGGCACTTTTGTAGCAGATGGTCTGCAATAATTTTACCTGACCCATAGTCAAAATCATCACAAGTCCCTATTGTTATGGTGTTGATAAGATGATACTTTAATCAGTTATGACCACTTCTTTTTGCTGAGCTGGTAATAGATATAATTTTTCTGGTACCCCTAGTGTTCTGTATTCCATTTGTTCATGTAATTTTCCTAACAAACCACACTGGCTCCTCATAGATTATACTTGTATCTGGCTAGTATACCACTTAGCTTTTATCATGCTATCTCAAACCTTTTTCCTTCTTCATTCACTTATTAGTTGATAATGCCATACTGTGTTTTGCAAGATGCAACTCAGTCCATCCATCATCAACACACATTTGTTCAAGATTGTTACAACAGCCTTTAATTTTCATTAACATTCTTGAAAGTCTGTGTTCCCTGTATGTATTACACCTCATTTGCTCTCCATGTACATACAAGTTATCTTCCCTTCTTCTTTATTTAATAGGTACACATTATTCACTCTTTGAAAGCATTGTAAGTCTGTAGGAACTTGGATTATGTCTTAAATGAGTTTTTAGTTTTTCAACCTAGAGAAGTAGCTGAGCACAAACTTCCTGCCAGCATGCAGCACAGCAATGTTCATAAAACTGATCTCATGTGCTTTACAAATGACACTAGTCTACATGGCAGAGACAGGTGGAGTTAACCATGATGCTAGTCTATGTGGCAGAGACAGGTTGAGTTCACCATGATGCTAGTCTATGTGGCAGAGACAGGTGGAGTTCACCAAGATGCTAGTCTATGTGACAGAGACAGGTTGAGTTCACCATGATGCTAGTCTATGTGGCAGAGACAGGTTGAGTTCACCAAGATGCTAGTCTATGTGTTAGAGACAAGTTGAATTCACCATGATGCTAGTCTATGTGGCAGAGACAGGTGGAGTTCACCATGATGCTATAGTCCGTTCAAAAATTCACAATCACACCTGAATTAGTTTTGAGTGATAACTGTTTGTTATTTTGCTTTCAAATTTTGCATGCAATCTTAGAATATTGATGACGTTATAGAAATATTTTTTTGCTCTGAGAAATTTGATCTAGTTTAAAAGTTTTCTTCTTTAGGCTATATTAAATTCACCCTGTTCGAATTTGACACCATTTTAGGATACATACATTAATTTGGTGCGGTCGTTCACGTAAAATAGTTTGGCTATTGCAGAAACACTAACTTCAGGAAAATCTCGTGCACAAAACTGAATTGTTATTGAATGACATGACGCACCACTGCCTTGGCATTAATTACTGAAGGGAAGGCATATCTTTATTAATTTTGTGAAGACTCAGTAGACAATTTGTTGACTTTAAATACCAACATTTATATCTAAATTACAATGAGTTTGAAATGCAAATTTATAACTATGCAAAAGGTTACTTTTTTACTATATCAGCACTTCCTTAGGGAATCCAAGATGGGGCATTTATATTGTGATATTCATGACCCAGAGAGACGAACGCAACTCGCGCTTGGTCTTAATAGATCATCATTTTCTCGTTGGATTAAACAAGACTCAGAGTGCACTCATGTCAATCAAGGAAGGAAAAGGAAAGTCGACAGCTTTGACATGGATGTCATAAAATGCGAGATATTGAAAATGTTTGCTAATAATGTACTTGTTACTCTCAGGAATTTGAAATTAAAATTGCATGCAGACTGCAATATTGACATTTCTAAAAGTACTCTATGGAAGATTGTGCGAGGAGCCGGCTTCACTTTCAGAAAAACTGTTGGGGCCAGGAATATTATTTGTGAAAAACCACACTTGGTCATTGCTCGAAGCAAATACCTGAGACAGATCCGTGAGCGGCGGAGTGAATGGTATGATATTGTATATTTGGACAAATCATGGGTCAGAGACAGGTTGAGTTCACCAAGATGCTAGCACACCACACCTATGCTAAAGAATGGCAGTCAGTAAATGGCAAACTCAAAACAACAATTCCGAGCAGCAAAGGCCAGCGCATTATATTAACGCATGCGGGAAGCACTGAAAACGGCCTTGTCCATGATGCGGGACTTATTTTCCAATCAAAAAGTACTGACATTAGGGACTACCATACTGAAATGAATGGAAACATTTTCAGGCACTGGTTGGAGAACGATCTTTTACCAATCCTGGAGAGACCTTCATGCATGGTCATGGATAATGCATCATACCACAATGTCGTATCAGAGGAAGACAAAGTGCCTACTGCATCAAATACAAAAGAGCAAATTAGGACATGGCTTGCGAATGAAAATGTCAAATTTGACGACACATATTTAAAACCCGAATTGTTACAACTTGTGAAGAATACGAATAAGAAAAAGGTGTACCATGTTGACAAAATCATTGAGAAATACGGCCACACCTCTCTTCGACTTCCTGCATATCATGCGCACCTTAATCCAATCGAACTTGTCTGGGCTCACGTCAAAGGACAAGTTGCAGAACAGAACAGGACGTTTAAAATGTGTGATGTTGAAGTTCTGACACGCAAGTCTCTCTCAAAAATAGACATTCCGTTCTGGAAGAAGTGTGTTGAACATGTGCTGCGGGTGGAAGATGAGTACTGGAAATGAGATGGATTACTATTTGTCCAGCCAGTAATGATTATCAACCTCTTGGAATCGTCAGATTCGGAATGATTAAAATTAAGATGAATTCAATTCCAGCTGCAGTTAGGACGTCCTGGGGTCTAATGGTGACTGAAGGACAAGACTAATTGTAACCAATTGAATTCATGTTTGCAAATACACATAACGAACAACATCCACAATTAAGCACTATGTAGATACGCCTCTGACAAGAATTGCAGTAAACTAGAAAATTTAACACGATTACTGTAAACTCTAAAATTTGAATCAACTTGTGTGATATCGTCATAAAAGATCAAAGGAATTCGCTGATGTGCAAAATCTGTTGTGTTTGTGGAAAAAAAAATACCAAAATCTTAGCGTCATCAATATTTTAAGATTGCATGCAAAATTTGAAACCAAAATAACAAGCGGTTATCACACAAAACTAATTCAGGTGTGATTATGAATTTCTGAACGGACTATAGTCTATGTGGCAGAGACAGGTTGAGTTCACCATGATGATAGCCTATGTGGCAGAGACAGGTTGAGTTCACCAAGATGCTAGTCTATGTGGCAGAGACAGGTTGAGTTCACCATGATGCTGGTCTATGTGGCAGAGACAGGTTGAGTTCACCATGATGCTGGTCTATGTGGCAGAGACAGGTTGAGTTCACCAAGATGCTAGTCTATGTGGCAGAGACAGGTTGAGTTCACCATGATGCTGGTCTATGTGGCAGAGACAGGTTGAGTTCACCATGATGCTAGTCTATGTGGCAGAGACAGGTTAAGTTCACCAAGATGCTAGTCTATGTGGCAGAGACAGGTTGAGTTCACCATGATGCTAGACTATGTGGCAGAGACAGGTTGAGTTCACCATGATGCTAGTCTATGTGGCAGAGACAGGTTGAGTTCACCAAGATGCTAGTCTATGTGGCAGAGACAGGTTGAGTTCACCATGATGCTAGTCTATGTGGCAGAGACAGGTCGAGTTCACCATGATGCTAGTCTATGTGGCAGAAACAGATTGAGTTCACCATGATGCTAGTCTATGTGGCAGAGACAGGTCGAGTTCACCAAGATGCTAGTCTATGTGGCAGAGACAGATTGAGTTCACCATGATGCTAGTCTATGTGGCAGAGACAGGTCGAGTTCACCAAGATGCTAGTCTATATGGCAGAAACAGATTGAGTTCACCATGATGCTAGTCTATGTGGCAGAGACAGGTCGAGTTCACCAAGATGCTAGTCTATGTGGCAGAGACAGATTGAGTTCACCATGATGCTAGTCTATGTGGCAGAGACAGGTTGAGTTCACCATGATGCTAGTCTATGTGGCAGAGACAGGTTACGTTCACCAAGATGCTAGTCTATGTGGCAGAGACAGGTTGAGTTCACCATGATGCTAGTCTATGTGGCAGAGACAGGTTGAGTTCACCATGATGCTGGTCTATAAGGCAGAGACAGGTTGAGTTCACCATGATGCTAGTCTATGTGGCAGAGACAGGTTGAGTTCACCATGATGCTAGTCTATGTGGCAGAGACAGATTGAGTTCACCATGATGCTAGTCTACATGGCAGAGGCAGGTTGAGTTCACTATGATGCTGGTCTATGTGGCAGAGACAGGTTGAGTTCACCATGATGCTAGTCTATGTGGCAGAGGCAGGTTGAGTTCACCATGATGCTGGTCTATGTGGCAGAGGCAGGTTGAGTTCACCAAGATGCTAGTCTATGTGGCAGAGGCAGGTTGAGTTCACCATGATGCTAGTCTATGTGGCAGAGACAGGTTGAGTTCACCATGATGCTAGTCTATGTGGCAGAGACAGATTGAGTTCACCATGATGCTAGTCTACATGGCAGAGGCAGGTTGAGTTCACTATGATGCTGGTCTATGTGGCAGAGACAGGTTGAGTTCACCATGATGCTGGTCTATAAGGCAGAGACAGGTTGAGTTCACCATGATGCTAGTCTATGTGGCAGAGACAGGTTGAGTTCACCATGATGCTAGTCTATGTGGCAGAGACAGATTGAGTTCACCATGATGCTAGTCTACATGGCAGAGGCAGGTTGAGTTCACTATGATGCTGGTCTATGTGGCAGAGACAGGTTGAGTTCACCATGATGCTAGTCTACATGGCAGAGACAGGTTGAGTTCACCATGATGCTAGTCTATGTGGCAGAGGCAGGTTGAGTTCACCATGATGCTGGTCTATGTGGCAGAGGCAGGTTGAGTTCACCAAGATGCTAGTCTATGTGGCAGAGGCAGATTGAGTTCACCATGATGCTAGTCTATGTGGCAGAGACAGGTTGAGTTCACCAAGATGCTAGTCTATGTGGCAGAGGCAGGTTGAGTTCACCATGATGCTGGTCTATGTGGCAGAGACAGGTTGAGTTCACCATGATGCTGGTCTATGTGGCAGAGACAGGTCGAGTTCACCATGATGCTAGTCTATGTGGCAGAGACAGGTTGAGTTCACCATGATGCTAGTCTATGTGGCAGAGACAGGTTGAGTTCACCAAGATGCTAGTCTATGTGGTAGAGACAGATTGAGTTCACCATGATGCTAGTCTACATGGCAGAGACAGGTTGAGTTCACCATGATGCTAGTCTATGTGGCAGAGGCAGGTTGAGTTCACCATGATGCTGGTCTATGTGGCAGAGGCAGGTTGAGTTCACCAAGATGCTAGTCTATGTGGCAGAGGCAGGTCGAGTTCACTATGATGCTGGTCTATGTGGCAGAGACAGGCTGAGTTCACCATGATGCTAGTCTATGTGGCAGAGACAGGTCGAGTTCACCATGATGCTAGTCTATGTGGCAGAGACAGGTTGAGTTCACCAAGATGCTAGACCATGTGGCAGAGACAGGTTGAGTTCACTATGATGCAAGTCTACATGACAGAGACAGGTTGAGTTCACCATGATGCTGGTCTGCATGACAGAAACAGGTGGAGTTCCCCATGACACTAATCTACATGGCAGAGACAGGTTGAGAAGAGGAATTCTTCAGTCTACGAATACTCTAGAATACTTTAGTCATCAGGCGGAATGCAAGCAAGCAAGCAGCAAGCAAGTTCACTATGATGCTAGTCTACATGGCAGAGACAGGTGGAGTTCACCATGACACTAGTCTACTTGGCAGAGACAGTGGAGTTCACAATGACACTAGTCTACATGGCAGAGACAGGTGGAGTTCATCATGACATTTGTCTACTTGGCAGAGACAGGAGTTCACCATGACACTAGTCTACTTGGCAGAGACAGTGGAGTTCACAATGACACTAGTTTACTTGGCAGAGACAGTTGACACTAGTCTACATGGTAGAGACAGGTTGAGTTCACCATGACACTAGTCTACATGGTAAAATGCCAAAGCTACTGAGTTTAGAGCTCTGTGCACACTGTGAGTTATGTTTTAAATTCAGATCATGTTTAGATATTTAAATTGCTTATGATGAATGATGATATCGTATGACGAAGGACAGTTCAGCTGCGTTCACTTTCGGTGCAGTTACGCCTTATGTCTTTTGGTAAGTGCATGGTTTATATGATGGGAACTGTAGCTACCTTTCTTTGTTTGGATCCTTGAATGAGGTGAGATGTTAATTCGGATGATTCCACTGGCATGGGCAGTTACACAATTATGGATTTTAATTCGTTTAAAGCATTTCAGAAAATGAGCAACATCTTATGCGACAGGTCTATGTCAATAGAAGTGAGAAAGAGAGTTCATCGGTGCTATATAGAGCCAATTCTGACCTATAGAAGCGAATCATGGACGGTAGACAAACAAATGAAAAGGCGATTAGAGGCCACAGAGACAGGATTTCTCAGAAGAATGTTGAAAGTTCCCTGGACAGATAAAAATGACCAATGAGGACATTCTCAAACAGGCCAACACAAAAAGGGAGCTCCTAAAAATCATCAGAAAAAAGAAACAATCAACATTTTTTGGGCACATCATGAGAAGAGGAAAGTTGGAATACTTGGTTACAAGTGGCAAAATACAGGGAAAGTGAGATCATGGATGACAAAGGGAGAAGATACTAGATAGCTTGGTGTCATGGCATGGAAAACAGTCAACAATAGAATTGATATGATGCACTGTGGATAGAAGATTGTGGAGGGACATGATAATCGGTATGGCACATGATGATGTGTATATGTGTTGTGATATATATATATATAATTGTGAGTGATATACTGGACCCTTCTCTATGATCATGTCACAGCATGGGTGCTTTCACAAGTCTTCACCAGTTCAGAAAGCTCATTTTAGCTGCTAGATCATCATTTCATTACCCCAGCATCTACAAATAGTTCTGGCATAGTTTAATGTCAGATGATCCAGGCAGTTCGTATCACAACTGGTGGATATATGTAAGGGGCGAAGTAATGTATCTCCTGAGATTATACGGTTTTGCTTGTTGACTAAACTTTTTAATACTGAGACAAAATTCGTCACCATCAAGTGCCAAGCCCTCTGGTGTAGGTGATCATGTCTCTCCACAACTTTGGACCTCGGCTTCTATTGATCATTTCTGTTGTTGACCTTTTGACATAGCCATTCTCTTAAGCTGTCTGGTATCCTTTCTATTTGATTCCCTCTATCTCTTCATCCCTCAGCTTCCCCAGCTGTCACAATATATTTCAGCTATTTCCTTCTCATTACATAGCCAAAAAATTATGATTGTTTCTTCCTAATATTGGAAATTAGCTATCTCTTAGCTTTGGCCTCTTTCAGAACGTTTTCATTGCTCTTCTTAGTTGTTCATGATACTCTCAACATTCTTCTGTAAAACCACATAGCCGCCAATGATTTTCTTGTCAAAATTGATACTGCACCATTTTAGAAACATCATCATCATCATCATCATCATCTAGCTGCTTGTCTCTGTTGGAACTTGGCTCCCATGAAAGCTACTCAGAAGGTGTCTATCTCCTGCGTGAGCTGTCCAGCTTCTGGAGCTGTCAATCTTTGAGGGTGGGTGAAATCCTGCACCTCCCTCTTCTGGGTTTTCCTCTCCTTTGTTTACTTAGAACTAAGCCCTCCATAATAATCTTCTCTAGGCCAATTAGTCATTTTACATGACTAAAATATTTTATTTTCCTTGATTTTATGTTCTTTATCAACCAATTTTCTTGAATTTTAAGTTCTTACAAAAGTGAGAAGCTTTTTTTTTTAGAAACAAGTAAGATAACATTCTAGCATCTTTCATCAAGATACAAATCAAAGAAGTTATAAAACTCACGTAGAATAATTAACTAAGTCAGTTCTGGAACTGGAAAAGGTACTGGTGTTCTCCAATATGTGAATGTCATTTCTTCTCAAAAATTCTTCAAAGTGTTGGTAGTCGTCTGATGGAATGAATGGTAACAATTCTGAGAGAAAGAAACATAATAAATAAATACAAGAATCATACAAGTTATTAGATTAGAAGGTCAATGAAAGCCACAAACCAGATAAGCAGTCTCTTAAATAAATGTGTGTTAGACAGTGTATGCTGAACTAGTTTTATGGTGGTAGCATTGTTCTTGTAACTTTTCAATTGCATGGTCTTGATCTTTCCAGTGCTGTTAGACATCACATAGGGCTTGTAATGTTTTTGCCAAACATTTCCATTCTGGATGAGATGTTCAATCTTATCCTTTGAGCCTATGCCTGCCAACTTTGCTTCTCTAATCAGTGTTAATTTCAGTGTTTCTCGGGGTCTTCCACTTTTTCTGTATCATGTTTCCCATATAAAAGCCTGTTGTGAGATTCTCGTATTGTCTCTTCTCAACTCATGCCTGACATATGTCCATCTTCTTTTCTTAAATGTACATGTGATTGTTACAAGATTTAAGAACATTCATAGTTTCCCTACATCCAAAGATACCTCTGGGTGAGATTGTCAGTCCCACATCAAACCATTACACTGCATTAATTAAAACAGTTACATTATTTCTTTCTTTGTGTATTGATCTTCAGAACCAAAGTTCCCTGAAATCTTTCTTAACCACAAAGCAGAACTTCTGAGCAAAAATATTTCAAATTCAAAGTAAATATTGGCCAGGCATCAATACAGCAACAATGCAGCTTAGAGGGAATATTGCATGGAACCATAACTCTCATTGTCTGTGCATGATAGTGAAACATAACATACTTTTAATTCTCACATGAGTCCATAAAGAGTAATGATATTTGAGGAATATGATGAAAGCAGTTACCTACACACTTTCTGCAGTATCAAACAGATAATGAGATGATTTTATTCTCTAGCCCATATATTTGAGGTACTGGTTCAGGGTTTTTTTTTCTTATAAAACCCACATGACTGCTTAAAATTCAATAGTGCCAGGAACTCAGCCCTGTTTTTTCACCTTGATAGTCTGTATTTATTTCAGATATAACCCACTAATTCTTGATCCTTCCAGCACGACTGGACATCACATAGAACTCTGAGTCTTTTTTTTTTTTTGGTCATTCATCTCAATTCTGGGCAAGAGATTCGATCTTATCTACTGAGTCTATGCCTGCCAACTCAGCTTCTTTTATCAGTGTCTCTCTGTTCCTCTTTTTCGGCATCCTGATATTTTCCAAAGAAGAGCCTGTTTTTAAATTCTTTTAATGTCTTTTCTCAACACTGCCAAAATATCTCCATCTTCTCTTTCTAATTATACATGAGATTGTTGTTTCCATGGTCATTCTACAACATCAATGGTTTATAAATACAATTTTAATGTCAAATTTGTTATGTTCTTCATGACTATCCATTCCCTAAAAACATCATGTGTACTATTCTTCACGACTATCCATTCCCAATAAACATCATGTGTATTGTTCTTCATGACTATCCATTCTCTATAAACATCATGTGTAAAGTTCTTCATGACTATCCATTCCCTATAAACATCATGTGTAAAGTTCTTCATGACTATCCATTCCCTATAAACATCATGTGTAAAGTTCTTCATGACTATCCATTCCCTAAAAACATCATGTGTACTATTCTTCATGACTATCCATTCCCTAAAAACATCATGTGTACTATTCTTCATGACTATCCATTCCCTAAAAACATCATGTGTAATATTCTTCATGATTATCCATTCTCTATAAACATGTGTTATGTTGTTTGTGACTATCCATTCTCTATAAACATATGTGTATTAAGGTAAAAGATAAAGTACAAGACTTGAATCAGCACGCAAGTTTTCACCCATATGTGCCCTGCCGCCTATCCAGAAGTGTTCAGACTACAGGACAGTGTCGCTTCAAACATCGAAACTCATGATGAGAGGTGGCATTCCTCACCTCCCCAGAGTACCACCCTGGTACCCATTTCTGTCAGTGGCTGGGTTAACTGCGAGGGGATTTTTTTTCCAACCATGAGTACAATTCACATTGCTTCCAGCGGGAATCGAACACGGGTTGTCCGAACATCGGTAATGTGTAATGTTCTTCATGACTGTCTATTTCCTATAAAATCATATGTGTAATGTTCTTCATGACTGTCAATTTCCTATAAAATCATATGTGTAAAGTTCTTCATAGCTGTCAATTTCCTATAAAATCATATGTGTAAAGTTCTTCATAACTGTCAATTTCCTATAAAATCATATGTGTAAAGTTCTTCATAACTGTCAATTTCCTATAAAATCATATGTGTAATGTTCTTCGTGACTGTCAATTTCCTATAAAATCATATGTGTAATGTTTTGGATCCAAGGGCATGCTACAGAATTTGTGCACTTGGGGCCAGGACTGTGCTCAGATTTTCTTGAGAGTGATATTAGTCCACTTATAGATTCGTCCAATGTGCAATGATGATGATCTAAGCAATAAACAAACAAATATGCAATGTTCTTCTTGAATATCCATTCCCTATAAACTCTGAACATATGTGTGATGTGCTTCATAACTATCCATGCCCTATAAACTCTGAACATCATATGTGTGATGTGCTTCATGACTATCCATTCCCTATAAGCTCTGAACATTATATGTGTGACGTACTTCATGACTATCCATTCCCTATAAACTCTGAACATCATATGTGTGATGTGCTTCATGACTATCCATTCCCTATAAGCTCTGAACATTATATGTGTGATGTACTTCATGACTATCCATTCCCTATAAACTCTGAACATTATATGTGTGATGTACTTCATGACTATCCATTCCCTATAAACTTTGAACATCATATGTGTGATGTGCTTCATGACTATCCATTCCCTATAAGTTCTGAACATATGTGTGATGTGCTTCATGACGATTCATTCTGCATACACTTTGAATACCATATGTGTGATGTGCTTCATGACTATCCATTCCCTATAAACTCTGAACATTATATGTGTGATGTGCTTCATGACGATTCATTCTGCATACACTTTGAACATCATATGTGTAATGTACTTCATGACTATCCATTCCCTAAAAGCTCTGAACATTATATGTGTGATGTGCTTCATGACTATCCATTCCCTATAAACTCTGAACATCATATGTGTGATGTACTTCATGACTATCCATTCCCTATAAACTCTGAACATCATATGTGTGATGTACTTCATGACTATCCATTCCCTATAAGCTCTGAACATCATATGTGTGATGTACTTCATGACTATCCATTCCCTATAAACTCTGAACATCATATGTGTGATGTACTTCATGACTATCCATTCCCTATATACTCTGAACATCATGTGTGATGTGCTTCATGACCATTCTGCATACGTTTTGAACATCATATGTGTGATGTGCTTCATGACTATTCATTCCCTATAAACTCTGAACATTATATGTGTGATGTGCTTCATGACTATCCATTCCCTATAAACTCTGAACATCATATGTGTGATGTACTTCATGACTATCCATTCCCTATAAACTCTGAACATCATATGTGTGATGTACTTCATGACTATCCATTCCCTATAAGCTCTGAACATCATATGTGTGATGTACTTCATGACTATCCATTCCCTATAAACTCTGAACATCATATGTGTGATGTACTTCATGACTATCCATTCCCTATATACTCTGAACATCATGTGTGATGTGCTTCATGACCATTCTGCATACATTTTGAACATCATATGTGTGATGTGCTTCATGACTATTCATTCTGCATACGTTTTGAACATCATATGTGTGATGTGCTTCATGACTATTCATTCTGCATACACTTTGAACATCATATGTGTGATGTACTTCATGACTATAAACTTCACTATAGTCTGCTTGTGTTACCACCAGTTGTAGAATGAGCTTTGATTGACAATGGCACATTGATAAGTACACATGCCATGTCCCGGACTGTATGGTATGGCATTCAGTTCTCCCATTATCTTAGTTGGTTTGTTTCTCAGTTACCACTGCTCTTTTGACAAGCGATGCAAGACTCTTGGTCTAGTACCATCTTCAAAGTCTTAAAATTGTTACACCTGATGATGAGGAGACACACTCTTCTGAAGTTGATTTAGATAGTGGAAAGTACTAATTCGTAGGTAGAAGCGAGCAGATCTAATAAAACCACTATCACTTAGAAAAATTATTAACAAGCTACAAAACAAACATGGAAGACTTTCAATTATTCAATGTTATGATGCGCCTACTAACGAAGCTGATGATGAAGTTAAGGACGATTTTTATAACCAACTGCAACAACTTATAAACAAAATACCAAAACACGATCTTTTAATTGTAATGGGAGATTTCAACGCCAAAAGTGGGACAAGATAATGCAGGAGTGGAACATGTGATGGGGAGAGAAGGCTGTGATAATACTAGTCAGAATGGAGAAAGATTAATAGAATTATGTTTAATAGAAAATTTAGTTATAGGTGGGACATTATTTCCACACAAAAATATTCACAAAACAACATGGATATCTCCTGATGATAGAACCTCCAATCAAATTGACCACCTATGTATTAAACAACAATTCAGATCATCATTAATAGATGTAAGAGCTTACAGAGGTGCTGATGTTAATAGTGACCACAACCTGTGCATTGAGAAAATAAGATTAAAATTTAGAAACCAACAGAAGAGGTCAATTACACATAAAATTGATAGTCATAAACTGAAAGATGAAGCCATAAAGGAAAAGTTTAACATAGAGCTAAGTAATTGTTATACAGCACTCGGTGAAATGGACTTAGATATCAATGAGATGTGGGACTCACAGAGCAAAATACTAATGACAGCAGCAGAAGCAAGTGCTGGACTGAAGAAAATGGAAAAACGAGCTTGGATCTCAGACACCACGTGGAAATACATCAAAGAAAGAAGAGAAGCGAAGAGAGCCATGACTAATGTAAAGACAGATCTTGGAAAGGTTCTGGCAAAAGCAACATACAAAGAATTAGACAACAAAGTGAAAAGTTCAGCAAGAAGAGATACAAGAGCTTATATAGACAATTTGACAGAGAAAGCAGAGACAGCTGCAATTACAGGAGACAGCAGAACTCTTTATACTGTGCAAAAGATGCTGACAAACACCTATACATCCAGTGGAACACCAATTCTAGACAAATCTGGATCAATGCTAACAACAAGCGCAGACATAAAAGCCCGTTGGGCGGAACACTTCAAAGAAATTCTTACCGCCCACTACCCCACAGTTTAATAGATTTTGAAACTGAAACACCAGCAGCAGAATTAAATGTAAATTTAGATGACTTCACCTTGAGTGAAATAGAAACCACTTTAAAGCTTATGACCAATAACAAGGCTGCTGGAGAGGATAAGTTAACAGCTGAGATCCTCAAGGCAATTGATAGCCATAATCTAATACATCTCCAAAAAATGTTCAACATCATTTGGAAAACAGAGAAGACGCCTCATAAATGGAAAAAAGGAATCATTGTTAAGATCCCAAAAAGGGCAATCTTAGAGATTGTAACAACTGGAGAGGCGTGACACTTTTGTCAGTTGCCTCAAAGTTATTCTGCAAAATCATCCTAAATAGAATACAGGATTCAATAGATACAGTAATGCGTGAAGAACAGGCTGGGTTTAGAAAAGGGAGAAGCTGTATTGACCACATTTTCACTCTACGACTTATATTGGAGGAACACATTGAAAAGCAAAAACCTTTTGTACTTAACTTCATCGACTTCAAAAAAGCATTTGATAGTATTCATAGAGATTCTTTGTGGAAAATTCTGAAGCAATATGGTTTACCATCAAAATCATAAATATTATCAAAGACATGTATGATGGTTTACACTGTGCAGTTCGAACAGAGGAAGGACTGAGCGAATGTTTCCCAATAGAAACTGGGGTTAAACAAGGATGTATTTTATCGCCCTTGTTATTTGGAATTGTTATGGACTTCATAATGAAGAAATTCTGCACTGGTAATAAAGGCATCGAATGGATACAAGGAGACCATTTGGAGGACCTCGACTTTGCTGATGACATAGTTCTCATCAGCAGTCAGATAAAACGATGCAGGAAAACACAAATGAACTATCATCAATAGCCAGCAAAATTGGGCTTGAGATCAATCATGAAAAGACTAAAGTCATGACTAGTTTAATTCCAACAGTGACAAAATATACATGGAAAACAAACCAGTAGAAGAGATCGATCACTTTATCTATCTTGGAAGTCACATTGATCGAGAAGGGGATACGAGCAAAGAAATTAAAATCAGAATGGCTAAAGCAGCAATGTCTTTCAGAAGCCTTGAAAAGTTGTGGAAATCAAAACTTATCAGCACAAACACAAACTTAGGCTATTCAAATCAAATGTACTATCAACCCTTACGTATGCGTGTGAAAGCTGGAAAACAACAAGAGATATAGAAACAAAGTTGAACGCATTCGAAAATAAATGTCTAAGGAAAATACTTGGTATAGCATGGAACGAATTCAAAACAAATGAGGAAATTAGAGAAATCGCCAATCAACCACTAATATCTTCAGTAATAAAGAAAAGACGATGGTCATACGTTGGACATGTGATGAGAAGAGATAATAACCGAATAGCAAAGCAAGCCCTCATATGGGAAACAACAGGTAAAAGAAAAAGAGGAAGACCCAGGGAGACACTGAGAAGAACATTGATGAGAGAGGCAAGAGCAGCAGGAGTCGGCTCCCTCAATGAGATAGAACTGCTTGCACAGAACAGAGACAGATGGCGAGATTTGATAAAATATCTTTAAAAGAAAACTGCTAGAACAAAAAATCCATATAGGAGAAGGTGTATCTTGGTCTACGCCCTATGGGCCGGTTACGGCTCGAAAGGTCAATAGATAGATAGATAGTAACAAATGACAATTCACAAGCAGCAGAAATAGACTCAAAATGAAACAAAGCTTGTCAAATCATCGGATAACTACCTATACTATTGTCCAACCAGGAAATAACTGTAAAGGCAAAATGTGCACTCTACAATCTTCTTTCCAACGTTGTGATACCAATGACAGTCAGAGTTTGACCCTAGACTCAAGGACAATAAGAAAAATAACCAGTACAAAGATGAAATGTGTTAAGACGAATTACAGGAAACAGCCTGAGATATAAGATCAGAAAAGAACTGAAAAAAAGGTAGGAATAATTCTCACCATGGAATACATAAAGAAACAACAGATAAATGGTTTGGCCACGTGATAAAAAAGAAACACCAAACTCAACACAGCAAGCCTTTGCAAGAACACAAAACTCAAAGGCTGATTGCAAAAAAGATGGATTGATGGAATATTAAAAACACTGGGAAACATACAGCAGCAGAGGACAACAAAAGAGCAAAGACCGCAAATTGTGTCTCCCTTCAATGCCGAAAAGCAAATTGGGAAGGAAAGAATAAGAAGCAGAGTAACTACAGAAGAACATAAATTGTGTTTGTGTAACACTCTGAAAATAGAAAAAAAAAATAATAATTACGCTTGCCTCGCTTGTGAGTTTCCTTGTAATAAGTACTTGTTTATTTTATTATCTACAGAATGAGACGCCTTCATTGACAATATTTGAAGTTTGATGAAAAAGAAAGAAAGCATGTGTTTTATAAGGAACAACTTTTGAGTTGTTTCACATGAAAACAGCACCAATGTTTTGGAATGAAGCCATTTTCTTACGTGGGGGTGTCAGTCTGCATTTTGTCAATCGAGAAGCACTTTTTATTCTGTGTGTGGATTATGCCCTCTTTTCAGTAGTTGTGCTTTCATTTGTGTTGATGGTTATGCTAATGACCAACACATACCAAACACACCAAGATCTGATGACATCCCTGTCCATGATGGCTCTCAGTTTTATCTTTATAGATTTAGTAATTGCAAATTTTCTTGTGGAATCTATTAGATTACAGACAGAAATTAAATCTATCAGATATAGATAGCACTCACTGTATGCAGTAAATTTTATTTTTTGCCTGAAGTGATAATTATTTTATAGAAATTTAATTACGTTATATACAAAACCTTTTAAAATTATTGAATTGTTGGTCCAGCTCATTGAAATTATCATCAATGCTTATGTACAGTTTGCAAGTTACATAATATTCTATTTTTTCCATATATTTGTAAGGAAAAAATGTTGCAAGCCTTTCCATACTTTTGTTACATTTGTTTGTCTAAAACTTGGAATTATAGCACATCTCTAAGATGAAAATAAACCTGGCTTTCTTGCTCCTTCTTGGTGTCTAGTGTCATCCCTGGTCATTTCTTGGTGAAATTTTTCTAGGTACCTTTATGCTTCTTCAATTATTTGCCTTTTTTTACTAGTATATTTTGCTGTTGCTTTGTCTTTAATGGTGAATATATATTTTTTTTTCCTAAGCATTCTTCCATTCTTTTATTAAAACAAAATAAGTTTGTAACAATGAGGTATGTTGCACCTACTCACTTAGAAGTACTTAGTTTGAATTTTATCAAGTCCTATAACTTTGGCATCATTTATCTATACCTCTTTGAGGCACATGGCCTCAGTACTGGTAGGAGTGTTGAGGTAATGATATGTCATTTTGTTACATCCACACCTGTACCTATGCTTACATGTACCTTGATTATACATCATATTTTTCCATGAATGATATACTCAATCTGTAGCAGGTCAGGTTGCTTGTTTATTTCAGTTGTCTCTCAAAACATATTCATTTCTCAGTCTTGGTTTCTTCAAAAAGCTTATTCATTTCTCAGTGTTGGTTATTTCTCAAAGTATTTCCATTTCTCATTCTTGACATTCTCCTGTATATGTACCAATTTCTCAATCTTGATTGTCTCTCAAGGTGTTCCCATTTCACAATCTTGGTTGCCTCCCAAAGTGTTCCCATTTCACAATCTTGGTTGCCTCCCAAAGTGTTCCCATTTCACAATCTTGGTTGTCTCCAAGAGTGTTACCATTTCTCAATCTTGGTTGCCTTCAGAGTGTTCCCATTTCACAATCTTGGTTGTCTCCAAGAGTGTTACCATTTTTCAATCTTGGTTGCCTTCAGAGTGTTTCCATTTCTCAGTCTTGGTTGTCTTCCCATTTCACAATCTTGGTTGTCTCCAAGAGTGTTCACATTTCACAGTCTTGGTTGTCTCCAAGAGTGTTCACATTTCACAGTCTTGGTTGTCTCCAAGAGTGTTCACATTTCACAGTCTTGGTTGTCTCCAAGAGTGTTCCCATTTCACAATCTTGGTTGTCTCCAAGAGTGTTCACATTTCACAGTCTTGGTTGTCTCCAAGAGTGTTCCCATTTCACAGTCTTGGTTGTCTCCAAGAGTGTTCCCATTTCACAATCTTGGTTGTCTCCAAGAGTATTCCCATTTCACAATCTTGGTTGTCTCTAAGAGTGTTCCCATTTCACAATCTTGGTTGTCTCCAAGAGTATTCCCATCAAGAGTGTTCACATTTCACAATCTTGGTTGTCTCTAAGAGTGTTCACATTTCACAATCTTTGTTCTCTCTAAGAGTGTTCACATTTCACAATCTTGGTTGTCTCTAAGAGTGTTCACGTTTAACAGTCTTGTTTGCTCTAAGAGTGTTCACATTTCACAGTCTTGGTTGTCTCCAAGAGTGTTCACATTTCACAATCTTGGTTGTGTCCAAGAGTGTTCACATTTCACAGTCTTGGTTGTCTCCAAGAGTGTTCACATTTCACAGTCAAAAAGATCTTTCAATGGTTTCACTTATTATTAACATTTCTTAGTGAATCATCAGTGCCACCTGTTGCATCCTCAATAAGTAGGACAAGTAACTCCATTTGATCAATGACTGCTTATTCATCAAATATGATTCTACTTTAATAGATCTTTTGTTAACATTTATTTATATATCTACGTTTTTAACTTCTCTGTGTCCAAAGCAGTACGCTGTTCATGTTTTTTTTATTGTATTTAGACCATAAATTACATAGTTCTTGCATGTCGTGTGATCAATAAAACGCTTCTTTTTTTAAATAATGTGATCACTTTTCTGGGTGACACATAAATTGTTCTACTTCTGTGACAGATGTCCATATTTTGATACTCTAAAGATTAAGCTATTGCATTTTCCAAGTGATAACATTAGTAACTTTTCACATGAAAAATTTGTATTCTCATAATTGCCACATAATGTATGTGTGTATGTATGCATGTATTTACTCATAGCACATATTTATAAATAAATGTCGCTTGTTGTTTTACTATAATCAGATTATTATATCGTTTGTAAGTTTTTTTCATAACAGTTCAGAAATGTATGTTAATAACAATTTATTTGTGTTAAGTGGAGTACAATGTAAAAGGGTACCCCCTCATATTTTATACCATGGAGATGTGATGTGTTCTAGCTTTAACTCAGTACCATTAATCAGTATTGCATTTATCTGGGGTTGAGTCAGGAGGAATTTATCTAATGGGAGAATTAAAGTCGCTTGTCCAATGCAGTCACAATGATGTGTTCCAGTTAAGAAATAAAGAACAACATATGTTTGCTGTCAGAAAAGAGAGAACTATTCCTGCAGTTAATATCAGCACACTGGTATCCCCGAAAATGAGAAAACAGATGAACTCGCAAAAGTAGGAAGTCTTCGTCTTCAACAGTTCAACCAACTCCTGAGCCTCAAAGAAATAAAAACAATCCTGAAACAAGCCAGGAAAACAGAATAGAAGGAGTTACATGGTAAATATGAGCCAGAGCATAACAGCTTAAACAAATTCAGCAGACACAAACAGACTAATATATTCAGACTCAGAGCAGGTCACTGTGGCCTCAGAGCACATCTACACAAGATGGGACTCGGTGACTTTACATGTGACTGCGGAGCATCTTCTACGGAATAACTAACAAGTTATGGGGAACCTATGATGTGCTGAAACACTCAGTCTTTGTTCATGGCCCAGGCATGGTTTAAATGATTAGCAATAGCTGATCACTGAAAAAGATGAGGTGTTCCAGTCAGAATTTTTACTTCATTGTCAAGAGAAAACATTTTTTCACTTGATTGTAATTTGGACCCGCATTCTCTGCAATCAACAGTCCTGGCAATTCAAGTATGCCTCAATTACAGTAATTTGTGTATTCTTTGTTTAATTAGATTTTACTTTGACAAGTTTTATTTTATTCATGGTTCATGCTGAGAGGCATTATGAACAAAATTTTATATAATCTGAATTTGATGACATTAGATAGTTGACAATATCAAGACAGATATTCAGTCTGGCCCATCAAAAATTAACTCCAGAGTTAAGAGTTAACTTGACAGCTCTAAGCATTGGAGGAAAGGAGACCAGTACCCTTCCACGCTGTTATTTCCTTGTCTCAGTTTTCATCTTGTTCTTTTGCCATCTGTTAGTGAAAAACTACTCTTTGTACAACTGTCTGAAACATTATGAGAATATTGTTTATTTAGTGCCATCTTTTCTTCAGGTCCTCTGTAGTGATGTCATTAGTGCATTTTCCTTGTAAAAGTCTTCATTGGAGATAATATTCAGCCAAGGTGGCCCTTATTTTAGTATGTTGGACCAAAGTTCCCTTTATCCTTGACTGTTGGGTCAAAGTTGCCTTATCCTAGATTGTTGGGTCAAACTTGCCTTATCCTAGATTGTTGGGCCAAAGTTGCATTTATCCTTGATCGTTAGACCAAGGTTGAATTTATCAATCTAGATTTATATATTTGGAACATATTGGTTTGGGCAAAAGGGCATGATAAGGGAAGTTGTCTACCCTTGAATATTGAGAATGAAGAAAAGAATGGAGATAGAGTGGACAAAGGAAGGACTGACTCTGGTGTCATTTACTTTGAGGCTGATTATAATATCAACTTGCATTCTACTTCTTCTTCTTTCCTTCCTCATTTGCCTATCAGTGTCGAGGGGAGATATAATTTGCGGTCTTTTGCTCTTCTGTTCACCTCTGCTGCTGTTATGTTTCCTAGTGCTTCTAATATTCCATTGACCCATCTATTTCGTGGTCGACCCTTGGTCTGGTGTTCTCACAATGTTTGTTGAAAGCTCTTTTTGTGTTGTGTTTTGTTCTTTCTGCCTTGTCACATGGCCAAACCATATGTTGTTTACTTATATATTTTATGGCGGGGGCTATTCCTAGCTTTTTTCTCAGTTCTTCATTTCTGATCTTATCTCTCAGACTGTTTCCTGTCATTCGTCTAACACATTTCATCTCTGTAGATGTTATTTTTCTTGTTGTTCTTGCATCTAGGGTCCAGGTCTGGCATTGGTAGCACAACGTTGGGATGAAGATTGTATTGTATAGTGCTCATTTTGCCTCCAGAGTTATTTCCTTGTTGGACAATAGTGGTGATAACTGTCCGATGATTTGACAAGCTTTGTTGCATCTTGATTCTATCTCTGCCATTTGAGAATTATCGTTTGTCATTAGACTTCCTAGGTATTTGAATTCCTCTACTTGTTTTAGTTGTCTGCCTTTTATAGTTATGTTGATATTCTGTTTATTTTTGACGACGTTCATGACTTCTGTTTTGTTGATGTTGATTTTCATGTTTTATTTTGTGCCTGAGATGTTGAGTTTGTTTAAGTGTTCTTGTAGGTCTTCTATTGTTTCATGTATTAGTGCCTGATCGTCTGCAAATAGAAGCTCGTTGATCTCCTCTGTCTCTGATGGGTTGGCTAGCTTGCATATATGGTCCATGTATGTAATAAACAGTAGGGAGGATAGTACGCACCCCTGTCTTACGCCTGATCAGACTTCGAAGTGGTCTGTGTAGCCTGCTGCTGTTGACGTAGAGGCTTTTAATAATGTTGGTTAGATGTTGGCTTACTCCGTATGTTGTTAGTATCTCCCACAGTTGTTCTCTGTTTACTCTGTCGAATGCTTTTTCCTGGTCATTGAAGGCTATGTATAAGTTTTGATTGTGTTCTGTCGTTTTTTTCCTGCAAGCTGTTTAGTGTGAATAGTGCGTCGGTGCATCCTCTGTTTTTTCGGAACCCCATTTGAGAATCGCTTAACTGTAGTTCTATTATTGGTCTCAGCCTTTTTTCCAAGATTTTGCATTCTACAAGAAAAATATTCCTCCATGAGTACCAGAAACTAGACATTTTGCTATCAAAAGATATATGCAGGACTTTTTTTCAGACAGAATGAGTTGGAACATGTCCTGGTAAACGTTTAGGACTTCTAAGTCCCAACATACAAATTACAGAAACAATTGTTACAGGTAAAAAGAAGGATTACTGTAATTTTACATTCTAATGTTACTGCTGTTGATAACAATAGTGCAAATATAACTAAACCAGAGCTTCAGATGTTTGGTATATAACAATTTTCTTATTTTATGGATTGATAAAAAAAAGTACTAGATTAATATATGAATATAGCATTGGGTGGGAGCTGCAATAGCTCAGTGGTTAGTGAACTGGACTACAAAGGACAAGAGGTAGGGTTCGATCCCAACCGACGGCTTCCGGTTCACCCAGCCTTTAATGGGTACCAGATTTTAAAATGGGAAAATAAAGCGGCACGGCGTAATACCGACCACATTACCCCAAAAATAATGTGCTGAAAGTCCGTAAAATTTATGGTCACTAACACCATATTCCCTATACACCACTTGACGTGATGGGGGTAAAAGAAAAGAAGATAGCATTGGGTGCATTTACACTAAATTGATTGATATCATACTTACCTTTACTCCTTACTAAGATAATATTTGAAGCCTTTAATACATTTTAAGATCATTTCTGATCTATACCTCTGAGGAAAGAAATGTTGTTTTTTCAAGGTTTACTAAGACAACATAAACTCAGTTATTGAGGGTTTACTGAGAAATTGGGTCCGATCCACTTGGCCACCCAAATGTTGAAAAAAGAATTAATGCGAGCACTAAAGTGAATGTAGATGTGATCACGCCTTGATGTTTTCCAGTCAACCTAGCTTAAGAAAACAAATACCTGACACAATGAGTTCATCATCGTCAGGTCACATGCGCTTTGCAGATTGTTGCATTCACCATAGCCGATCTGAAAGAATGTCTGTCTCTAGCCAGATTTCCCACTTCTTCTGTTGTCATGTTAAAGGTCTCCTTGATATCTTGAAACCACCTTATTCTAGGTCTGCCTTAGATGCAACACAATCAGTTGGGGAAGTTAAATGACAAGGAAGAGCACTGGCCTCTTCGCCTCCAAATACTATGTCTAGTATAATGAAATTAAAACATCACTTTCCTACAATTTATGTAATAGGGCAACCATTAAGATCTCAAAAATTGTTGGTTTATTTATTAAACTAAAATCATTGTTTTTTATATTGACAATTGTGAAAGCTCGGAAAGCTTTGTATACCTGATTGTGTTATGTCATGTTTTGCATGTTTATATAATTCAAGAGGTCTCAATTTTGTGGTGCAATATCTATTTTTAATGTAGTTTTTTTTTTTTTTTTTTACATAATTTGAATTGATGTGAGTTATGTTGTATTATATCATGTTTATTATCTATTGTCTTTTTTAGTTGAAGATGGCAGATCTACTGCTCTTGATTTCCAGTGATCTTTGCCGTGAAATGTCAGGCTTTGCACAAGACCTGCATTGTATATTGCCAAAAATCCTGTTCTGAGCAATCCTCTCCACCTGGGCAATGTAGTTGATGTCCTCAGTTTTTGCTTCTGGCCTCAATGTTTATTGTTTCTCTAGGTCTGCCTCATTTTCTTTTACCTTCAGGTTCCCATTTGAGGACTTGCTTTGTGATTCTCTTGTTGTCTCTTCTCATCATATGGCCGATATATATACACCTTCTTCTCTTTATTATAGATGATAATTTTGATGCTTTGTCATTTCGCTTATTTCCACACTAGTCCTGAACTCATTCCATATGTAGATTGTATCATGTTTACATTTTTATATATTGAACTTTGCTCCCTTGGAAGCATTTGGAACACCAACATGATGTACATGAGACACACAGCTCACGGTGTGCACAGAGCACTTAACTCAGTAGCTCTTGCAACAAGCTGGACTTGGAATATGAGGAAACTGCAACTATGAACACTTTCCATGCATAGCCTTCAATGGTTTCTGCCGCCTATCCACCATATAGCGGAAGTTCAACGTCCTCCTGAAAATGATGATAATCATATTTTTTTTAAAATGTATAGCTCTTGATGATGTTAGGCAATCGTTGTTGACTCCAATTCCGACCATATAAACACACAGTTAGTCGTAAAATTTATAGCCACTAACACCATATTCCCTATACACCACTTGGCGTGACGGGGGTACTTTACTTTTTTTTACTACTATCATGCAGCTTAGAATAAACAGGACAAATCTGAAACAAGTGCAACACGTCAAATACATGGGCACAATAATATCAGATGGAAGATGCACCACAGAAATAAAAAGCAAAATTGCTCAGGCCAAAACAGCATTTTGGAAAATGAAAATCATCTTATGCAACAAATCTATGTCAATAGAAGTGAGAAAGAGAGTTCATCTGTGATATACAGAGCAAATTCTGACATATGGAAGCGAATCATGGGCAGTAGACAAACAAATGAAAAGACGATTAGAGGCCACAGAGATGGGATTTCTCAGAAGAATGTTGAAAGTGTCCCTGGACAGCTAAAAAGGCCAACGAGGAAATTCTCAAAGAGGCCAACACAAAAAGGGATCTCCTAAGAAATATCAGAAAGAAACAATCAACATTTTTCGGGCACATCATGATAAGCGGAAAGTTGGAATACTTGATTACAACTGACAAAATACAGGGAAAGAGAGATCACGGATGACAAAGAGGAAAGATACTAGATAGCTTGGTGTCATGGCATGGAAAACAGTCAGCAACAAAATTGATACAATGCATGATGGATAGAAGGTGTGGAAGGACATGATTGCCTTTGTCAACCGGTGTGGCACATTGGCACATGATGATGAGTGTTATAATTATAATTCAAAATGGTGGTTATTTCATGCTGTTGTGTTTATTTTATATACTCATAGAGCTTTAATTTTTATATTTTTTTTTTTTAGTGTTGTATCATGTTTTATTGGTGTTTAATAATTTATAGTCATCTTGTTTTTTGGTTATATTTATATTTGTTGATGTTTTTATAATTTTAAGCTATATTATTTTTGTGACATTTGATAATGTTTCTGTGTGTTTGTGTCATTATAATTCATACTGGTTTTAGTTTTGTTGATGCTATGTTAAGGAAAGAGGAATGCAAGCATGTTGAATGACACCACCTGCAAAATAATGACACTGTAATCATGTGTTTGTCTATAATCAAGAAAAGGTGGTCATATGTTGACCATGTGATGAGAAGAGACAAGAGAATAATATGGTCATATGTTGACCATATGATGAGAAAAGACAATAAGGGAATCTTAAAGCAAGCTCTCACATGGGAGCCAGAGGGTAAAAGAAAAAGAGGCCGACCTAGAGAAACACTGAAAAAGAACATTGAGGGGACAGGCAATAACATCAGGCATCAGCTCTCTCGCAGAGACTGAGTGACTAGCCCAGAACAGAGCCATGGGGTGTGATACAATGTGGGTCCTGTGCAAACTCTGACAAAGAATTTCCGAAAGAGTCTAGAATCTCTACCCTATATGCCGTCTTTGGCTTGAGAGGACAGATGGATAGGGTAGGTAGATAGATAGATAAGCCAGATACTTGATAGATGGAAAACACAGATTAGACAGACAGATAGATAGATAGATAGATAGATAGATAGATAGATAGATAGATAGATAGATAGATAGATAGATAGATAGATAGATAGATAGATAGATAGATAGATAGATAGATAGATAGATAGATAGATAGATAGATAGATAGATAGATAGATAGATAGATAGATAGACAATTAGACTAGACAGACAGACAGACAATTAGACTAGACAGACAATTAGATTAGACTAGACAGACAATTAGACTAGACTAGACAGACAGACAATTAGATCAGACAGACAGACAATTAGATTAGACCAGACAGACAGACAATTAGATTAGACCAGACAGACAATTAGATTAGACCAGACAGACAATTAGATTAGACCAGACAGACAGACAATTAGATTAGACCAGACAATTAGACTAGACCAGACAGACAATTAGATTAGACTAGACAGACAGACAATTAGATTAGACTAGACAAGACAATCAGAACAGAATCATGTGTTTAATTGTAAACAAGTAGTATGTCAAGTATGCTTGGAATATGATACAATTTAATCTTAATAAGTGATAGCAGGATATATATAACCAGTCTTTGCTCATTAAAGAACAAATCGTTCGTTCGATTCGCTTTCGTCAGCTTTGACCTCTGACGAAGTCCCACCCACTCAATTTTTGTGGGACTGAATTTTGCATGTAAAGTCTGTTTTTATCCCATTACAGGATGCCCCTCGCCATGCAGGCAGATTTACTCCGACTTCAGAGGTACTAATTTTTAGGGAATTAGTAAAACCCAGGTGTCCTCGCCAGGGTACGAACCCCGGCTGTTGCCGTGGTAAGCCAACCGCCTATCGATTGCGCTAACCGGACACCCTAAAGAACAAATGAAAATAAATACAAGAAGTAAAAGCCGTCAGACTCTCACTGTATATTGATTAGTGATCTCTGTTGTATATACACTTACACCTCACCAATTCTATGGCCAATGAGTTGTTGGGGCATGATCAATGGATGCAACTGTTTCCTTGCTTGCGTTCAGTTGATAACTACAGGAACACACCTTTTCGACGTCTGCCCTTAAATGGACATCAAGTGGGCGTGTATGCATTGTGTTGTGGTTTGCAGTAAAAGTGTGATATATGTGTATTTCAGCCAAAACATCCAACTTCAGCAGCATAGCATTTTTAGTACCAGGTTGCTTTAGCTCTCGATCCCTATTCACTTGGCCAGATTAGACTGATTAGTCTGATACGAGAGGCACCACAAAGAGGTGGAGTAGGGTCTGGATGGTTCACTAATCCTCAATAAAAGATTTTGAGAAGTTCTTTGATCTGTGAGAAAAATAAATGTTTATACCAAGGTTTATCAGCTGATGTTCACTGTCAGCATCAAGGGATCTGTTGCTTGTCAGCTTCTTCTTCTTTTCTCTTTTCACTGATACCTAAAAGGTGTCGTGGTTTATATCATTTGTCGTTCTTGAGCTGCTCGAATTGTCTGAATTAGTGATTTTCCTTTGTTGTTACATGTCTCTGTCACTGCATCTATCCATCTTCTTCTGGGTCTTCCTCTTGGTCTTTTTCCATGCATTCTCGAAAAGAACGCCCTTGATGGTGATTGGTGAGGATTCATTCTGACCAGGTGACCAAACCATTTAAGTTGTTGTTGTTCTATATATTCTTGGCAGGGTTTTGTTCCTACTATTTTTCTTATGGTTTCATTTGGTATTCTGTCTCTTCTTGTGTTGTTTGTTACTTTTCTCAAGCTTGTCAGCTTCAAGAGAAAATGTAGTATATTCAATACTTTGTTCTTGTTGTGACTTTTGCTATTGCATTCATCTATTGTCTTCAAGCTCTGTCTTTTACCTTGTTCCCGAGTGTTAATCTTCTTTGGGAGATATATCTTGTGATGATCATGTCCAAATGACTTCATATGTTGTTTCCTAATATGATCCATCACTAATGTTACCCAACCCATTTCCTTATACTGTTGTTTCCTTGTATGTGTTGTTATTTCTGACCTTGTCTCTTCTTGTCATGTTCAGTATTCTTCTCAAGCACCCCATTTCTCTTGTGGTGATTTGTATATTTCTTTTTGGCTTTTAAACGTCCTCATAATGCCACCATGACTATTTGAGCTGGGATTCCTAGTGCTGATATGAAATTTGTTGTTTCAGGTTTTTGGTTCACCATATGGTATCTTTTACAATATTGCACTTTAACGTTTGTCATTGGTAACAGAGGAATGGATGAAGAGAAAAAAGAGAAGCGCTAGTGAGGAACAAAATTAAATCAAAACAATGTTGCGGCTCAATAGGTCTTTAACTGGAACCGTGGACAAAAGATAAAAATATATAAACAAACAAACTAAAATTGCCTTTTCTTAAACTCAACTTTTAACTCACCTTTTGGGGGTTTTTATTCAGATCTTCTGTAATCACACAACTCACTACATCTGTTCCTAATCTGTAAAATTGGGCCTATTTTTCTTTGTAAACTGTCAGTTGCATCATTTCAGATAATAAACAATATCAACAGCATTCGATGACATAGCTCTCCAGTCACATAATGATCAAGAGCTGCAAGATGAAATGAGCATACTTTGAGGAATGAGAGATCACAACAGCTGGCACTGAAAATTAATAGAGATAAGACCACAATCATGAGAATTTATGCAGTTGGCATTAGCCAAATAGCAATAGAACTGCTTCTACTAGACATACAATCTGATATATATGTCTGCGCAGTAATATAGACAGAGAATGATACCAAAATAAGGATACAAAAAGCAAGAGGAGCTTTCGTTGCACTAGGAAACATAGAAATCCAAGGAAATTCGGTTAAATACAAAAATAAAAAATGTTAAATCAGTCCAATTATATGGCTGTGAAATATGGAAAACGATAAAAATGACAATCACTAAGATAGAAACCTTCATTGATGGATGCTTGCACAGAATAAAGGATGTAAATGGCAGGACAAAATCACTAACGTAGAATTATGGGAAAGTAAAAGTCAAATAGGGAGCCTCGATAGCTCAGTGGTTAGTGAACTGGACTACAAAGGACAAGGGGTAGGGTTCGATCCCAACCGACGGCTTCCAGGTTCACCCAGCCTTAAATGGGTACCGGATTTTTTTCTGGGAAAGTAAAGCAGCACGGGCGTAATACCGACCACATTACCCCAAAAATCATGTGCTGAAGGTCTGTAAAATATAGGGTCACTAACACCATATTTCCCTATACGCCACTTGGCATGACGGGGGTACTTTACTTTACTTACAAGTCAAATACAAGTGGACAAAGAGATACAATGAAGATGATGGCGCTGGATAGGACACACTGCGGAAACCAACTGAAATTATTACACAGGCCCTCTTTTTTGGAATCCCCAGGGGAAGGGACAAAGAGGAGGACCAAAATATTCTTGGAGAAGACAGGTGGAAATAGATATAAAGATATGGGAAAGACATGTAATTTTCTTAAAAGAATGGCATGAGACAGAACAACGTGGAAAGTGTTTGTAGAAGACCTATGCTCCACAGGGAGCTGAAAGGTAGAAGATCAGCAGCACCGACAGTACTGACATTTCCAATATGAACTCAGTTCTTTCACCAAGAGTGTGTCTACTAGGCAAAGTACGAGATTTGAACCGGTGTCTTAGCACGTGAGTTTCCACCCATATGTGCTCGGCCGCCTATCCAGAAATGTTCGGAGATTTCTGTATAGTGTCGCTTCAAGCATCGAAACTCAGATGCAAGGCAACACCGTGGTACCCATTTCTGCCAACGGCTGGGTCGACCGTGGGGGCATTTTTTTTTCCAACCACGAGTACAATTCACACTGCTCCCAGCGGGAATCGAACACGTGTTGTCCGAACGTTGGTAGTCCAGTCGGGTGGTTTTCCCAACTAGGCTACCGAGGCCCCCCTGTATCTACTAATGAAGACTTGAGTTTCATCAAACGGTTGCCCCCCCCCCCCCCCTCCTTGTTTTTTAACCTGTTTCCTGAAACAAGCAACAGACTCAATGAACAAACTTGTCAAGATGACGTGATCGATGTCGTATTCTTCTTTTCTCCCACTATCTCCGCGGGGAACCACTGACAAACTTTGTCAGCTTTTTCCATTTCTCTCTATCTTCAGTCATTCTTTGGGACTGCAGCGTTGAAGTCCGCTTTTCTGTGTCCAAGGTAAAGATTCCTCTGTATCACTTTGTTTCGAATGAATCGATTTTCATCCTCGCTGTTTGTGAGCCTGTCCATGACATCATCATATAAACATATGCAATGGAACATTTGATCCCAATGTATTTATGAAGTTAAAGAAAGAAAAGCCAACTACAGTGAATCATGCTCATGACAGCACGAAACTATTGCAACATCTGAACGTAAATTGAAACCTTTGAAATGTTGATATATAGAAGAATAGGTAGAATTGGATGGGGGAAAAAAGAAAACAAATGAAGTCTTAAAACAACTAAAAATGAAAAGAGAACTGCTAAATACAATTCAAATAAGACACAACAGTGTACTAAAAGTAATCTTGGAGTGGAAAATACAAGGTAAAAGATGCAGACCAAGACTAACATGGACGAGTAACATTAAAAGATGGACAAGTCGGTCTATGGCAACCTGCACCATAAAAACAATAGACAGAGCGGGATGGTAGCCAACCTCCGATGCTGAGATGACACTCGATGATGATGATGATGAACATTAACAAAGCAGATGTGGTGTATATACGCTATTTTATTCATTGTTGTTCATTATTCACATTACTCCGGACAAACTCATACTCGACCGGTCACTTGCAACATATTACGAGCTGTTTACACATTAATGGTTTAAGAAGCTCGCTGATTATGCACACACCTAGTTAGTACTTGCAAGTCATGAAATTAATTTACTCGAGACTGAATATTCAAATTATTACTTTATCAAGACCGCCTGCTCATAACTGAACATATGTCGATTTGCAACATGTGATCGCCGAGGACCGCCGAAACATAATCCTTTTTGTATGTCTGCCATCCTCACCAATGACATGCATGAGGCAGACCAATGATATCATTCGTTTCTAGGAGCACCGTGACCTGTGCAGAATATTCAGATCAGTTTTTCTTTCAGTTTAGTTTGGAGGTTCGAGGCTACTGTATGTGTCATACACTCCTGCTGGAAACATAAGCTACATACCTTTGAAGGCAATGGCTATGAGTCACAGTAACTCCCTCGTGTTTCTTAGCTAATCGACATTTACTTTTATGTGGTTTAATATCATCTATGTCATATTCATGGCGTCAGACATAATGTCCTTCCTCTACCTTCCTCTTCTGCTTCTTCAGCGATCAGCTATTGGCTCTGCGTTTAGACAATTAAACCAGCTTAGGTCACACACAAGACTGTGCGTTTGAGGTTATCACCAGTTCCGGTAACTTATCATAAATGGTTGTTTCTGTGGGCCATATTTGTGTTCTATGCGTATTGAGAGGGCTGCAGTCCTGTACTGTATGCTCTAGATTCTGTCTGCTCCTCAGTCGCAAGTTACAAAGTCACTGAGTCCTCTGTTGTATACGTGTGCTCTGAAGCCACAAAGGCCTGTTATATCTTGGTCTGCTCATGTCTGCTGAGTTTGTTTAAGCTGTCGCGTTCTGGTTCATATTTTCCATGTCACTCTTTCCATGACGTTTTCCTAGCTTGGTTCAGGATTGTCTTTATTTCGTTGAGACTCCGGGGTTGGTTTGCCTGTTGAAGGCTCCCATCATTCATCTATTTTCTTATTTCCGCGGATGCTACAGTGTGATGGTATCCACTGCATGTTCTCCCATAACTCTCAATTTTGTTCCACCGGTGATATGTGCAGTCTCACCGCCCATTATCTTTTCCCTTTGTCTACCTCCATCTGTCCGACCTTTTTGTTATGATGTTACTAAATATTCTCACCCATGGCCCACAAATCTGGACCACCTTTTCTTGGTTTGTTTTATAATCTTCTTTTCTTCATCGGCTTCTTTTATTACCCCTTCATTTGATTTTTCTTGTATTATATGCATATGGTATATATTGGTATATATGACAGGTAAAGAAAAATCTATATATATGCTTTAATCAAGATGATACAAGACAATGTAAAATTAATATGGTTTGATGGTGTTCATACTAATCTAATTGAGCGTGGCGCACAGTGCGGCGAAACGTACGGAAAGAGTTAATGACTACGCAAAAGCATTTGACAAAGTAAAACATGTGGACATAATAAATATGGTAGAGAAATTAAACACTGATGGCAAGGATCTGCGAATCATAAAAAAATATGTACTGGCAGCAAACAGCAGCCACAAGAATTAGCAACCAAACAGGATAATTCCAATTGATAAAACAAGGAGTCAGACAAGGCTGTGTTCTGTCGCCGGATTTATTTTCACTTTACAGCGAGCATATTATGAGATCAATATAAATATTAAAGGAATAGAAGTCAGTGGTCACAACTTCAACAATTTGCGATATGCGGATGAGGCAGTTTTAATTGCAGATACTAGGAATGAACTACAAAAAAATGATAGGCATAATAATAAAAAAAAAAGCAACAAGAAAGGTCTCAGTCTGAATAGTAAGAAAAACAGAAGTAATGGTCATATCAGAGAAAACAATCATCACCATCATGCAGCATTAAAACAAACAGGACTAATCTGAAACAAGTGCAACGTGTAAACTACTTACATCAGATGGAAGATACACCACAGAAATAAAAAGCAAAATAACTCAGGCCAAAACAGCATTTCAGAAAATCAAAAACATCCTATGCAACAAATCTATGCATAGAAGCGAATCATGGACAGTAGACAAACAAATGAAGAGACGATTAGAAGTCACAGAGATGGGATTTCTCAAAGTTGAAAGTTCCATGGACAGCTAAAATGACGGAACGAGAAAATTTTCAATGAGGCCAACACAAAAAGAGACCTCTTAAAAAAATATCAGAAAGAGACAATCAACATTTTTCGGGCACATCATGAGAAGCGGAAAGTTGGAATACTTGGTTACAACTGGCAAAATACTGGGAAAGAGAGATCGCAGACGAAAAAGAGAAAAGATACCAGATAGCTTGGTGTCATTGCATGAAAAAGAGTCAACAACAGAATTGATACAATGCACGATGGAGAGAAGATTGTGGAAGGACATGATCGCCTACACCAACCGGTATGGCACATGATGATGATGATATATGATAGAAATAGGCTCAAGATGCAACAATAAGGAAATAACTCTAGAGGCAAAACGAGCACTCTACAATATAATCTTTATCCCAATGTCAGTCCTGGACCCTAGGTGCAAGAACAATAAGAAAAATAACCTCTGCTGAGATGAAATGTGTTAGACGAATGACAGGAAACAGCCCGAGAGATAAGATCATAAATGAAGAACTAAAAAAAAAAAAGCGCTAAGAATAATCCCCGGTATATAATATATAAAGGTAGCCGCGATAGCTCGGTGGTTAGTGAACTGGACTACAAAGGATAAGGGGTAGGGTTCGATCCTAACCAACGGCTTCCGGGTTCACCCAGCCTTAAATGGGTACTGGATTTTTTTTCTGGGAAAGTAAAGCGGCACGGGCGTAATACCGACCACATTACCCCAAAAATCATGTGCCAAAGGTCTATACAATTTATGGTCACTAACACCATATTCCCTATACGCCGCCACTTGGCGTGACGGGGATACTTTACTTTTTAAAAAATATAATATATAAAGAAACAACAGATAAAATTGTCTGGCCCGTGACAAGGCAGAAAGATCAAAGCACAACACAACGAGCCTTCAATAAACTTTGCGAGAATACCAGACCCAAGGGCCGACCACGAAAAAGATGGATTGACGGAATATTAGAAACACTAGAAAACATAACAGCAGCAGAGGTGAACAAAAGAGCAAAAGAACGCAAATTATATATCCACTAGACGTTGCAAGGCCAACGAGGAAGGAAAGAAGAAGAAAAAGAAGTATATTTGACGTACGTTAATCAATTAATAAAAGTAGCCATTCAACAAATTATAGTCTACAAATAATGTTTCTTTTTTCTTTCTTTAATTTTTTGTTCGTTTAATAAACTGTTCCATTCTGTCATCATCTTAGTCTTGCATTCGATGGAAACGAAGGGTTTGAGATAGAGACAATATGGTTTGATGTGTGATAGTGATGGTCTAATGACCAACTAATAGCTACAGCAAACTCGGGCAGATAGTGCTCGTAAACATGGGGAGGTGCCGACCATCTAAGGGCAGAATCCCCTACAGAAAAGACAATCTGCTACCTTGCAGGATGATTGGTGACAATCAAAGGCTAAGGAAAGCAAACCTGAATAAAATGCTGGCAGGAATCGGATGCACTGGGCCACTGGCGCCGAACACAGTGATACGTTTTAACAGGTATTCAACCAGAATAGATCTAACAGACTCTAATTATACTTAAACAGACAGTTGACTTCATGAGAGAGTCTGGAATCCTACTCTGATTGAGTCTTGATCGCAGAGAGAGAGAGAGAGAATATATGAGGATTGGCAATGGCCTGTAACTGCAAACAAAATAATGGCAAAAGCATCAGAAATTCTGAATTCAATCTATTTTGTTTCTTTTGCAGTAATAATTAGTTTTTTTTTAGTTAATTATAAGAAAGTAACTGGTAGAAAGCTTCATTATACATATATACTCAAAATAATTACATAATTTCATCTTAGACATTTCAAAATTGAAAACAGCTGTGGCTAAAATTAAAAACATAATAAAAAAAAATCTAAAAGCTAATAAACTTGATAATTCTTTTCTCAAGCCACTTTGGCAGGGCGTTGCGTTGAAATGGGCGTCGCGCAGACAAACTGGCAACTCTGTGTGTCGAAGAACTGGCGGTCCTGTGGACAGTTTGGGCTGCCGTGAGTGTTGGGGTCAAGAACGGCTGCACAGTTGGTGCCACTTCTCGCTGTTGTTGTTTCTGAAAATAATGATATACGGTCAGTACAAAAATAATAGCAATACCCCGCAGCATGAATACTGTCTTCTTTCTACAAGGGATCTCTTCGGGATCTAATTAATAAGGCGTTCCAGGACTTGCTCAAGGTACCAGAAACTCTGGCAGTTGCTATGTGCTTAGGGGCGCCATCAAGGATTTTGAAAATAATAAATAAAATATAAAAGTGGCGTCGAATGTCAGCTTGTCGGGGCGCCAGCAACCATTGGGCGGTCTCTGGGTGTTACTGTTAGGAACCACATTTTTCAAAGACAAACAACATATGTGATATCCCGTGGGTGATGCCTTCACATAGCATAACGCCAGGCCGATATACTTTCTCTTTCTCGGAAAAGAATGCTTGGTTGCCATCTTCAGAGATCGTGTAATACTTGAAGGTCTAGTAGACCGAACAAAAGAAATCCCCACATCTGGGAATTAAATCCGAAACATTCAGACCACGAACATGCACACTATCCAATTGGTTAACTTTAAGATATTTTTCTTCTTCTTGGCGAGCCACCATCCTTTCAGCCTCAGACTATGTCCTCAGGTTATATGAAACAGAGGGAGGACTGGTTGGTCTCGAGGCAAGACGCGGGGCCTCGAGACAGAGAGGTTGTGGGTTCAAATCCCGGTTGGGATTTTTTTATTAATGATTTCTCAATAAATTTCTCTCTGCGGCAATCACTGAACCCTGGTCTCAGCAACGAGGCCCAGCTTGAAACGTCAATTACTCATCAAATATAAGTACCTCCGAAGACGGAGTTATCTGCCTGTGCGACGAGGGACCCCTGTGCACACGGCTGCCAGGGAAAAATGGATTAACACGCAAAAAATTCAGTTAGTCTCTAGGGGTAAAATGTCCAGAGGTAAAAGCTGACGAACGCAAAAAAAAAAAAAAAAAACAGAATTTGCCATTAACGAGACTTCATCTTTGTGGTGTGAAAAAAATATTTGACCGTTCTAGGCAATGTATCTCGATCACCCGGACCAGCAAGGGTCATTCTACAAAGACAAAGCACTGCTAAAAAGACCGAGAAAGAGAGATATGCAGAGAAAGAGACGGAAATAAAGCATAAAAGATAGAGAGAAATGGAAAAGGTTGGTGAAGTCTGGCAATGGTGCTTCATCGACCCACTAGAAACTGTTGATGAAGTATGGCAATGGTGCTTCATCGACCCACTAGAAACTGTTGATGAAGTCTGGCAATGGTGCTTCATCGACACACTAGAAAAGGTTGATGAAGTCTGGCAATGGTGCTTCATCGACACACTAGACAAGGTTGATGAAGTCTGGCAATGGTGCTTCATCGACACACTAGACAAGGTTGATGAAGTCTGGCAATGGTGCTTCATCGACACACTAGACAAGGTTGGTGAAGTTTGACAATGGTGCTTCATCGACACACTAGACAAGGTTGATGAAGTCTGGCAATGGTGCTTCATCGACACACTAGAAAAGGTTGATGAAGTCTGGCAATGGTGCTTCATCGACACACTAGAAAAGGTTGGTGAAGTTTGACAATGGTGCTTCATCGACCCTCTAGAAAAGGTTGATGAAGTCTGGCAATGGTGCTTCATCGACCCACTAGAAAAGGTTGATGAAGTCTGGCAATGGTGTTTCATCGACCCACTGGAAAAGGTTGGTGAAGTTTGACAATGGTGCTTCATCGACACACTAGAAAAGGTTGGTGAAGTTTGACAATGGTGCTTCATCGACCCACTAGAAAAGGTTGGTGAAGTTTGACAATGGTGCTTCATCGACCCACTGGAAAAGGTTGGTGAAGTTTGACAATGGTTCTTCATCGACCCACTAGAAAAGGTTGGTGAAGTTTGACAATGGTGCTTCATAGACCCACTAGAAAAGGTTGGTGAAGTTTGACAATGGTGCTTCATCGACCCACTAGAAAAGGTTGGTGAAGTTTGACAATGGTGCTTCATTGACCCACTGGAAAAGGTTGGTGAAGTTTGACAATGGTGCTTCATCGACCCACTGGAAAAGGTTGGTGAAGTTTGACAATGGTGCTTCATCGACCCACTAGAAAAGGTTGATGAAGTTTGACAATGGTGCTTCATCGACACACTAGAAAAGGTTGATGAAGTTTGACAATGGTGCTTCATCGACACACTAGAAAAGGTTGATGAAGTTTGACAATGGTGCTTCATCGACCCACTAGAAAAGGTTGGTGAAGTTTGACAATGGTGCTTCATCGACCCACTAGAAACTGTTGATGAAGTCTGGCAATGGTGCTTCATCGACACACTAGAAAAGGTTGATGAAGTCTGGCAATGGTGCTTCATCAACCCACTAGAAAAGGTTGATGAAGTCTGGCAATGGTGCTTCATCGACACACTATAAACTGTTGATGAAGTCTGGCAATGATGCTTCATCGACACACTAGAAAAGGTTGATGAAGTCTGGCAATGGTGCTTCATCGACACACTAGAAAAGGTTGATGAAGTCTGGCAATGGTGCTTCATCAACCCACTAGAAAAGGTTCATGAAGTCTGGCAATGGTGCTTCATCGACACACTAGACAAGGTTGATGAAGTCTGGCAATGATGCTTCATCGACACACTAGAAAAGGTTGATGAAGTCTGGCAATGGTGCTTCATCGACCCACTAGAAAAGGTTGATGAAGTCTGGCAATGGTGCTTCATCGACCCACTAGAAAAGGTTGATGAAGTTTGACAATGGTGCTTCATCGACCCACTAGAAAAGGTTGATGAAGTCTAGCAATGGTGCTTCATCGAACCACTAGAAAAGGTTGGTGAAGTTTGACAATGGTGCTTCATCGACCCACTAGAAAAGGTTGATGAAGTCTGGCAATGGTGCTTCATCGACCCACTAGGAAAGGTTGGTGAAGTTTGACAATGGTGCTTCATCGACACACTAGAAAAGGTTGGTGAAGTTTGACATTGGTGCTTCATCGACCCACTAGAAAAGGTTGATGAAGTTTGACAATGGTGCTTCATCGACCCACTAGAAAAGGTTGATGAAGTCTGGCAATGGTGCTTCATCGACCCACTAGAAAAGGTTGGTGAAGTCTGGCAATGATGCTTCATCGACACATTAGAAAAGGTTGATGAAGTCTGGCAATGGTGCTTCATCGACCCACTAGAAAAGGTTGGTGAAGTCTGGCAATGGTGCTTCATCGACACACTAGACAAGGTTGATGAAGTCTGGCAATGGTGCTTCATCGACACACTAGACAAGGTTGATGAAGTCTGGCAATGGTGCTTCATCGACACACTAGACAAGGTTGGTGAAGTCTGACAATGGTGCTTCATCGACACACTAGACAAGGTTGATGAAGTCTGGCAATGATGCTTCATCGACACACTAGAAAAGGTTGGTGAAGTCTGACAATGGTGCTTCATCGACCCACTAGAAAAGGTTGATGAAGTCTGGCAATGATGCTTCATCGACACATTAGAAAAGGTTGATGAAGTCTGGCAATGGTGCTTCATCGACCCACTAGAAAAGGTTGATGAAGTCTGGCAATGGTGCTTCATCGACCCACTAGAAACTGTTGGTGAAGTCTGACAATGGTGCTTCATCGACCCACTAGAAAAGGTTGGTGAAGTCTGACAATGTTGCTTCATAGACCCACTGGAAAATGTTGGTGAAGTTTGACAATGGTGCTTCATCGACCCACTAGAAAAGGTTGGTGAAGTTTGACAATGGTGCTTCATCAACCCACTAGAAAAGGTTGATGAAGTCTGGCAATGGTGCTTCATCGACACACTAGAAAAGGTTTATGAAGTCTGGCAATGGTGCTTCATCGACCCACTAGAAAAGGTTGATGAAGTCTGGCAATGATGCTTCATCGACACACTAGAAAAGGTTGATGAAGTCTGGCAACGGTGCTTCATCGACCCACTAGAAAAGGTTGATGAAGTCTGGCAATGGTGCTTCATCGACCCACTAGAAAAGGTTGATGAAGTTTGACAATGGTGCTTCATCGACCCACTAGAAAAGGTTGATGAAGTCTGGCAATGGTGCTTCATCGAACCACTAGAAAAGGTTGGTGAAGTTTGACAATGGTGCTTCATCGACCCACTAGAAAAGGTTGATGAAGTCTGGCAATGGTGCTTCATCGACCCACTAGGAAAGGTTGGTGAAGTTTGACAATGGTGCTTCATCGAACCACTAGAAAAGGTTGGTGAAGTTTGACAATGGTGCTTCATCGACCCACTAGAAAAGGTTGATGAAGTTTGACAATGGTGCTTCATCGACCCACTAGAAAAGGTTGATGAAGTCTGGCAATGGTGCTTCATCGACCCACTAGAAAAGGTTGATGAAGTCTGGCAATGATGCTTCATCGACACATTAGAAAAGGTTGATGAAGTCTGGCAATGGTGCTTCATCGACCCACTAGAAAAGGTTGGTGAAGTCTGGCAATGGTGCTTCATCGACACATTAGAAAAGGTTGGTGAAGTCTGGCAATGGTGCTTCATCGACCCACTAGAAAAGGTTGGTGAAGTCTAGCAATGGTGCTTCATCGACCCACTAGAAAAGGTTGGTGAAGTCTAGCAATGATGCTTTATCGACCCACTAGAAAAGGTTGGTGAAGTCTAGCAATGATGCTTCATCGACCCACTAGAAAAGGCTGGTGAAGTCTAGCAATGATGCTTCATCGACACACTAGAAAAGGTTGGTGAAGTCTAGCAATGATGCTTCATCGACCCACTAGAAAATGTTGATGAAGTCTGGCAATAGTGCTTCATCGACCCACTAGAAAAGGTTGATGAAGTCTGGCAATGGTGCTTCATCGACACACTAGAAAAGGTTGATGAAGTCTGGCAATGATGCTTCATCGACCCACTAGAAAAGGTTGATGAAGTCTGGCAATGGTGCTTCATCGACCCACTAGAAAAGATTGATGAAGTCTGGCAATGGTGCTTCATCGACCCACTAGAAAAGATTGGTGAAGTCTGGCAATGGTGCTTCATCGACCCACTAGAAAAGGTTGATGAAGTCTGGCAATGGTGCTTCATCGACACACTAGAAAAGGTTGATGAAGTCTGGCAATGGTGCTTCATCGACCCACTAGAAAAGGTTGATGAAGTCTGGCAATGGTGCTTCATCGACACACTAGAAAAGGTTGATGAAGTCTGGCAATGATGCTTCATCGACCCACAGAGTTTCGGGATGAAGAGTAAGAAGAAGAAGGCTACACCATTTGGAAACATTGAGGGGAGGGGAGCAGAAGTGGTCTAGATCGCTGTCATTGCTTTTCTTCAACTCAATGAGTCAAGTAAATATATTTTTTTTTATCTACTGGATAGGTCCAGGTGCGTTCTAACCCAAGTTCACTTTACCGCAAAGCCAGCTCGTTACACAACGCAATAAATCCAATATCAACATGAAAATGCATGACTTTGTCAAGGCGAAAAGAAAGACAACAAGAAACCATGTAACTTCGGCGAGAACATTGGAAATGCACAGAGTATGGTATTTTCCAGTTCTGGAATTAACGTTAATCATTTTCATGAGCCATATTGGATGGAGTAGACAGAGGGCGGTCATCTTCTCTAAGTCTTAACTTCGTAAAGAAGATATCTCATGTCAATGAAAACAACGGTTTCCATATTTCGACTCACCTGCTCCTTTCCCTCCATCATTGCTGGGGACCAGTTTGGAAATAAGTTGATGACCTCTCCCGTTCCGGCCAGAAAAGTCTTTGTTGTAAATATGATCACCAGCGTGTACGTCACTAGTAACGTCACATTCGCCATCTTCAGTTCAACTTAGCTTGCCAATCTAACGTTCTCACTTGAATGTTATAATTTTCACCAACAAAAAATGTATTGTAAGTATTCTTTGAGATTATTTATAAACAGTTCAAATTAGTTTTAATATGTGGGCGATGCAAACTGGAAGCAAATTCGGATACATTTAGCAACTGGTGCTTTCACGTCCAGCTAATTATAATGCTCAATACATCTCCAGCAGTAAAAACAAAGCAATTATTGAAAAGATAAATTGTTGTATCTTATACATCTTTTCTTGATAACAGGATTTGTATCTAAATATATCACAAACACATGTTCAAGAATGTATATCCTGGGTACAAACGGACCAAATGCACTTCTGTATGATGGCGTACAAAGAAAGACAATGACATCCTCTAGAACGACCTTGTCAGAATGAAATAATTAATGAGAAACATGTTTCCCTCTTCAGTGTATATAGCAAAGTATTACTGTTACATCAATGACGTGAATGTCGTTAGATTTGTTTGCTTCAGGGCAATCTTGACAAATATTTCAAACTAAGTACATTCTCTCACCATCTTATGAAGTTTTCATTTTCCCCTTTCTTGAATTAAAATTACCACTACATCTTTTCATCGCCGGTTCATAAAAGGACCTTACGTGGATGTAAATGCATTGTATTGTGGCAAGCTGTGATAATTATACATATCGGCCCAATGCATCCGAAAGCGGTATGACATTTTGGGATATTCTATTACCTTCCTTTCTTAGCAAAATGTTACATCTTCTCAAAATTCCTATATGGTGCAGAAACATGGACATGAGACAAGAAACCAGAACAGAGAATTTAAGCCTTTGAATTCTGGATATATAAAAGAATAGGTAGAATTGGATGGAAAGAAAAGAAAACGAATGATGAAGTCTTAAAACAACTAAAAATTAAAAGAGAACAACTGAACACAATTCAAACAAGACAAATGCGATTTTTGGGCCATGTTAAAAGACACAGCCTGCTAAAAGTACTCTTGTAAGGGAAATACAAGGTAAAAGAGGCAGAGGCAGACCAAGACTAACATGGACGAGTAACATCAAAAGATGGATAAATCAGCCTATGACAACCTGCACCATCAAAGCAAGAGACAGAGCAGAATGGCGCTCCATGTTAGCCAACCTTTTTTGCGGAGATGACACCCGATGATGATGATGATGATGATGACGATGGTTACTTTCCCTTCTCGATCCCTACCTGATTAGTCCAACTGGTTTGTATCGTTGACAAGGTCCTGCAAGGAGAGTTGGAGTAGAATCTTTGTTGAATTTATTTGCGGATGACTAGAAGAGTACATCTTTTCGTCATCCGCCCTTAAAATGACGTTAAGTGGCCTGTACACTTTGTGTTGTGGTCTGCAGTAAAACTGATATTTACGTCTTTCGGCCCAACTCATCCGAGTTCAGCATGTTATTTTTGAGTACTGGGTTTAACTCCCTCTTCGATCCATAGTCGCTTGGCCAGACCAGACAAGTTAGTCTGTTTCTAGAGGCACCCCGAAGAAGTGAAGTAGGGTCTGGATGGTTCTGGTTCACCGATCCTGGCGCAAGCCATCAGCTATGGGTCGTTGACAGCTTCCACCACTACTGCTGTGAGGCGCCTTTCGCTCCAGAGTAGGATTTTAATTAGTCCCAGTTCGCTGATCCTGATGTGAACAGTCAGCTATGAGTCACTGACGGTTATGAGCCATGTGCTTGCTGTTGGCTTCCATCTGGGCCATATTTATTTATCCGCTGTTTTGTTTCCTCTTTCTTCTTTATATGTTTATGTAACCTGTTTGTTCTGTATATGTTTATGTAGCCGCTTTGTTCTGTGTGTGTTTATGTAGCCTCTTTGTTCTGTTTATGTTTATCTAACCTCTTTGTTCTGTTTATGTTTATCTAACCTCTTTGTTCTGTTTATGTTTATCTAACCTCTTTGTTCTGTTATGTTTATCTAACCTCTTCGTTCTGCTATGTTTATCTAACCTCTTTGTTCTGCATATGCTTATGTAACATCTTTGTCCTGCATATGTTTATCTAAACTTGTTTGTTCTGTATATGTTTATGTAACATCTTTGTCCAGTATATGTTTATCTAAACCTGTTTGTTCTGTATATGCTTATGTAACATCTTTGTTCTGTATATGTTTATGTGACTTCATTTCTCTGTATATATTTATGTAACTTCTTTACTCTGTATAAGTTTATGTAACCTCATTGTTCTGTATATGATTATGTAACCTCTTTGTTCTGTATATGTTTATGTAACCTCTTTGTTCTGTATATGTTTAACAAACCTCTTTGTTCTGTATATGTTTAACAAACCTCTTTGTTCTGTATATGTTTATGTAACCTCTTAGTTCTGTATATGTTTATGCAACCTCTTAGTTCTGTATATGTTTATGTAACCTCTTAGTTCTGTATATGTTTATGTAACCTCTTAGTTCTGTATATGTTTATGTAACCTCTTAGTTCTGTATATGTTTAACAAACCTCTTTGTTCTGTATATGTTTATCTAACCTCTTTGTTCTGTATATGTTTATCTAACATCTTTGTTCTGTATATGTCTTAGGTAACCTCTTTGTTCTGTATATGTTTATCTAACCTCTTTGTTCTGTATATGTCTTATGTAACCTCTTTGTTCTGTATATGTTTATCCAGCCTCTTAGATCTGTATGTTTATGTAACTTCATTGTTCTGTATATGTGTATCCAACCTCATTGTTCTGTATATGTGTATCCAACCTCATTGTTCTGTATATGTTAATGTAACCTTTATTCCCAGTGTTCTGCCCTAGCAATGGGGCCCACACATACACATTTATAATTGCAACATGTGAGTCGTATACTAACCACTGATCCATTGTTAAATGGGTATTGATCGAAGATAGAAAACAACCCCGATAAAAAATACGAAATCGAAGTCGGATGCGTTAGGTCTAAAATTCTACAAATAGCCCCACAGCTGTTAACTGTGACAAACCAATTTACAACTATAATCAAAGTGAATGACTTCTTGTCAGGAGAGTTCTTATTTTAATGACTTGTCTTGCAGTTGAGAATAGAACTGTGTTGTTACCCAGAACGGCATTGCATATCGCAGTAACTTGAAGGTAACATAGAAACATAAGCCACTTGACAGAAAATAGTCCCGAAGAAGATCGCGGGAGGAGGAGACTATTATTTCAAGGGGAAATTTATATATCAACCACGATGTAATGTGTTACTTTCGTATGTGCAATGAATGGGCATCGTCAGATTTATTTAGTGTTTTTGTCCAGAGGAACAAAAATATAAATATTTGATGTTGTTGCCCTGTGTATTTTCATTGAGTGTGGGTGTTTTGTTTGTGTATGTGTGTGTGTGCAGGGTGCGGTTTGCTTAAGTTTGTGTGTGTGCAAGGTGCGGTTTGCTTAAGTTAATGTGTGTGCTCAGGGTGTGGTTTGCTTAAGTTTGTGTGTATGTGTGTGCAAGGTGCGGTTTGCTTAAGTTTGTGTGTATGTGTGTGCAAGGTGCGGTTTGCTTAAGTTTGTGTGTATGTGTACAAGGTGCGGTTTGCTTAACTTTGTGGGTGTGTGTGTGTGTGTGTGCAGGGCGCGGTTTGCTAGAGTTTGTGAGTATGTGTGTGTGTGTGTGTGTGCAGGGTGCGGTTTGCTTAAGTTTGTGTGTGTGTGCAGGGTGCGGTTTGCTTACGTTTGTGCGTGTGTGTGTGCAGGGTGCGGTTTGCTTAAGTTTGTGCGTGTGTGTGCAGGGTGCGGTTTGCTTAAGATTGTGTGTGTGTGTGTGTGTGTGTGCAGGGTGCGGTTTGCTTAAGTTTGTGTGTGTGTGTGTTCAGGGTGCGGTTGGCTTAAGTTTGTGTGTGTGCTCAGGGTGCGGTTTGCTTAAGTTTGTATGTGTGTGTGTGCTAGGTGCGGTTTGTTTAAGTTTGTGTGTGTGCTCAGGGTGCGGTTTGCTTAAGTTTTTGTGTGTATGTGTGCATGGTGCGGTTTGCTTAAGTGTATGTGTGTGTGTGCAGGGTGCGGTTTGTTTAAGTTTGTGTGTGTGTGTGCATGGTGCGGTTTGCTTAAGTGTGTGTGTGTGTGTGTGTCTGTGTGCAGGGTGTGGTTTGCTTAAGTTTGTGTGTGTGTGCATGGTGCGGTTTGCTTAAGTGTGAGTGTGTGTGTGTGTGCAGGGTGCGGTTTGCTTAAGTTTGTGTGTGTGTGTGTGTGTGCAGGGTGCGGTTTGCTTAAGTTTGTGTGTGTATGTGTGTGTGTGCAGGGTGCGGCTTCCTTAAGTTTGTGTGTGTGTGCAGGGTGTGGTTTGCTTAAGTTTGTGTGTGTGTGTGCAAGGTGCGGTTTGCTTAAATTTGTGTGTGTATGTGTGTGTGTGTGCAGGGTGCGGTTTGCTTAAATTTGTGTGTGTATGTGTGTGTGTGTGCAGGGTGCGGTTTGCTTAAATTTGTGTGTGTATGTGTGTGTGTGCAGGGTGCGGTTTGCTTAAATTTGTGTGTGCGTGCATGGTGCGGTTTGCTTAAGTGTGTGTGTGTGTCTGTGTGCAGGGTGCGGTTTGCTTAAGTTTGTGTGTGTGTGCATGGTGCGGTTTGCTTAAGTGTGAGTGTGTGTGTGTGCAGGGTGCGGTTTGCTTAAGTTTGTGTGTGTGTGTGTGTGTGCAGGGTGCGGTTTGCTTAAGTTTGTGTGTGTATGTGTGTGTGTGCAGGGTGCGGTTTCCTTAAGTTTGTGTGTGTGTGCAGGGTGTGGTTTGCTTAAGTTTGTGTGTGTGTGTGCAAGGTGCGGTTTGCTTAAATTTGTGTGTGTATGTGTGTGTGCAGGGTGCGGTTTGCTTAAATTTGTGTGTGTATGTGTGTGTGTGCAGGGTGCGGTTTGCTTAAATTTGTGTGTGTATGTGTGTGTGTGCAGGGTGCGGTTTGCTTAAATTTGTGTGTGCGTGCATGGTGCGGTTTGTTTAAGTTTGTGTGTGTGCATGCATGGTGCGGTTTGCTTAAGTTGTGTGTGTGTGTGTGTGTGTGTGTGTGTGCAGGGTGCGGTTTTCTTACGTTTGTTTGTGTGTATGTGTGTGTGAATTTTATGGTTCAGACGAAATCGTGATATTTGTTTTATGTTGCAATTATAATCTTAATTATATCTATCTCCACAATTATAAACTAATAAGCAGAGAGTGTATCTATTTCCACAATTATAAACTAATAAGCAGAGAGTGTATCTATTTCCACAATTATAAACTAATAAGCAGAGAGTGTATCTATTTCCACAATTATAAACTAATAAGCAGAGAGTGTATCTATTTCCACAATTATAAACTAATAAGCAGAGAGTGTATCTATTTCCACAATTATAAACTAATAAGCAGAGAGTGTATCTATTTCCACAATTATAAACTAATAAGCAGAGAGTGCATCTATTGCCACAACTGCAAATTTAACAGAAGTGCTATGTTTCTAACTACCTCAACTGTAGACTAAATTTAAGAGAGATTAATCTGTTGCCATAACAACAACAAAAAATGAATTAATCTTTTATCTAAACATACAGATAACTATATAAGATAACGTCCTTTTTAAAATAAAATAAAAGGCCAACCCAAAATAATCACAAACAGTGAAGAACTTGAAATTGTAGCAAACTATGAATAGCTGGGATCTGTAATAATTAACAATGGAGACTGCTAGAAACTGTTCATAAAAGATTAGCAACAGCAACACAAAGAATTAAACGCCATGAAGAACACGTGGCACAATACCTGTAAGGCAGTAACATTAAAATTTCCGATAAAATGTATCCTCCCAATAACAACATATGGTTGTTGTTCATGGACAATCTTACGAACAGCAATGAAGAAAATCGACTAATTCGAAACCTAATTCTGCAGAAAAATTCTTAAGATATCTTGGATAATGAAAAAAAGAGCAATGAAGACATATTAAACGATTTAACCATTAAAAAAAAAAAAACACCATTGGATTGTAAACACCATTCTACAGAGGAATTTAAAATACCATGGCCACGCCAAAAGACACATCGGGCTGGAAAGAACAATAATTGCAAGACGAGCCAAGGATATTATAATCTTGATGGGAGACCTAAATGCTAAAGTAGGATCAGACAACAGAGGCTTCGAAGAGATTATGGGAAAACATGGACTTGGGGGTAGATATAAACGAGAATGGAGAGATATTTGTGAATTTCTGCGCCCTTAATCAAGTGAGCCTAGGAGGAACAATATTCCAACATAAAAGAATACACAAAGCTACATGGGGGTCACCAGATCATAGAACGGAAAATCAAATTGATCACATATGTATTAATAATAAGTTTAAGTCATCCTTACAGGATGTAAAAGTATAAAGAGGGGCAGATGTAGCTTCTGATCATCATCTTCTGATAGCCAAACTTAAAATTAAACTGAAAAGGTATACTACAACGAATAAGGGTGGAAAGTATTTCAATGTAGGGTTTCTTAAAGAACAAGGAATTAAAGATAAATTTGCAGTCACAATATCAAACAAATACCAAGTCCTCCAACAACTAGAAAATACACTAACATAAAAGATCATTGGAAACAGGTAAAAGATATATGGAAAGAGACATGCGAAGAAACACTGGGGAAAAGAGAACGCCAGAATAAGGCATGGATGACAGCAGAGACCCTGGATAAAATTAAAGAAAGAAAGAACAAGAAAGCATACATAAATAAAAGCAAAACAAGAAGTAATAAAGCCAAGACACAGGAAGCTTACACAGAAGTGAACAAAGAAGTGAGAAGATGCATTAAAAAGGATAAGAGGAAATATATAGATGAACTAGCTAAAGAGGCAGAAGAAGCAGCAAGTAAAGAGAATATGAAAGAACTGTACAACAGCACAAAGAAATTAAGTAGAAAATACAAACAGATCAATGTCTTTATTACAGATAAGGAATGAAATCTGCTTAATAATATAAGGGAACAAATGGAGAGATGGAAAGAGCACTTTGAAGAACTTTTGAACAGACCTGGCTCAAATAATCCTCCAGATATACTACCAGCAGAAGAAGAGTTACACGTTAACTGTGGAAAACCAAGCAAAGAAGAAATAATGAAAGCCATCAAACTATTAAAAAATGGTAAAGCCACAGAACCAGATGAAATTCCTTCAGAAGCCATCAAAGCAGATATTAACACCTCTACCAAAAGGCTACATAATCTATTAGATAAAATTTGTGAGAGGGAAGAAATGCATAAAGACTGGAAAGAAGGTTATATGATCAAAACTACCAAAGAAAGGAAGTTTACAGGAGTGCACAAATTATAGGGGAATTATGCTACTATTAGTGCCAGGAAAAGTATTAAGCAGAATCATTCTGGAGAGACTAAAAGAGGCCATAGAGAAACATTTGAGAGATGAACAAGCAGGTTTTAGGAAGAACGTGCTGATCAAATAACTACTCTACGTATAATAGTTGAACAAAGTTTAGAACTAAAATCCCCACTTTATATTAGATTCATAAATTACGAAAAGGCATTTGATAGTTTAGACAGAAGAATGTTTTGGAAGTTGCTGAGTCATTACGGAATCCCCATAAAGTTTATTAACCTGATAAAAACAATGTATGAAGGAACGAAATGTAGTGTGGTGCATGAAGGACAGCTTACAGAAGCATTTGAAATAAGAACAGAAGTAAGGCAGGGATGCCTTCTGTCTCCATTTATCTTTCTACTGGCCATAGATTGGATTATGAAAATAACAACAGAAATGGAATCCAGTGGTCACTGACCAAACAACTTGATGATTTAGACTTTGCTGATGATATAGCTCTCCTATCACACAGCCATCAACAGGTGCAGGATAAAATGAGCATATATGATGAGAGAAAACAACAGATGGGACTAACAATAAATAGAGATAAGACCAACATTATTAATAGAATTAATGCAGTTGGCAATAACCAAATAAAACTAGGAGAAATACCACTATTAGATGTACAATCTTACATATATCTGGGCAGTAATATAGATAAAGAGGGAGGAAAAGATAATGATACCAAAATAAGGATATAAAAAGCAAGAGGAGCTTCCATTGCACTGGGAAACATATGGTCCAAAGTCCAAAGAAATTAGGTTAAATACAAAAATAAAAATTTTCAACTCAAATGTTAAGGCGGTCCTATTATATGGCTGTGAAACATGGAGAACAACAAAACTGACAATCACGAAGATACAGACTTTCATTAATGGATGCTTACGCAGAATAAAAGGATGGAAATGGCAGGACAAAATCACTAACATAGAATTATGGATATATACCAGTCAAACACTAGTGGATAAAGAGATACAGCGAAGACGATGGCGCTGGATAGGACACACACTACGGAAGCCAACTGAGAGTATTACACAACAGGCCCTTTTTGGAATCCCCAGGGGAAAAGACAAAGAGGAAGACCAAGGAATTATTGGAGAAGACAGATAGAAGCAGAGATGAAGATGATGGGGAAGACATGGAATGATCTTAAAAGAATGGCAAAAAACAGAACGACTTGGAAAGTGTTTGTTGAAGACTTATGCTCCACTGGGAGCTAAAAGAGTAGAAGAAGAAGATGGTTCTTGGGCGACGCAGCAGAGGCAATCCAAGAAGAAGGTGGTTTCAAGACATAAGTCTTATCTTGAACATGACAACAGAAGTGGAAGATCTGTCTATAGACAGAGATTCTTTCAGACGGGCTGCAAAGAACACGCGACTTTTTATGATGACGCATTAGGGAAACATATGCTAAACATAAGCTAATTTATATTTTACCTGTTGGAAACTAAATAAAAGATAGGAATATCTTTCTTTCTACCGCTCACCCCATGGTTACTGAGTGAATGAGTAGCCCCATTCACCATCCGTCATTAAAAGCACCTTAAATAGGGGTAGATACGTTGTGTTGTGGTTTATTTTGCGCCTTTCGGCCCAATACATCCGAACTCAGCACGGCATTTTTGAGTTCCTGGTTGCCGTGCCTCTTCGATCCCCACTCTCTTCGTCAGACTTGATAGTTACGTTTCTATGAGCACCTTTGGGAGGTGTAACAGGGTCTTGATCAGCTCCGTTGTTCACCGATCCTAACGCATGCAGCCAGCCGTGGGTCGCAGAGCTCATTTGCTGGATGGGTGTGTAATTGGACTTGCGGTTGGTGCGACGGGCCAAGATGGACTAATCAAGTCAGCTTTGAGTCTGGTAGCAATTTTGTTGCAGTGTTTATGTTCGGGTGATTCTTTCTGGTCTGGATTTTTGTTTGAGGATACAGCTGTGATCCTGTAGAATTCACCTGACCACAAAGTCAGCATAGTTTTGGCGCCAGCGCACGGAGATTCGTAATGCAGGTGACTAACCGTTGATTGAAGTGGAACGGTGCCAGGCTCTGGCTTTGATCTGTGTTCGACTGAAATAAAAGCTCCAACTGGACTGCGGTCAGATCGAGTATTTCACCGAAGTGAAGTAAAAGTAAAGTAAAGTACCCCCGTCACGCCAAGTGGCTTATAGGGAATATGGTGTTAGTGACTATAAATTTTACAGACCGTCTACACATGATTTTTGGGGTAATGTGGTCGGTATTACGCCCGTGCCGCTTTACTTTCCCAGAAAAAAATCCGGTACCCATTAAAGACTGGGTGAACCGAAAGTCGTCGGTTGGGATCGAATCTTAACTCTTGTCCTTGGTAGTCCAGTTCACTAACCATTGAGCTGTCGCGGCTCCCCACCGAAGTGAAGGCTTAGCTTCAATTGTTGGGACAATGATTCTTTAGCAACGCTCACTGACCACATTTACTCGGATTCGACGATGGCACATGAAAGTCGTGCTGTTCGCGACAACCGTTACAACGACCCGGAAATGTGCAATAGAAACTGCACACCTTTTTTTCAAAACGCAACACGTTCACAAGAACAGTATAAACGATCACGATGAACGCTTTGTTGGTTGCTGGAAAGGGGGCGTAGCATATATGGGAATGCCCTGCCAGCGGTGACGTAATTTAATTCTAACGTATAAGGTCTATACAAGTATGTAATTCCCCCAACATCAGAACACAGAAGAAAGAGATGAAGATAATGAAAATTGCACGTTTTATAAATAATAATAATAATACAACAATAATAATACAATAGTGGTAAGTTTTATTGGGAAATCATTACAAAAATCAATCTTCTGCTACAAGTAAAATTTCCTGGTAATCGGATGACAGGGGAGAGCATTCATTTTCAGCTTTGAAACTCAATTTCGTTATTGATGTGCGTTGTTCGTGCATCCAATTCTTCAAGAGATTTCTTAATTAAAACATTTATAAATTTGTTTGTGTGTCACAAAAATAACATATAGTGATTGATACACAAAGAATAAATACAGTCTTACGCCAACATTGGGCTATCAATGTCAAACAAACAAACACACATAAAAAATCACTTAACTACATTGAAATGCTAAGATTACCAAATGTCGAAAGTTGTCATTTCCTGTCTGCTTTCCCTACGTTGTGATTGAAAAATGTATAATAAATGGCGACAGCGAGTACATGTCAGAACGAAAGAAAGAGGATCTCTTGACTACCATTACCTTTTCGTTGACGAGAAACCATCTAAATAATAAATAAAAATCAATGAAACTTTAGACTCAAAACTACCGCAAGCCTCAGAGGTTCTAGGCAGAACAAAAACTAAGAGAACAAAGCGTTACAGAAAGTTTGGCGTGCTCAAACGCTGAATAAGGCGTTCTGCAGATGAGGCTTGGGACATACATAAAGTGAGCTCAGTCACAGAGGCCTGAAAATGTAATTGAAACTGACGTGGAAACAGAAAACGTTTATCAGCGCCATACACCAAGCTGTCAAAAGGCGCAAGAGAAAAGAGACAAGGTCAGGTACCGCAAATACACCTTGTTCGTTCTGTGGATGAATCTATCCAAGATTGACACATTCAGCCACGAGAGAAGCTGTTCAGTAAAGCAGCACCCAGTATGAGACGCTAATGCTTTACCAAACTACGGACCTATCATGATTGCTTGCTACCAACCTTGCCTGTCAAGACGCCAAAGGCCATATATATATATATATATATATATATATATATACACACACACACACACACACACACTCAACAAGCCAAGCTATAACAAACTCTAGACCATTAAAGTGTATGTCGTCCAGGATACAACCTAGCGGGGTCAAGGCCGGGTTACCTGCCTCAAACGTACCAATGACGGGATAGAGAACCACACACTGTGACTAATCTGAAACGACTAGGACATACTATGGTGAATCAGGGAAGACCTCAAACATCGTGTCCTACTCGTGATCCTTACATTTATAGGTGCGTAGATAAAGTGATGGCTGGAGAAGAAACGAAGAAGAAGAAGAAGTAAAGACGGGGGAGAAAATGTGCAACATCAATTCAAAGTTGCACCCAGACAAAAATGATATGAAAGTAAATGATTTAGAAATGAAAACATGGCAATCAGGAAACGGTATGTTTCTTGTGTTCACCCAGCCTTTCAAAATGGGTACTAGAGAATTCTCTGGAAAATAAAAACGATCTGTCGTGATACCGACCACATTGCCTAACAATGTTGCCGTGGTTGTAGGAAAAATACGATCACTAACACCATATTCCCCCATATGCCTAAGAAAGCGTCATTCTACACAAAAAAATAAAAACATTAAAAACCATATCAAACAACAAAGTGCGAAAGAAAGACGTTTAAAAAAAGATTGACTCACAAATAGTATTGATTTGTGTTTGGTGATTGTTCATTATATTTAGCGCAAGGAACACAATGTCATTTTTTGAGTATTAAAGTGGCTTCAGAGATGAACTATTTGGACATTCCGAGCTTTGAAATGTCTGCTGAACTGAAAGCACGGATGTGTTGATTGTTCTCTTCGCTTGAGGATAACTTCTTCTTCTTCTTTCCTTCCTCATTCGTTTGCTGAAGGCTCGTTGTGTTGTATTTTGATCTTTCTGCCTTGTCACGTGGCCAAACCATTTGATCTGTTGTTTCCTTATATATTCTATGGGGCTATTCCTAGCTTTTTTCTCAGTTCTTTACTTCTGATCTTATCTCTCAGACTGTGTCCTGTCATTTGTCTAACACATTTAATCTCAGTAGATGTTATTTTTCTTACTGCTCTTGCATCTAGGGTCCAGGTCTGGCATTGGTAGCACAACGTTGGGATGAAGATTGTATTGTATAGAGGATAACTGTGTTTTTAAAGTTGACTTGTCAAATGATCACTCCTGGATGACATTATATTTCCTGTTTATTTATTTACCTCTTAGATTGCCGTACCCGTAACTAACATAAACTAATCAGTCATGAATTTCAAACTATCGTTACAACATACAAATAATATACAATTAATCAACCATGTCGAGCGAATTAATGAACACCCAAACCATTGGCAGTAACATCTGAAGTAAGACTAGGGTGCGTATTGCCTGTCACCAATCTTGTTCATAACTTACATTGACAAAATATGCATGGATGTCAAATCACAGAGTGAAGATATAAATGAACTACTTTTTGCTAACGATCGGGCCCTAATAGTTTTCAAAGAAACAGAACTTCAAAAACATCTGTTGCCATTGAATAAAGAATGTAAAATAAATAACATGAAAATAAGCACTGAAAAATAAAACAGAAGCTATACCGCTATGAAGACAAAAGAAGACATTTTAGAACATCAAGATATAAAGCAAGTAACAAACTTTAAAATATATGGGACCAATATTATCTGAAGGTGGTAAAATGAATAAAGAAATAGACATACGAAGCAACAAGGCAAACCAAATATTGGACTGCTATCCTTTATTCTGGGAGCCGCGATAGCTCAGTGGTTAGTGAACTGGACTACAAAGAACAAGAGGTAGGGTTCGATCCCAATCGACGGCTTCCGAGTTCACCCAGCCTTTAATGGGTACCTGATTTTTTCAGGGAAAGTAAAGCGGCACGGGCGTAATACCGACAATATTACCCCAAAAATCGTCGGCCGAAGGTCTGTAAAATATATGGTCACTAACACCATATTCCCTATACGCCACTTGGCGTGACGGGGGTACTTTACTTTTTTTTTTATCCTCTATTCTCCAACACAAAGCAATACCTATTACCATAAATAAACATCTTATACAGAGTATATTCATTCCAATATTGTGCTACCAATGCCAAACATGGTCACTGACGACTAAAGCATCAAAGAAAGCTTGTCACCACAAAGATGAGATGCCAGAGAAAAGCTCTTGGAGTGACCAGAAAAGATCACAGTAAAAAAATTATATTACAAGAGAAAGAGTAGGCATTGAACCAATCCTAAGCAACATAGAGAAACAACAAATAAACTGGTTTGCCCATCTAGAAAGAATGACATGCGATTCCTTACTGTATAAAGCATATTTTAAAAGAAGAGAAGGCAGAGGAGCAAGAGGCAGCTCAGAGTAAGATGGACAGACAACATCAAAGAAGCTCTACGAGAACATCAACTGAGAATGACTAAAGCCGCCAAAAGGGCGAGAATCAGAACCGTGTATCTCCATCGACACCAGAAAGGGTACAATAAAAAGTGAAGAAAGAGAAGAAAGAATAAGAGTCAGCCACGAGTGTCATACTCATAATTTTAACATACATCTACTTTATATCCATCAATCATGATTGACAAACTCTTATTTTATACACCCAAGATAAATTAAGGTAAGGTAAGGTCAAGTACGAGACTTGAACCGGCGTCTTAGCACGCGAGTTTCCACCCATATGTGCTCGGCCGACTATCCAGAAATGTTCGTAGATTTCTGTATAGTGTCGCCTCAAGCATCGAAACTCAGATGCGAGGCGACATTCCTCACCTTCCCAGGGTAATACCCTGGTACCCATTTCTGCCAACGGCTGGGTCGACCGTGGGGTATTTTTTTTTTCAGACCACGAGTACAATTCACACTGCTCCCAGCGGAAATCGAACACGGGTTGTCTGAACGTCGGTAGTCCAGAGTAGTAGGAGGCGCACGTTATGATCGGACTTGGATACAAAGACAAAGAATAGGGTATACCCTACGAAGTCCAGTACCCTATGAGTACAGGAGTTATATAGAGACTGCGCCAAACTGCGCCAAGCTGCACCAAGCTGCGCCAAGCCAGAGTGATGTCATGATATATATATATATATATGTATATATGTATAGGACTTGTATAGTGCATGAAGGGGATAGTAGGGGAGATAATTGGTTAAGGAGGCATATAATGGACATCAGTTTTTCGCGCCATTATCAACTTCCAATAGGAGCTAGTGTGTGTATGTTGTCCGGCTATAGACCACGCCCACTCCGGAAGTGAAACTACCATATTAGGGAGTAGTGATACGTTAGTTATTTCATAGATATACTGTTCATATATACATTTAATAATAATAAATAATATTTATTATATCCACGTGGACGTAAATGGGCCATATTTGACGATAAATATGACAAAATTCAGTAAACAATAAAAATAATTCGGCGAGCTCGATAGTGTTAAAACAATATTCTCCTTTTTATAGAGCGAGGCGAGTAGTGGTCGATGAACGTACGGATTTTGAGTATTGAATTTCGTGTGTGTCATCTCGCTGCGTCGCTATGTTGGAATTATCGATGTATCACATAGGTTTAAGAAATAAAGGTCAAGCTAAGTCCACTAATAGATGAGATCGAGAGTGCACCCCAACGTTCATAGCAGAAAAGATAGGTGTAGTACATGTCAGTTGCCTCTCTGATACATTTTATTAGTTATTAATTAGTTTTAAATATTTATTAACAGATCACAAAGAAGCCTGTGTTCGTGTTCATGTGTGTTTGTGCACAGTAATCAGAGAGTAGACAAAAGGAAAATTCTTCGGAAAACTTAGCTGGCTGAAAAAAAGAAAAAAAAGTAATAATTGTTGGCGGCGAGGTGCCTATATTCATGTGTGGTCATAGAACAAGTGGACGGATAGCTGGGTTTGATGGAGAGGTGTGTGTGTATTTGTCTGTGGGTCCTAGAGCAAGTGGACAGTTAGCTGGGTTTGATGGAGAGGTGTCTGTGCTTGTCTGTGGGTCCTAGAGCAAATGGACGGTTAGCTGGGTTTATGGAGAGGTGTGTGTGTTTGTGTGATTCAGTATCCAAATAGTGATATAAATATATGTTGAAGTGATGGGTGACTGGCTAGAGTGGTGACTAAGTAGATCGATCAATCCCTCACCCAATATTTCCAAACACACTCGTTACATCACTAAAGATAAGGATTATCAATATTAGCACAACGTAATCAAAACGCTAATAAAATAGGGTAATTATGGGGGCGATCCAGTCTGTCTGGTTTATTACGTGACCACATTATTCAGCTTTCGCATCCATAGGCTGTTAATGGGGAAAAAGTACTAAGAATATTTTTGTATCATTGTCCCCTACCATTCATCAACACATTCAAACGGACACAAGGCGTCTAACATATTTTATATTTGTTGTGGTAAGTTTTCTTACTGCTTTGCCTTTATAAACACGTCAATGATAATAACAACTCAAAGATCAGATGAAGAAGTTAACGTACACTGAACTGTAGACAGTTATAATATATGTTTAAGGCTGTGACACATTATGTTCCAGCTTAAGTCTATGTCGGACACCGAAGCGATCTCATGTCTTATTAAACAGCCTAGGTAATTAATGTTAATCGGAGGTGAGCTTTATGATAAAAAATTAATTTAATTAAACTACAAAACCAGCGACGTCATGACAGACGGGTTGTAGGAACCAATCATGATAAGTCAGTAGTTTGGTGAAACATTTGTGTCTCATACTGGGTGCTGTCTCACTGAAAAGCGTCGCACGTGGCTGAATTTGCCAATACAGGACAGACAGTTCCATCTACAGAATGAACAAGATACGTTTTTATTTGTCTTCTGAATTTTATAACAGCACTGTCTCGAAACTTGCTGTGCCATTTTTAAATTGTGCTTTCCATGTGCTACGATCCGCAGCCACATCTTCTGTTTCTTTCACTGATAAAAAATTCCCCCAAGAAAGCCCTGCAAACATTCTTATATCTCAACACTGGTCTACCCTATTGCCTCGCTCCATCTCTAAGTTTTCCTTACAATATTTTTATTAATATATTTGTATTTACATTCAATTTTTTTTGGGTTGTATTTTTGTTGTTGTTGTTGTTTTATTTTACATTCTTCTCGCGTGACTTACCCACTGTAGTCTCCGATTCTTAAGTAATACCATAATGGACGGGAGTGTGGCTCACTGCAAGACGTTAGCTTGTTACTCTGTCCAGTCTTTAGCTTACAAAGACAACGTACATTTTTAAAAAAATGTATAACCTGTTATCTTTCCCAACATAGGTAGTCCAAAATTATGATCCATATAAAAGTGTACCATCATCCTGCGGAGCTAGTTTAACAATGTCGTCTAATGTAGGTGTACTTAACCCAAGTATAAATAATTGGTATCTGTCTCCCACAACGGAAAGTCGGCTTCCTCCCCCTCTTTAGTTAGTTCATCTATATATTTCCTCTTATCCCTTTTAATGCATCTTCCCACTTCCTTGTTCACCTCCGTGTAAGCTTCCTGTGTCTTGGCTTTTATTTCCTCTCGTTTTGCTTTTATTTATGTCTACCTTCTTATTCTTCTCTTTTCTTTAATTTTATCCAGAGTCTCTGCTGTCATCCATGTCTTTTTCTAGCAATCTTTTGTGCTCAGCGTTTCTTCGCATGTCTCTTTCCATAATTCATTTACCTGTTTTCAATAATCGTCTTTAGTAAATGTATTTTCTAGTTGATGGAGGACATGGTATATGTTTGATATTGTGACTGTTGGTAGCAAACAATCATAATAAGTCAGTAGTTTGGTAAAGCATTTGTGTCTCATACTGGGTGCTGTGTCACTGAAAAGCGTCGCACGTGGGTGAATTTGCCAATACTGGACAAACAGGTCCATCTACATAATGAACATGAGGTATTTCTGTGTGTCTGCCCGTGTCTCTTTTCTGTTGCACCTATGTCATCTGAATTTGATAACAGCACTGTCTGGAATTGCGCTGTGCCACTTTTTACTTTTAGTTTTGCTCTCACGTGATCCGATATGCAACCACATTTTCTGTTTCTTTCACTGATAAAAAATTCTCTCAAGAAAACCCTGCAAACATCCCTATATCTCAACACTAGTTTGTTCTTTTGTCATGTTCCATTCGCTGAAAAACTACCCACGTGGCTGAAATTACCATTACTTGACAGACATATCCATCTACAGAATGAACAAGAGGCAGTTTGTGTGTCTGGCCATGTCTCTTTTCTGTGCACTTTGTGGCTTCTGAATTTGATATCAGAACTGTCTCGAATCGCGCTGTGCCATTTTTTTTATTTTTATTTTTGCTCTCATGTGCAACGATATGCAACCACAGTTTCTGTTTCTGTCACTGATACAAAATTCCCCTGCAAACATCCTTATATCTCAACACTAGTTTGGTCTGCCGTCTCGTTCCATCTCTAAGTTTTCCTTACAATATTTGTTTGGGAATACATTATTCATTCTTTACATGACCCACCCACGGTAGTCTCTAATTCCTAAGTAATTCCATGATGGACGCGAATAGGCTCGCTGCAAGACGTTAGTTTGTTACTTTCTCCCGCTATATTATGTTCGTTAGCTTGCAAAGAGAACACACATTTTTAAAAAATGTATAACCTGTTATCTTTCCCAACATAGGTAGTCCAAGACCATGATCCACATAAAGTGTACCATCATCATGCAAACCTGGTTTAGCTATGTCGTCTAATGTTGATACACGTAATCCAAGTATAATCAATCGGCATCTGTCTCCCATAAATGAAAATCGCCCCTATCGAAAAAGATTCTCCTCTATTTAAGGTTATCTTGTTAAACTGGAAATATTGATATGGTGATACGGGGAATTAACAACAAGATATGTTTGACGGCGTAATCCCCCAAAAAACTCACGGACAGCGTTACAAGTGACGTTGATAATTTTTGTTTGTCTGTTTGTGTGGAAAATTTGAGTCATCTCACTGAAAGGCTCCTTTAGGTGGTCAGGGAACGTGTAGATCACATTCCAAAATACCAAAACATGTATCTAAATGTAACCAATGTCTCACTGTGCATGTAGGCGCTCTCCTAGTTCTGTAACGCTCTCCAATTATCAGTATAGATCTGTCTGACATCATATGGAAGAATATCTAAAGCGTCATCGTCAACTGTTAGTTTTCTTCTTTTCGCAGAACATCCAGTTTCCACTCGATGTGATAGCTCGTTTGTGTGACGCCGATGAAGAAGTAGAAGGAGTCTGTATGGGGAACGATGAATACTGCTGTAGTTCGTATGTAAATTGTCGCTACTATTAAACGACGAACTGTAAAGAGGCCGTACGTGAGTGGTAGCGATACAGGTAGTGATATTGCATTTTTGGTTTTCTAGATGTTTTTTCTTTAGATTGTTGAGGTGCATTTGCACACGAAATATCATCAATAGTTTTGTTTTCACTAGCAGAAAATCACCATAGACTTTTTTTCTCCCGCAGATCCTCATTTCTTAGCTTATATCCGAACTTATCTTGGAACTATTTTCCTGACGTATTTGTGACACAGGTGACTTCCTACCGCTGAGAGTTATTTTCACGATGCATCGTTTAAGAGCTGTTGAACTGGGCTCTTTTCAATATTGGATATTCAGATGAGCCCAGAAGCAAGGCTGAATCCATAATGACTGAGCTACTCGAAACACTGAGAGGTGCTGTTGGTGACACATGTGAAAAAAGATGATGGCGTTTGTTGTCGAAACATCATGATGGCTGAGTGAACATGTTGTTGACATGACAGATACGGTTGTCGTTATTGAGGCTGACAAAACAGTTTGTTTTCGGTGATGACCATGTGAAAGGTTGTATCTCCCTATCAACCGACAACATGGTAAAAACTTGTAGTCGGTGCCACTGGTGTACGACTCGTTATGACAGAGGTTGACACACTCACAGAGTTTGTAGTGTCAACATAAGAACATACCCAGATTTGTCGACGCATCAGAGATTGTAGGATCAGCACAGTGACAGGCTCATGTGCCTCAACACACACTCGATTGTAATGTCTCTGCTCTACATGTATTATCGGTGTTCTTGTAGTCGACACTGTCGTGGTGTGATCGTTCAAGATGTCATAGATGTCGACACACTAGGCTGTAATGTCGGTGATATATGTGATGGTATTGGTGTCGGGAGAATACAATTTGTAATGTCAACACCCCACATTCTCTCATATTAACAACTAGTCGAGTCACCTTTCATGATAAGCGTGGTCGGTGACGCACACATTTCGATGTTGTTTTAATGGTGTCGAGCAAAATTTAATATCAAAATATATAAAAAATGTTCAAACTTTTTTATGTTGATGTAGTTGTAGTCTTGCGCGCATCAGAATAACGAGATCGCCATCACTGAGACCGGTGTCGACACGCTCTCTGTTTTGTGTGAGATATGTCAACTGAACGTATGTTTTGTTTCTACCCTAGCTGTGTTCGAGTAAGTTGGTTTTTGTGTACCAGATCAACCTTTTATTCATCATCTTCCACAGCAACTTTCCTACATAAGGGAGCAGACAGATGGGTCTGTAATTCTTGGAGATAATTTGTGTGTGTGTGACTTTTCTGAGTCAAGGTATGGTATGTAGAGATCTCCTCCCAAGCAGATGATACGTGTCCTAAGTGTCAAATATTGTTAACGATCATGAAAAACCAGTCATCGAGGTGGCATTGTCGACAGGCTTGAAGAAACCAATGTCGAAATTTGACATTGACAAATACCTGAACACTGTCCTTCACCCTCATTGTAATGTTTAAGTAAGATTTCCTGGAATGAAATTCGACATCTAGGTGAGCATCGCGTCAACCATATCCTAGGCTGTGATTGAGCTCGATATTTTACATCCCCTTTGACTGGAGGATGATGAACCTGTAAATCACGGAAGCCGTGTTGTCATCGAACGGTCTAGGTATGGTATGTAGAGATCTCCTTCCAGGTAGATAATTCATGTCTTGAGTGTCAAATTCGGTTAACGATCCTGAAAAAAGACATGATGACGGAATCCTCGAGGTGTGAGGAATATTGTTATAAGACCATGATTAGCATGTACCATACCAACGGACGTAGACAATCACCATACCCGACCACATTTGTCTGTCCACACTGCAACTTATCAGTTCAGTTGTTGAGTGTTTTCCATCTTCTCTCTTTGTCGAACACGATCTATCATTCTTTTTTTATTTTGCCACTTGTAACCAAGTATTCGAACTTACCCTTTTTTCATGATGTGCCTGTAAAACATCGATTGTTACTTTCGACTGTTGATTAAGAGCTCTCTTTTTGTGTTGGACTGTTTTCAAACATTCAGGGAACGCTCAAATTCTTCTGAGAAAGGCCACATATGCGGCCTCTAAGCGGCTTTTCATTTGGTTGTCTGCTGACCAGCGATGTCACCACCACCTCATGTATACTTGACTCTGACAGGCGATTTGCGAAAAAAATAAGAGGGAAGCAAGTAGGTATGAACGCCGTATACAAACAAGACATGAGAATCTGTGGCAAAATCAATCTAGCCAGGGGTCTGATGGTGGCATATGTCGAATGATTTGACATGAACCCGCTACTTTTCAACATCTTCACTTTAAAAGTAACAGGTGAATCGACTAAGGTATAGATAGCATACTACCCAAAACCGGCGCTTTTTATTCTGCTGCGAAGATAGAGATAGTGGACACGATGTACGTACACGATCAGCAGACTGAACTTACCCAATTGTTCAAAAGACTTGAGCAATTGAGTGAGAATCGAACACTGGTGAACCAGACAAAGACGACTTCAAATTTGTGTCTCTCCGATCAAAGATATTGTGAACACACTTTCAAAACTTCCACAAGTTGATTCAGAAACTATCGCGATACCCCGCGAATCACTGGCTCGTGTTTTTTTTTTTTTTTTTTTTTTTTTTTTTCGACTCACCCGTGATTCGCGGGGTATCGCGATAGTTTCTGAATCAACTTGTGGAAGTTTTGAAAGTGTGTTCACAATATCTTTGATCGGAGAGACACAAATTTGAAGTCGTCTTTGTCTGGTTCACCAGTGTTCGATTCTCACTCAATTGCTCAAGTCTTTTGAACAATTGGGTAAGTTCAGTCTGCTGATCGTGTACGTACATCGTGTCCACTATCTCTATCTTCGCAGCAGAATAAAAAGCGCCGGTTTTGGGTAGTATGCTATCTATACCTTAGTCGATTCACCTGTTACTTTTAAAAGTGAAGATGTTGAAAAGTAGCGGGTTCATGTCAAATCATTCGACATATGCCACCATCAGACCCCTGGCTAGATTGATTTTGCCACAGATTCTCATGTCTTGTTTGTATACGGCGTTCATACCTACTTGCTTCCCTCTTATTTTTTTCGCAAATCGCCTGTCAGAGTCAAGTATACATGAGGTGGTGGTGACATCGCTGGTCAGCAGACAACCAAATGAAAAGCCGCTTAGAGGCCGCATATGTGGCCTTTCTCAGAAGAATTTGAGCGTTCCCTGAATGTTTGAAAACAGTCCAACACAAAAAGAGAGCTCTTAATCAACAGTCGAAAGTAACAATCGATGTTTTACAGGCACATCATGAAAAAAGGGTAAGTTCGAATACTTGGTTACAAGTGGCAAAATAAAAAAAGAATGATAGATCGTGTTCGACAAAGAGAGAAGATGGAAAACACTCAACAACTGAACTGATAAGTTGCAGTGTGGACAGACAAATGTGGTCGGGTATGGTGATTGTCTACGTCCGTTGGTATGGTACATGCTAATCATGGTCTTATAACAATATTCCTCACACCTCGAGGATTCCGTCATCATGTCTTTTTTCAGGATCGTTAACCGAATTTGACACTCAAGACATGAATTATCTACCTGGAAGGAGATCTCTACATACCATACCTAGACCGTTCGATGACAACACGGCTTCCGTGATTTACAGGTTCATCATCCTCCAGTCAAAGGGGATGTAAAATATCGAGCTCAATCACAGCCTAGGATATGGTTGACGCGATGCTCACCTAGATGTCGAATTTCATTCCAGGAAATCTTACTTAAACATTACAATGAGGGTGAAGGACAGTGTTCAGGTATTTGTCAATGTCAAATTTCGACATTGGTTTCTTCAAGCCTGTCGACAATGCCACCTCGATGACTGGTTTTTCATGATCGTTAACAATATTTGACACTTAGGACACGTATCATCTGCTTGGGAGGAGATCTCTACATACCATACCTTGACTCAGAAAAGTCACACACACACAAATTATCTCCAAGAATTACAGACCCATCTGTCTGCTCCCTTATGTAGGAAAGTTGCTGTGGAAGATGATGAATAAAAGGTTGATCTGGTACACAAAAACCAACTTACTCGAACACAGCTAGGGTAGAAACAAAACATACGTTCAGTTGACATATCTCACACAAAACAGAGAGCGTGTCGACACCGGTCTCAGTGATGGCGATCTCGTTATTCTGATGCGCGCAAGACTACAACTACATCAACATAAAAAAGTTTGAACATTTTTTATATATTTTGATATTAAATTTTGCTCGACACCATTAAAACAACATCGAAATGTGTGCGTCACCGACCACGCTTATCATGAAAGGTGACTCGACTAGTTGTTAATATGAGAGAATGTGGGGTGTTGACATTACAAATTGTATTCTCCCGACACCAATACCATCACATATATCACCGACATTACAGCCTAGTGTGTCGACATCTATGACATCTTGAACGATCACACCACGACAGTGTCGACTACAAGAACACCGATAATACATGTAGAGCAGAGACATTACAATCGAGTGTGTGTTGAGGCACATGAGCCTGTCACTGTGCTGATCCTACAATCTCTGATGCGTCGACAAATCTGGGTATGTTCTTATGTTGACACTACAAACTCTGTGAGTGTGTCAACCTCTGTCATAACGAGTCGTACACCAGTGGCACCGACTACAAGTTTTTACCATGTTGTCGGTTGATAGGGAGATACAACCTTTCACATGGTCATCACCGAAAACAAACTGTTTTGTCAGCCTCAATAACGACAACCGTATCTGTCATGTCAACAACATGTTCACTCAGCCATCATGATGTTTCGACAACAAACGCCATCATCTTTTTTCACATGTGTCACCAACAGCACCTCTCAGTGTTTCGAGTAGCTCAGTCATTATGGATTCAGCCTTGCTTCTGGGCTCATCTGAATATCCAATATTGAAAAGAGCCCAGTTCAACAGCTCTTAAACGATGCATCGTGAAAATAACTCTCAGCGGTAGGAAGTCACCTGTGTCACAAATACGTCAGGAAAATAGTTCCAAGATAAGTTCGGATATAAGCTAAGAAATGAGGATCTGCGGGAGAAAAAAAGTCTATGGTGATTTTCTGCTAGTGAAAACAAAACTATTGATGATATTTCGTGTGCAAATGCACCTCAACAATCTAAAGAAAAAACATCTAGAAAACCAAAAATGCAATATCACTACCTGTATCGCTACCACTCACGTACGGCCTCTTTACAGTTCGTCGTTTAATAGTAGCGACAATTTACATACGAACTACAGCAGTATTCATCGTTCCCCATACAGACTCCTTCTACTTCTTCATCGGCGTCACACAAACGAGCTATCACATCGAGTGGAAACTGGATGTTCTGCGAAAAGAAGAAAACTAACAGTTGACGATGACGCTTTAGATATTCTTCCATATGATGTCAGACAGATCTATACTGATAATTGGAGAGCGTTACAGAACTAGGAGAGCGCCTACATGCACAGTGAGACATTGGTTACATTTAGATACATGTTTTGGTATTTTGGAATGTGATCTACACGTTCCCTGACCACCTAAAGGAGCCTTTCAGTGAGATGACTCAAATTTTCCACACAAACAGACAAACAAAAATTATCAACGTCACTTGTAACGCTGTCCGTGAGTTTTTTGGGGGATTACGCCGTCAAACATATCTTGTTGTTAATTCCCCGTATCACCATATCAATATTTCCAGTTTAACAAGATAACCTTAAATAGAGGAGAATCTTTTTCGATAGGGGCGATTTTCATTTATGGGAGACAGATGCCGATTGATTATACTTGGATTACGTGTATCAACATTAGACGACATAGCTAAACCAGGTTTGCATGATGATGGTACACTTTATGTGGATCATGGTCTTGGACTACCTATGTTGGGAAAGATAACAGGTTATACATTTTTAAAAATGTGTGTTCTCTTTGCAAGCTAACGAACATAATATAGCGGGAGAAAGTAACAAACTAACGTCTTGCAGCGAGCCCTATTCGCGTCCATCATGGAATTACTTAGGAATTAGAGACTACCGTGGGTGGGTCATGTAAAGAATGAATAATGTATTCCCAAACAAATATTGTAAGGAAAACTTAGAGATGGAACGAGACGGCAGACCAAACTAGTGTTGAGATATAAGGATGTTTGCAGGGGAATTTTGTATCAGTGACAGAAACAGAAACTGTGGTTGCATATCGTTGCACATGAGAGCAAAAATAAAAATAAAAAAAATGGCACAGCGCGATTCGAGACAGTTCTGATATCAAATTCAGAAGCCACAAAGTGCACAGAAAAGAGACATGGCCAGACACACAAACTGCCTCTTGTTCATTCTGTAGATGGATATGTCTGTCAAGTAATGGTAATTTCAGCCACGTGGGTAGTTTTTCAGCGAATGGAACATGACAAAAGAACAAACTAGTGTTGAGATATAGGGATGTTTGCAGGGTTTTCTTGAGAGAATTTTTTATCAGTGAAAGAAACAGAAAATGTGGTTGCATATCGGATCACGTGAGAGCAAAACTAAAAGTAAAAAGTGGCACAGCGCAATTCCAGACAGTGCTGTTATCAAATTCAGATGACATAGGTGCAACAGAAAAGAGACACGGGCAGACACACAGAAATACCTCATGTTCATTATGTAGATGGACCTGTTTGTCCAGTATTGGCAAATTCACCCACGTGCGACGCTTTTCAGTGACACAGCACCCAGTATGAGACACAAATGCTTTACCAAACTACTGACTTATTATGATTGTTTGCTACCAACAGTCACAATATCAAACATATACCATGTCCTCCATCAACTAGAAAATACATTTACTAAAGACGATTATTGAAAACAGGTAAATGAATTATGGAAAGAGACATGCGAAGAAACGCTGAGCACAAAAGATTGCTAGAAAAAGACATGGATGACAGCAGAGACTCTGGATAAAATTAAAGAAAAGAGAAGAATAAGAAGGTAGACATAAATAAAAGCAAAACGAGAGGAAATAAAAGCCAAGACACAGGAAGCTTACACGGAGGTGAACAAGGAAGTGGGAAGATGCATTAAAAGGGATAAGAGGAAATATATAGATGAACTAACTAAAGAGGGGGAGGAAGCCGACTTTCCGTTGTGGGAGACAGATACCAATTATTTATACTTGGGTTAAGTACACCTACATTAGACGACATTGTTAAACTAGCTCCGCAGGATGATGGTACACTTTTATATGGATCATAATTTTGGACTACCTATGTTGGGAAAGATAACAGGTTATACATTTTTTTTAAAATGTACGTTGTCTTTGTAAGCTAAAGACTGGACAGAGTAACAAGCTAACGTCTTGCAGTGAGCCACACTCCCGTCCATTATGGTATTACTTAAGAATCGGAGACTACAGTGGGTAAGTCACGCGAGAAGAATGTAAAATAAAACAACAACAACAACAAAAAATACAACCCAAAAAAAATTGAATGTAAATACAAATATATTAATAAAAATATTGTAAGGAAAACTTAGAGATGGAGCGAGGCAATAGGGTAGACCAGTGTTGAGATATAAGAATGTTTGCAGGGCTTTCTTGGGGGAATTTTTTATCAGTGAAAGAAACAGAAGATGTGGCTGCGGATCGTAGCACATGGAAAGCACAATTTAAAAAATGGCACAGCAAGTTTCGAGACAGTGCTGTTATAAAATTCAGAAGACAAATAAAAACGTATCTTGTTCATTCTGTAGATGGAACTGTCTGTCCTGTATTGGCAAATTCAGCCACGTGCGACGCTTTTCAGTGAGACAGCACCCAGTATGAGACACAAATGTTTCACCAAACTACTGACTTATCATGATTGGTTCCTACAACCCGTCTGTCATGACGTCGCTGGTTTTGTAGTTTAATTAAATTAATTTTTTATCATAAAGCTCACCTCCGATTAACATTAATTACCTAGGCTGTTTAATAAGACATGAGATCGCTTCGGTGTCCGACATAGACTTAAGCTGGAACATAATGTGTCACAGCCTTAAACATATATTATAACTGTCTACAGTTCAGTGTACGTTAACTTCTTCATCTGATCTTTGAGTTGTTATTATCATTGACGTGTTTATAAAGGCAAAGCAGTAAGAAAACTTACCACAACAAATATAAAATATGTTAGACGCCTTGTGTCCGTTTGAATGTGTTGATGAATGGTAGGGGACAATGATACAAAAATATTCTTAGTACTTTTTCCCCATTAACAGCCTATGGATGCGAAAGCTGAATAATGTGGTCACGTAATAAACCAGACAGACTGGATCGCCCCCATAATTACCCTATTTTATTAGCGTTTTGATTACGTTGTGCTAATATTGATAATCCTTATCTTTAGTGATGTAACGAGTGTGTTTGGAAATATTGGGTGAGGGATTGATCGATCTACTTAGTCACCACTCTAGCCAGTCACCCATCACTTCAACATATATTTATATCACTATTTGGATACTGAATCACACAAACACACACACCTCTCCATAAACCCAGCTAACCGTCCATTTGCTCTAGGACCCACAGACAAGCACAGACACCTCTCCATCAAACCCAGCTAACTGTCCACTTGCTCTAGGACCCACAGACAAATACACACACACCTCTCCATCAAACCCAGCTATCCGTCCACTTGTTCTATGACCACACATGAATATAGGCACCTCGCCGCCAACAATTATTACTTTTTTTTTCTTTTTTTCAGCCAGCTAAGTTTTCCGAAGAATTTTCCTTTTGTCTACTCTCTGATTACTGTGCACAAACACACATGAACACGAACACAGGCTTCTTTGTGATCTGTTAATAAATATTTAAAACTAATTAATAACTAATAAAATGTATCAGAGAGGCAACTGACATGTACTACACCTATCTTTTCTGCTATGAACGTTGGGGTGCACTCTCGATCTCATCTATTAGTGGACTTAGCTTGACCTTTATTTCTTAAACCTATGTGATACATCGATAATTCCAACATAGCGACGCAGCGAGATGACACACACGAAATTCAATACTCAAAATCCGTACGTTCATCGACCACTACTCGCCTCGCTCTATAAAAAGGAGAATATTGTTTTAACACTATCGAGCTCGCCGAATTATTTTTATTGTTTACTGAATTTTGTCATATTTATCGTCAAATATGGCCCATTTACGTCCACGTGGATATAATAAATATTAATTTATTATTATTAAATGTATATATGAACAGTATATCTATGAAATAACTAACGTATCACTACTCCCTAATATGGTAGTTTCACTTCCGGAGTGGGCGTGGTCTATAGCCGGACAACATACACACACTAGCTCCTATTGGAAGTTGATAATGGCGCGAAAAACTGATGTCCATTATATGCCTCCTTAACCAATTATCTCCCCTACTATCCCCTTCATGCACTATACAAGTCCTATACATATATACATATATATATATATATATATCATGACATCACTCTGGCTTGGCGCAGCTTGGTGCAGCTTGGCGCAGTTTGGCGCAGTCTCTATATAACTCCTGTACTCATAGGGTACTGGACTTCGTAGGGTATACCCTATTCTTTGTCTTTGTATCCAAGTCCGATCATAACGTGCGCCTCCTACTACTGTCCAGTCGGGTGATTTTCCCAACTAGGCTACCGAGGCCCCCAAGATAAATTAATCAACAATTAACGTCAACCCGTTTTTAACTTGCAACAATCGCACATTAATCATATATGAATGTTAATCTATTATTGTTACATAAAACTAATGTAAATTAATGAAATATCAAATCAACCAATGAAAAAAACTGAAAGAGTATAGTTTTGCGTCAGGTGGCTATACTCCATCCAACAATCAAGTTATATGATATAATAGAGTAGACCATCAAACCATTGCTGCAGCTTGAAACTAAAATACATTAAATAACAAAAACACATGTCAATATTTCTTGCCAATTAACATTTAAAATGTTAATGTGTTACAAGTTAGTTATCATAGCAAAATCAAAGCCAAATTCGGCATAGACTTCCAGAAATGTGACCAGGCTGACCACACATTAATTTTATCAGAAACTAACACGTTAACCACAGCGCCACTGAGGCTCTATGATGTTAACAAAGAAATCACACCTGTAATCTGTATATAACATGCACACATAACAGATTACTTTTAAGTATTTCAGACTGGTGACCGTTGACCTGGTGAGGAGGATAATTGTGTGTTTAAGTTTGACTCGCGAAGTGATCGCTTCTCGATTGCATCACTTTTCCGTTTTTTCAAAACTTATATATTACGTACCCTCAGCGATCTTATTTCGACAGGCCGAACAATCAGCAGCATCATTCTATCAAGCGCCAGGATCCATATTACAGAAGTAAACTCTTTTATGCAATGTTTATATAATATGTTCACGGAGAATATTACATTCCAGTTAAAGTATATCGTAGTGTTGGTTGAATTGATTGAATGTGAGTTGGACTTCCGGTTGGTGCGGCGGCGAATATGACCGCTTAGTCGAATTAAGTTCAGGACCTGTGGCACTTTTGTTGCAATGTGGTTTCGTGTGATTCTTTCTATTTTGATTTTCGTTTGTTGAGAACAGTTGCAATGTGGATTCAAGAGATTCTTTCTGGTTTGGATTTTCGTTTGCGGAGACAGCAGTAGTCCAGTCGCATTCGCTTGAAAACTAAATCAACATGGTTTTGGCAGTGCTGCAGGCGACTGGCCATGGGGTGTGGTGGAACGGTACCAGGCCCCGGCTTTGCACTGGGACAGAATGTGTGATCTGTGTTCGACTGCAAATTCGCCACCATCTGAACTACGGTAGGATCGAGTGTTTCACCGAAGTGGAGACTTGATTTCATTTGTCGGGACAGCGTTTCTTGGGGCACGCCTACTGATTGTGAAGTCTACACTGGAATTGGCGCGGGCGCATGGAGATTATGCTGTCCGTCACAACCGTTACGACGACCAGGAAAACCGTTACGACGACCAGGAAAACCGTTACGACGACCAGGAAGTGTTAATTTTGAGCTGCGCGCCATTTATACAATGTAATGCGGCACGTTCAATAGAAAAGTTATTATGAACATAAGAACGCGCGATTTTACAGAACACAACACGTACAATAGAGCAGTATGGACATCGAGGTGAACACTTTGTTAGTTGCTGGAACGGGGGGGGGGGGGGGTGGAGATATACGAGTGGTCCGCCTGCAGTGAAGACATCCCGTTCTGAAGTCTACAGTCTGAATGCGAGTTGATCGGAACCTTAGTGCTTCTCCCTTCTCTTAATGCTTTTATTGTCGTTGACCATTCTACAGCACAAACCTGCTACTTCTTTTACTTAAAGTCTGCATCCGTTCTTAAAAGAATGTCACGTGGGAGTAGATGTGTTATGATTTACAGCAAACTGAGATATATGACCCGACACATTCGAATTCAGAATGACATTTTTGGGCATCGGGCTGCCTCTCCCTCGTCGATCTCCACCGGTCAGGTCAGATTGACTGACATGTTCTCAGACACGTACGTGACAATTGGACATCGTTTCACATAATGAAAAATATAAAGTAGACAAATTGTTAATCTTGGCATTTCTTTGTTTTGTCATCCCGCTGTTTTTGTTACATATTGTTCGTTATATGTCCATTCTTATTTGTGGTTTCTCGGCCGCGCAGTTATTATGTCAGACAGATTATTGTGACAAAAGAAAGAAAGAAAGAAAAAGAAAGAAAGAAAAAGAAATAAAGAAAGAAAAAGAAAGAAAGAAAAATTATTACGCCCACAGAGTGGTATTTATCACAGATGACATTAATGCCCATTTTTAAAACTATAGATTTTTTTGGGGGTGGGGGGAGGGGATGCAGTCAGCACTAGACCAGGCCGTCTTTCAGCCCCTGAGACACCAACTTACGACTTAACATACAAGCCATTTTGCCGTTGGAACTCTTGTCGGCACTGGATCAGCTCACTAACCAACACTTGCCAGCGACTTCCTTTAAATTATAGTTTATTTGTTTGTTTGTTTTTTAATTCATGACCAATTGATGCCAAATATTTGTCAATCAGCCCCATTGTGTTCATCGCCATAGTGGAGAAAGGTATTGGGTTGTGTAGTTATAACGAGGTTGATTTGTAGAATAGTTGTCATATGCTTTTTGTTTGATTTGTTGACATTTGCTGGGGTCGAACTATTTGTTTGTTCTGCAAATTATAGCCATTTCATCTGTAATTCTCGTCACTTTTAATAATGTAGTGCAAGCCATCATTGTGAGAAATGACATCTGTATATGTTCGTTGTATATAAAGAAATCTGTATTGTTGATTTTATATCAAGGATTTCTCATTTGGGTGTTACCATTCCTGATGAGTTTGCGTCCTCACTTGTTATCATTTGCTCCTTGACTTTTTCCATGTCTTTTCTTACATTAGGGTGCATTGCAGTTGTTGTTGTTGCTATTGCCATTTGCGTGCTGGTTGTGATGGGATCGCTTGATTTAAGATGCTTCGTAGAGGTAACAGATGTCATCTTTGGCGTATTTGTTGTGGCGAGATCTGCTGATTTAGTTACGGAGCTGATGTCCCAAAATAGGTCTTTGGGGAAGATAAGCAGACTGGGCAATTCTTTGCCAAATTCAAGACTTGAGTTGCTGGTACAGTCACGGCTTGCTCGACCATCTGGCGGACAAATACATTGGTACTCACATGGAGCCTGGAAAATAAATGAGATTTGGATTAGTTTGTGTCGTAATGCACTCATTCAGAAGTCTAATTTAGTTGAGTGTTTAATGCACCGTTACAATTATTTACCAAACTACTGACTTATCATGATTGCTTGCTACCAACCGTCTGTCAAGACGCCAGAGGCCATATATAACAATTATTTTCTCATCATCATCATGGAGTACCTTCTCCGCAACGAAGGTTGGCTACCATGGATCGCCATTCTACTCTGTTTCTTGCTTTGATGGTGCAGGCTGTCATAGATTGACTTGTCCATATTTTGATGTTACTCGTCCATGTTAGTCTTGGTCTGCCTCTTTTACCTTGTATTTTCCCTTCCAATATTACTTTTAGTAGGCTGTTGTGTCTTTTAACATGCCCCAAATATTTCATTTGTCTTGTCTTAATTGTATTTAGTAGTTCTCTTTTTCGCCCGTGCGCTGCCGAGGCCCGAAAGGGGAGTAAAGAATAGCGGCGCTGTACCCTACCAGGCATGTTCGTAAGAGGCGAGAAAGGAGGGTTAGGCATGGGACTGGCTATCCCATACTGTAAAAAAATAAACCGAAAAAAACTTCACAAACATGAACAAGTCAAAGAAAGATCAAGTTAATCCGTCAACCAGGAAAGAGAAGGGCTCTCTGTCTAAGAGACGTATGACGCAATCCGGAGAAAGCCATAAGGAGTCCGGGTTGCCGACTCACCCTTTGTCTACCAGGAAATCATCCAGAATTGGCACCTGGAATGTTCGTACCCTTAACGAACAGGGAAAAGCGGCACAAGTGGCAGCAGAAATGACCAACTATAAGATAGATATTCTGGGAATGTGTGAAACAAGATGGCTGGGAGCGGAGAGAATAAAATTGAATACAGGGGAGATGATTTTATCATCAGGACACCAGGAACTAGGAGCACAACATAGCGAAGGGGTAGCTATAATGCTATCAAAGAATGCACAGAAGACACTAATAGAATGGGAGGCAGTGGGACCAAGACTGGTGAGAGCAACATTTAGAACAACCAAAAACAAAATAAAATTACACATTATACAATGCTATGCACCAACCAACGATAAAGATGACACTTTTAAAGATGATTTTTATAAACAGCTACAATGTCAGATGGATGCAAGACGAGCCAAGGATATTATAATCTTGATGGGAGACCTAAATGCTAAGGTAGGATCAGACAACAGAGGCTTCGAAGAGATTATGGGAAAACATGGACTTGGAGATATAAACGAGAATGGAGAGATATTTGTGAATTTCTGCGCCCTTCATCAAATGAGCCTAGGAGGAACAATATTCCAACATAAAAGAATACACAAAGCTACATGGGTGTCACCAGATCATAGAACGGAAAATCAAATTGATCACATATGTATTAATAATAAGTTTAAGTCATCCTTACAGGATGTAAAAGTATATAGAGGGGCAGATGTAGCTTCTGATCATCATCTTCTGTTAGCCAAACTTAAAATTAAATTAAAAAGGTATACTACAACGAATAAGGGTAGAAAGTATTTCAATGTAGGGTTTCTTAAAGAACAAGGAATTAAAGATAAATTCGCAGTCACAATAGCAAACAAATACCAAGTCCTCCAACAACTAGAAAATAAAATAAATATAGAAGATCATTGGAAACAGGTAAAAAATATATGGAAAGAGACATGCGAAGAAACACTGGGGAAAAGAGAACGCCAGGATAAGGCATGGATGACAGCAGAGACCCTGGATAAAATTAAAGAAAGAAAGAACAAGAAAGCATACATAAATAAAAGCAAAACAAGAAGTAATAAAGCCAAGACACAGGAAGCTTACACAGAGGTGAACAAAGAAGTGAGAAGATGCATTAAAAGGGATAAGAGGAAATATATAGATGAACTAGCTAAAGAGGCAGAAGAAGCAGCAAATAAAGGGAATATGAAAGAACTGTACAACAGCACAAAGAAATTAGGTGGAAAATACAAACAGATCAACGCCTTTATCAAAGATAAGGAATGAAATCTGCTTAGTAATATAAGGGAACAAATGGAGAGATGGAAAGAGCACTATGAAGAACTTTTGAACAGACCGGGCTCAAATAATCCTCCAGATATACTACCAGCAGAAGAAGAGTTACACGTTAACTGCGGAAAACCAAGCAAGGAAGAAATAATGAAAGCCACCAAACTATTAAAAGATGGTAAATCCACAGGACCAGACGAAATTCCTTCGGAAGCCATCAAAGCGGATATTAACACCTCTACCAAGATGTTACATGATCTATTGGATAAAATTTGGGAGAGGGAAGAAATACCTAAAGACTGGAAAGAAGGTTATATGATCAAACTACCAAAGAAAGGAAGTTTACAGGAGTGCACAAATTATAGGGGAATTATGCTACTATCAGTGCCAGGGAAAATATTAGGCAGAATCATTCTGGAGAGACTAAAAGAGGCTATAGAGAAACACTTGAGAGATGAACAAGCAGGTTTTAGGAAGAACAGATCATGTGCTGATCAAATAACTACTCTACGTATAATAGTTGAACAAAGTTTAGAACTAAAATCCCCACTTTATATTGGATTCATAGATTACAAAAAGGCATTTGATAGTTTAGACAGAAGAATGCTTTGGAAGTTGCTGAGTCATTACGGAATCCCCATAAAGTTTATTAACCTGATAAAAACAATGTATGAAGGAACAAAATGTAGTGTGGTGCATGAAGGACAGCTTACAGAAGCATTTGAAATAAAAACAGGAGTAAGGCAAGGATGCCTTCTGTCTCCATTTCTCTTTCTACTGGCCATAGATTGGATTATGAAAATAACTCAAAACAACAGAAATGGGATCCAGTGGTCACTGACCAAACAACTTGATGATTTAGACTTTGCTGATAACATAGCCTTCCTATCACACAGCCATCAACAGATGCAGGATAAAATGAGTATATTAGATGAGAGATCACAACAGCTAGGACTAAAGATTAATAGAGATAAGACCAACATTATGAGAATTAATGCAGTTGGCAATAACCAAATAAAACTAGGAGAAATACCTCTACTAGACGTACAATCTTATATATATATCTGGGCAGTAATATAGATAAAGAGGGAGGAACAGAAAATGATACCAAAATAAGGATATCAAAAGCAAGAGGAGCTTTCATTGCACTGGGAAACATATGGAAATCCAAAGAAATTAGGCTAAATACAAAAATACAAATTTTCAACTCAAATGTTAAGTCGGTCCTATTATATGGCTGTGAAACATGGAGAATAACAAAATTGACAATCACGAAGGTACAGACTTTCATTAATGGATGCTTGCGCAGAATAAAGGGATGGAAATGGCAGGACAAAGTCACAAACGTGGAATTATGGAAATGTACCGGTCAAATACCAGTGGATAAAGAGATACAGCGAAGACGATGGCGATGGATAGGACACACACTACGGAAGCCAACTGAGAGTATTACACAAACAGTCCCTTTTTGGAATCCCCAGGGGAAAAGACAAAGAGGAAGACCAAGGAATTCTTGGAGAAGACAGATCGAAGCAGAGATGAAGATGATGGGGAAGACATGGAATGATCTTAAAAGAATTGCAAAAAGCAGAACGACTTGGAAAGTGTTTGTTGAAGACCTATGCTCCACTGGGAGCTAAAAGGTAGAAGAAGAAGAAGTTCTCTTTTTATTTTCAGTTGTTTTAAAACTTCATCGTTTGTTTTCTTTTCTTTCCATCCAATTCTACCTATTCTTCTATAAATCCACATTTCAAAGGCTTCAATTTTCTGTTCTGTTTTCTTGTCTAATGTCCATGTTTCTGCACCATACAGGAATACTGAGAAGATGTAACATTTTGCCATTCTTAGTTTCAGCCCTGCTGATATTTGTTTTGTAGTTAATATATTTTTCATGGCATTAAAATTACTTTTTGCCATACCTATTATTTTTTACTTCAGAAATTTTGGGATTTGTTAGGCATTTACTGAGAGGTGTAGATTAATACAGCATGCCCAAAGTTACATTCTGTGAGGGTTACAGCTTTCATTGATCACTAGATAGAAAACAAACACTTCACCCTCCGAGAATCGAACTAGAGACAAATAATAATAAATGAATATCATTATAGAGGGAAACTTCCGAGGCGATAATCAGCGAATCATTTCAGAGAAGAAGAGGTATGTTTACAGCACTCGAAAAAAACCCCGACAAATAATCAACAACAGAAAAAAACAAAACAAAGAACAATATATAGTTCGAAGCAGAATCGAACCCGTACTCAGTGGCACAGCTAGTTAGCTGCGTTGACAGTGTTCCCTAGCGTTTGGCTTTTCGTGGCAAGGCGCTGTGCCACTGAGTACGGGTTCGATCCTGCTTCGGACCATATATTCCTTGTTTCCTTTTTCTGTTATTGATTATTTGTCAATTTTTCCGAGTGCTGTAAACATACCTCTTGCTCTGAAATGATTAGCCGAGAATCTAACTACTGTTCCACTGACCTGTTTATTTCTCTAGACTAAACGCGCTATCCTATTTTTCAAAAATGTCAACAAATATGACACCGAAGTGCATGATCCGCTATAACCGCAAAAATCACAGACAAGAATGAAAGTAGGTTTCCGAGGCTTACAGGTAGTGAAATCGGTTTCACAACCACGATGTCTGATGAACTAGTCCCGCTGATTCCGATTTTTAAAGGAATCACGACTTGTTGAATTACAGCCCTAAAGCATCTACAGTCAGAAAGCAATGGCAGCCCGATGACGTATAGGGCCTAGACAATTACACAGCCAAATAATGCTGGGGTAATAGCATAGTTCTGTAAAGGGTATGCCACTTACATTTTAGGAATTGAAAAAAAATGTCAGGATACACACAAAGACAATTATATAAATATGCCAAAACTAAATTCTAATAAATGTATTATAATCTAAATCACAGAGTTTAGAACAAAGGACAAGGGGTAGGGTTCGATCCCAACCGACGGCTTCCGGGTTCACCCAGTCTTAAATGGGTACCGGATTTTTTTCTGGGAAAGTAAAGCAGCACGGGCGTAATACCGACCACATTACCCCAAAAATCATGTGCTGAAGGTCTGTAAAATATAGGGTCACTAACACCATATTCCCTATTGGCGTGACTTGGCGTGACGGGGGTACTTTACTTTACAACAACGTCTTACTGACAGCCCTGCACGCGAGGTTCGCTGAAACATCTGGTACTAAAAGCTTACTCTGCTACTTCAACTCAAGCTGAAACCACCAAACATCTGGTACTAAAAGCTTACTCTGCTACTTCAACTCAAGCTGAAACCACCAAACATCTGGTACTAAAAGCTTACTCGGCTACTTCAACTCAAGCTGAAACCACCAAACATCTGGTACTAAAAGCTTACTCTGCTACTTCAACTCAAGCTGAAACCACCAAACATCTGGTACTAAAAGCTTACTCTGCTACTTCAACTCAAGCTGAAACCACCAAACATCTGGTACTAAAAGCTTACTCTGCTACTTCAACTCAAGCTGAAACCACCAAACATCTGGTACTAAAAGCTTACTCTGCTACTACAGTTCACTCTGAAAACACCAAACATCTGGTACTAAAAGCTTACTCTGCTACTACAGTTCACTCTGAAAACACCAAACATCTGGTACTAAAAGCTTACTCTGCTACTACAGTTCACTCTGAAAACACCAAACATCTGGTACTAAAAGCTTACTCTGCTACTACAGTTCACTCTGAAAACACCAAACATCTGGTACTAAAAGCTTACTCTGCTACTACAGTTCACTCTGAAAACACCAAACATCTGGTACTAAAAGCTTACTCTGCTACTACAGTTCACTCTGAAAACACCAAACATCTGGTACTAAAAGCTTACTCTGCTACTACAGTTCACTCTGAAAACACCAAACATCTGGTACTAAAAGCTTACTCTGCTACTTCAACTCAAGCTGAAACCACCAAACATCTGGTACTAAAAGCTTACTCTGCTACTACAGTTCACTCTGAAAACACCAAACATTTGGTACTAAAAGCTTACTCTGCTACTACAACTCAAGCTGAAACACCAAACATCTGGTACTAAAAGCTTACTCTGCTACTACAGTTCACTCTGAAAACACCAAACATTTGGCACTAAAAGCTTACTCTGCTACTTCAACTCAAGCTGAAACCACCAAACATCTGGTACTAAAAGCTTACTCTGCTACTACAATTCAAGCTGAAAACACCAAACATTTGGCACTAAAAGCTTACTCTGCTACTACAACTCAAGCTGAAAACACCAAACATCTGGTACTAAAAGCTTACTCTGCTACTACAACTCAAGCTGAAAACACCAAACATCTGGTACTAAAAGCTTACTCTGCTACTACAACTCAAGCTGAAAACACCAAACATCTGGTACTAAAAGCTTACTCTGCTACTACAACTCAAGCTGAAAACACCAAACATCTGGTACTAAAAGCTTACTCTGCTACTACAACTCAAGCTGAAAACACCAAACATCTGGTACTAAAAGCTTACTCTGCTACTACAACTCAAGCTGAAAACACCAAACATCTGGTACTAAAAGCTTACTCTGCTACTACAACTCAAGCTGAAAACACCAAACATCTGGTACTAAAAGCTTACTCTGATACTCAGTTCAAGCTGAAAACACCAAACAGCTGGCACTAAAAGCTTACTCTGATACTCAGTTCAAGCTGAAAACACCAAACAGCTGGCACTAAAAGCTTACTCTATTACTGCGACGTTCAATGAAAACACAAACCTACTAATCAAATTCACATTTTCTACCACCTTGCACATGTTTATTGTTTTGAGTTTGCATATTAAATGCTTGAACAATATAAGATACCAACATCATGACTCATGTGAACGGTTACCTTGACAATGCAAAGTCCTCCGCCTGCCGAACACAAATCTGGGAAAATCTTGCATGGGTTATTATTGAGAGCATTGCACTTGGCACCTTCATGTGGCAGTGCCATTGACACTACAGACTGCCGCATCATTAAGTAGGTCCACATCACAAATGTGAATACCTTACTGTAATAAGAGGTAGACATCTTTTATAACTTCTCACGTCTCGACAACAAGTTGACAATCCAGTATATAACCGTTGAATTGAGATACGCTTTGTTACTGAAGCTGAGAGCCAAAATAACAGTTGAGATGGTGAAATACGTTTTCAAACTGGCAATGTGATTTTGTGAGTTAAATTGTGTATTTGCCAGGTTTATATAACAGCTGACGGTCCTACCCAAAGCCGGAAACAAGGCAGAACAACCATCGGACGATCCCTACCTGTCACTTAGTCATCTACTTATCACAAATGTAGTACCCAAGTTATAATATAAATGTATTATAAGCATGATGTGACGCATCCGTTTTTGGAAATGTTCCGGTAGCTGTTAATTAAATATGTTTAAAATAGAAACCAATAAATTTGGATTGCGAATGAATGAGTGTTTGTTGCAGATCTGAAACAGGACGTTATTGAACAAATTTCTATACAACGATGTTAATATTATAAAAATAACAAGCCATGCCCTCAAAATGAACCTGACATATAGGATGAGTCACACTTAAAAGTTAAGCCAACATGCATGCTGTCTTGTATAATTAATGTCTTTCTTAATTTTACTGGCTAAAGTTTCATAATCGATCCGTGTATTCATGAATGTTTGTCGAATCCAGGTTGCCCAGTGCATTAGCGGACGATGTAAATTAACCTAGCGGGTACAGATCTAAACGAAAACGAATGATACACGTTTCATATATTATGTTAGCCTCGCAGTTAATGTTTACTGCAATTTGTTTATGGGTTTCTCTTCAGCGCCTACATGACGACTGCTGCTCTTCGTTGTCCACCATTAATTAAAAGACGTTGAGTGGGCGTGTATGCGTTGTGTTGTTTACAGCAAGATGCGATATTTGCGCCTTCCCCCTCATAACAGTATTCAGCAAGATCCTTCTTGAGTACCGCATTTCCTTCCCTCTCAATCCCTAAACGCTTGGACTGGACTCTCTTACTAGAGATACCCATCTACATTAACTACGGAGAAGAAAGAAGAACCAAAAAGGCTTTTGCAACAAGCAGAATATCCTCAAATTACAGAGGGACTGCTTGAAACTATCAAAGTACCCAAACAAAGAAGACAAAGAACCCCCACCAAAAACAGATTCTTCACAGACTTTAAGTCACTCCGGGAGTCTCTTAAAACATCTAAGCATTTCGATCCCCCAGTCAAGACAACATCTCATAACTAAATGAGCTGCTACAGTCTGCACAGGTAACCTTGCAAATGATATCCTACCACTTCGAAATTGGCGGGAAAAAGGTAGCTGACACCCCTCTCTAAAAATGGCAGCCGAAAGGCCCAGTACAATAGTTCAGCAATCTACAGGCAGGATAGAACAATAAGTTGAATTAAATGCAGAAAAAAAATTAGAGAAAAAGTTGCAAATAAACGACATGCAGGTCTAATTTATCTGCTACCACGACACACCAAGGCCATTTTCCGCTTCAGAACAGGCAACTGCTGACTCCTGAGTCACCTTCACCGTCTAAGAATAACCCAGACTGACGAATGTCACTGCTGACTTCTGAGCCACTTTCATCTTCTAGGAATAACCCAGACTGAGGAACGTCACTGCTGACTCCTGAGCTACCTTCACCTTCAAGGAATAGCCCACAATGAAATATGTCACTGCTGACTCCTGAGCTACCTTCACCTTCTAGGAATAACCCAGACTGAGGAATGTCACTGCTGACTCCTGAGCTACCTTCACCTTCTAGGAATAACCCAGACTGAGGAATGTCACTGCTGACTCCTGAGCTACCTTCACATTTCAAGGAATAACCCAGACTGACGAATGTCACTGCTGACTCCTGAGCCACCTTCACCGTCTAAGAATAACCCAGACTGACGAATGTCACTGCTGACTCCTGAGCCACCTTCACCTTCTATGAATAACCCAGACTGAGGAACGTCACTGCTGACTCCTGAACTACCTTCACCTTCTATGAATAACCCAGACTGAGGAATGTCACTGCTGACTCCTGAGCTACCTTCACCTTCTAGGAAAAACCCAGACTGAGGAATGTCGCTGCTGACTCCTGAGCTACCTTCACCGTCTAAGAATAACCCAGACTGACGAATGTCATTGCTGACTCCTGAGCTACCTTCGCCTTCAAAGAATAACCTAAACTGACGAATGCTGACTCCTGAGTCACCTTTACCGTCTAAGAATAACCCAGACTGACGAATGTCACTGCTGACTCCTGAGCCACTTTCATCTTCTAGGAATAACCCAGACTGAGGAATGTCACTGCTGACTCCTGAGTCACCTTCACCGTCTAAGAATAACCCAGACTGAGGAATGTCACTGCTGACTGCTGAGCCACCTTCACCTTCTAGGAATAACCCAGACAGACGAATGTCACTGCTGACTCCTGAGCTACCTTCACCTTCAAGTAATAACCCAGACTGAGGAATGTCACTGCTGACTCCTGAGCTACCTTCACCGTCTACGAATAACCTAAACTGACGAATGCTGACTCCTGAGCCACCTTCACCTTCTAAGAATAACCCAGACTGACGATTGTCACTGCTGACTCCTGAGCTACCTTCACCTTCTAGAAATAACCCAGACAGACGAATGTCACTGCTGACTCCTGAGTCACCTTCACCTTCTAGGAATAACCCAGACTAACGAATGTCACTGCTGACTCCTGAGTCGCCTTTACCTTCTAGGAATAATCCAGACTGACGAATGTCACTGCTGACTCCTGAGCTACCTTCACCTTCAAGGAATAACCCAGACTGACGAATATCACTGCTGACTCCTGAGTCCCCTTCACCTTCTAGGAATAACCCAGACTGACGAATGTCGCTGCTGACTCCTGAGTCACCTTCACCTTCTAGAAATAACCCAGACTGACGAATGTCACTGGTGACTCATGAGCCACCTTCACGTTCTAGAAATAACCCAGACTGACGAATGTCACTGCTGACTCCTGAGCCACCTTCTCTCTTCTACCTTTTAGCTCCCAGTGGAGCATAGGTCTTCAACAAACACTTTCCAAGTCGTTCTGTTTTTTGCAATTCTTTTAAGATCATTCCATGTCTTCCCCATCATCTTCATCTCTGCTTCAATCTGTCTTCTCCAAGAATTCCTTGGTCTTCCTCTTTGTCTTTTCCCCTGGGGATTCCAAAAAAGGGCCTGTTGTGTAATACTCTCAGTTGGTTTCCGTAGTGTGTGTCCTATCCATCGCCATCGTCTTCGCTGTATTTCTTTATCCACTGGTATTTGACCGGTACATTTCCATAATTCCACGTTTGTGACTTTGTCCTGCCATTTCCATCCCTTTATTCTGCGCAAGCATCCATTAATGAAAGTCTGTACCTTCGTGATTGTCAATTTTGTTATTCTCCATGTTTCACAGCCATATAATAGAACCGACTTAACATTGGAGTTGAAAATTTGTATTTTTGTATTTAGCCTAATTTCTTTGGATTTCCATATGTTTCCCAGTGCAATGAAAGCTCCTCTTGCTTTTGATATCCTTATTTTGGTATCGTTTTCTGTTCCTCCCTCTTTATCTATATTACTGCCCAGATATATATAAGATTGTACGTCTAGTAGAGGTATTTCTCCTAGTTTTATTTGGTTATTGCCAACTGCATTAATTCTCATAATGTTGGTCTTATCTCTATTAATCTTTAGTCCTAGCTGTTGTGATCTCTCATCTAATATACTCATTTTATCTTGCATCTGTTGGTGGCTGTGTGATAGGAGAGCTATGTCATCAGCAAAGTCTAAATCATCAAGTTGTTTGGTCAGTGACCACTGGATCCCATTTCTGTTGTTTTGAGTTATTTTCATAATCCAATCTATGGCCAGTAGAAAGAGAAATGGAGACAGAAGGCATCCTTGCCTTACTCCTGTTCTTATTTCAAATGCTTCTGTAAGCTGTCCTTCATGCACCACACTACATTTTGTTCCTTCATACATTGTTTTTATCAGGTTAATAAACTTTATGGGGATTCCATAATGACTCAGCAACTTCCAAAGCATTCTTCTGTCTAAACTATCAAATGCCTTTTTGTAATGTATGAATCCAATATAAAGTGGGGATTTTAGTTCTAAACTTTGTTCAACTATTATACGTAGAGTAGTTATTTGATCAGCACATGATCTGTTCTTCCTAAAACCTGCTTGTTCATCTCTCAAGTGTTTCTCTATAGCCTCTTTTAGTCTCTCCAGAATGATTCTGCCTAATATTTTTCCTGGCACTGATAGTAGCATAATTCCCCTATAATTTGTGCACTCCTGTAAACTTCCTTTCTTTGGTAGTTTGATCATATAACCTTCTCTCCAGTCTTTAGGTATTTCTTCCCTCTCCCAAATTTTATCCAATAGATTATGTAACATCTTGGTAGAGGTGATAATATCTGCTTTGATGGCTTCCGAAGGAATTTCATCTGGTCCTGTGGCTTTACCATCTTTTAACAGTTTGATGGCTTTCATTATTTCTTCTTTGCTTGGTTTTCCGCAGTTAACGTGTAATTCTTCTTCTGCTGGTAGTATATCTGGAGGAATAGCCCACAATGAAATATGTCACTGCTGACTCCTGAGCCACCTTCACCTTCTAGAAATAACCCAGACTGACGAATGTCACTGCTGACTCCTGAGTCACCTTCACCTTCAAGGAATAACCCAGACTGACGAATGTCACTGCTGACTCCTGAGCTACCTTCACCTTCAAGGAATAACCCAGACTGACGAACGTCACTGCTAACTCCTTAGTCACCTTCACCTTGTAGGAATAACGCAGACTGACCAATGTCTCTGCTGACTCCTGAGTCACCTTCACTGTCTAGGAATAACCCAGACTTACCAATGTCTCTGCTGACTCCTGAGTCATCTTCGCCGTCTAGTAATAATCCAAACTGACGAATGTCACTGCGGAAAGGAAGGGCAGACTCCAGAACACTTTCTTTAGTCAAAGCTGAATTTCCACGTTAAGCCTGGCCCAACAACATAGACATCATCATCAAGTCGCATGTCTTTTGCAGAACGGTGCATTCACCTCAGCCCGTCTAAAAGAATGTCTGTCTCTAGCTAGATCTCCCACAGAACGGTGCAATCACCACATCCCGTCTGAAAGAATGTCTGTCTCTAGCTAGATCTCCCACAGAACGGTGCAATCACCACATCCCGTCTGAAAGAATGTCTGTCTCTAGCTAGATCTCCCACAGAACGGTGCAATCACCACATCCCGTCTGAAAGAATGTCTGTCTCTAGCTAGATCTCCCACAGAACGGTGCAATCACCACATCCCGTCTGAAAGAATGTCTGTCTCTATCTAGATCTCCCACAGAACGGTGCAATCACCACATCCCGTCTGAAAGAATGTCTGTCTCTAGCGAGATCGCCCACAGAACGGTGCATTTACCACAGCCGGTCTGACGTGTTATTGCACAAGTAATTTTTTTCATTTTCTCAAATGCCTGAGCTATTCTGCTTTTTATTTCTATGGTGCATCTTCCATCTGATGTTACTATTGTACCCAAGTATTCGACATCCTGTGCTTGTTTCAGCGCAACTACAGGATTGAAAATTATGATTACAATTTATGAAGAGAAACTCCAAATCTAGACAAACCTGAAGACATCTGAACAATATTACGTTATTTAGTTATGGAAGGCCCCGGTATCACTGCAAACTAATTAAAATCCATAATTGCTCAACTGCCCGTGCCAGCGTAATCATCCGAATTAATATCTCATCTCCCAAACAAAGAAAGGTAACTGTAGTCCCCATCGTAGCAGTCTTAGCACACGCCAAAAGACATAAGGCGAAACCACGCAGAAAGTGAACACAGCCAACTGTTCCCTGTCATGCGATATCATCATTCATCGTAAAAAATTGGAATATCGAAACATGATCAAAACGGATGAGACACACAGCTCACGGTGTGCACAGAGCACTTAACTCAGTAGCTCCTGCAACAAGCCGGACTTGGAATATGAGGAAACTGCAACAAGGAACACTTTTCATGCATAACATTCAATGGTTCCTGCCGCCTATCCACCATATACCGGAAGTTCACGTCCTCCTGAAAATGATGATCGTCATTTTTTTTTTTTTTTTTTATGTATAGCGCTTGAGGATGTTAGCCATCGTTGTTGACTCCAATTCCGAACATATAAACACACACCGTCTACCCGTATTCCCGTCGCACATCAAACATCAGACCGTAAGATCAGCGTATGGCCGGTCTAGGGATTTACGATCAATATTACGTTTCATTATCCATGTGGTACTTATGACTAGAGCCTTTTATTCAGCCAGAACTGTCCGGAACGCGTTCAGATAAACTTTCAGGATTTTAATGGTCACCGGACTTCATTTTTCACTTACTGCTAGTTTTTTTTTTTTTAATTTCATTTGTATAAGTGTAATAAAAGTATAATCATAACTTGATACAGGAAACAGTCTGAGAGATAAGATCAGAAATGAAGAACTGAGAAAAAAGCTAGGAATAGCCCCCACCATAGAATATATAAGGAAACAACATATAAAATGGTTTGGCCACGTGACAAGGCAGGAAGATCAAAACACAACACAACGAGCCTTCAGCAAACGTTGTGAGAACACCAGACCCAAGGGTCGATCACGAAAATGATGGATCGATGGAATATTAGAAGCACTAGAGAACATAACAGCAGCAGAGGCCAACAGAAAAGCAAAAGACAGCAAATTATATCTTCCCTTGACGCTGAAAGGCAAAAGAGGAAGGAAAGAAGAAGAAGAAGATAATTTGATAAATGAAATATAAATTGTAATGTTAGAAGACAGGGTTGTACAAGCCTGGTATATCACGATTTTCTTCTTGTACGAGCTGGGATGATAGAGTTATGTGGTTAACCCCCCATTAGAGGAAAAACAAACCACTGCTTACAACGATCATCATCATCAAGTACCAGGCCTGCTGACGTAGGTGATCATGTCTCTCCACAACTTTCGATCTCGACAGTTAATTATCATTTCTGTTGTTGACATTCTGCCAAGCCATTCTCTTAAGCTGTCTGTTAACTTTTCTCTTTGCTTCCCTCTATCTCTTCGTCCCTCAATTATCCCAGTTGTTAGAATATATTCAAGGTGTTCTCTTCTGATTACATGGCCAAAAAATGATGATTGTTTCTTCCTAATATTGGAAATTAACTCTCTTTTTGCTTTCACCTCTCTCATATCGTTTTCATTACTCTTCTTAGCTGTCCATGGTATTCTCAACATTCTTATGTAGAAACACGTTTCTACAGCCTCCTGTGATTTCCTTGTCTGTTGTCCTATTGTCCATGATTCACATCCATATGTTAAGACTAGCTCTACATAACATTTAAGAACTCTTTTTCTTGTTTCTTTTGTCAAAAATGAATTGCATAGTATCTTCCTCATTTCTTGGAAAGCTGCTTTTGCCTGAGCCGTTCTGCATCTCACCTCTGTTGTACATCTTCCATCTGAGGTTAACAAAGTTCCCAAATATTTAAATTCATTTACCTGTTTTAATATTGTTCCACTAGTCTTTATTTTGCACTGAGGTGATGTCTTTTTCTTTGCTGTTACCTTTACCTCTGTCTTTTTGCTATTAAGTCTGAGTCCTTTATTTTTGCTTTCTTTCACTATAATGTCTAACATTTCTTGTAACTCATTTTTACTCTTAGCGATTAAGACTGTATCATCAGCGTACCTTAAATTATTTATATTATGACCTCCAATTGTTATTCCAGGCATGTCCCTTAAGGATCTTAAAATATTCTCAATATATATATATATTAAACACATCTGGTGACAGCACACAACCTTGCCTAAGACTTTTTTTTTTTTTGTTGAAACATTCCCAATTAATTTCCAGCCCTTACGGCCGCTGTCTGCTGCCAGTACATGTTCTTTAGTATTCTTATACCTTTGCTGTCTACGTTTATGCCTTCTAAAATTTTGATTATTTCTTGGTGCTCTACTTTGTCAAATGCTTTGGTATAATCTATGAAACATAGGTATAAATCTGCTTTCACCTCTATGGCTCTTTCTACTAAAGATCATATGATGTATATGGCGTTCCTTTCTATCTATTGTCCTTTCGAGCCGAAGACGGCACATAGGGCAGAACCACAATCTCAAAAACAGAAACCTTGCGTGCCAAAATGGCACATATTGCAGAGATCACTGCTTCTAAAAAAAGTTCTATGGCGTTCCTTTACCTCTAACAAAATCACACTGTTCATCAGGTGTCAGGTCGGGTAAATATATCTGCTACTGTATGCAGTAAACAGTACAACCGCGGCTGCCTTGCTATCTTGCAGGTATACTCGGGAGAGTAAAAGGCTAAGGGAGGGTACCCTGATGTAAAACAACCCGCTGCCTTGTGAGTGAGACTTTTTAGTCAAAGGCTAGCGGAGCCAACCGTAAACAAACCGACGGAAGGCAGCAGAAAACCACCGTCGTAATTTCTTTGTACAATCATGAATCGCCACAATAATAAAAATTACGACAACAACGTTAAGGGGGATTCCAATGGAAAACCCTCGTTCGGCAGGGGACATAATTACAATACCTTTGCATAATTCTGTAGATTTATCATTATTCTTTTTGCGACAGTAAATCTAGGGAGAAAAATATTGTAAATTTGACAAAGCTGAGGTTTCTTTCTTTAAACTGTCTCGCTCAAGATAGTCATCATCATCATGTGCCATATCGGTTGGCGTAGGTGATCATGTCCTTCCACAATCTTCTATCTACAGTGCATCGTATCAGTTTTGTTGTTTACTGTTTAGTCTAGGCAATATAAGAAGGTAGTTTGCCATTCCTTTCCTTTTTGGCAGTGACTGTACTAGTCGGAGATCGCAGCCATTGTCTCTAGATAGTGCTTTTATATAAATAGCTAAAACTGACAAATAAGATTTGTCACATCAAAAAATGCGAGGAACCGAAAATATCTTACCTGTTACAGGTAGAGAACAAAGAAGGTAAACTATGAGTCAGCAACGTGGTTCAGCCAATGGGTAAAGGTAAAGGTAAAGGTAAAGTACGAGACTTGCACCGGCGTCTTAGCACGCGAGTGTTACACCCATATGTGCTCGGCCGCCTATCCAGAAATATTCGGAGATTTATGTATAGTGTCGCCTCAAGCATCGAAACTCAGATGCGAAGCAACATTCCTCACCTTCCCAGGGTAATACCCTGGTACCCATTTCTGCCAACGGATGGGTCGACAGTGGAGGTAATTTTTTTTTTCCGTCCACGAGTACAATTCACACTGCTTCCAGCGGGTTTTCCGAACGTCGGTAGTGCAGTCGGGTGGTTTTCCCAACTAGGCCACCGAGGCCCCCAGCCAATGGGTTTATTTTTAAAAAGTTAGTCTTCAATAAATCTTGCCTAACTTAGAGAGACTAAGTTCGCACTCGATTGCAATGAAAGAATGATGATAATTTATTTGAAAACATGTTAAATGGCGAGATTGGAAAGTAAGCAGCAATTACTAAAAATACTAGTTAATGATTAACGAATTCTAGATATTATTATTATTATACATTATTACATATGGCCCTTTTCGTCTTGTCAGACGGTTTAGTGAGGCTGTTGTGCATTTTTTGTTTGTTTGTTGAGGTTTTAGTTTTTGTCGAACAACTTCTCTCGTGGCTGATTCTACCAATATTTGGTAAACACATTCTGCCACAGAATGAGCAGATACATTGATCCACAGGGTTTTCCCATTTTTTTTTCATGAGTCTTTTTCTCCTCCATGTTTAGCCATAGTACAGCATCAAATGATGTTATGCATTTTTTAAATACAGGCTCTCCATGATGTGCGATCACTTGCGTGATGTTCTCAGTCATTTTCACAGACGGAGAAGTCATTCAGAGATGATTTACAGATATCTCTATATCGTAGTTTAGGTCTGCCGATTTGCCTTTTTCTGTGTGTTAGTTCACCATATAGTATTTGCTTGGGGATGCGTTTTTCTTCCATTCGCTGGACATGCCCCAGCCATCTTAGTCTTCGACATCTGAGCATCGACATGAGTGTTGGGGTCTTAGCACGCTGCAGGACAGTTAAGTTGGTTATTTTGTCCTGCCATTTGATGTGCATTGTTCTGCGGAGACATCGCGCGTGGATGATATTTAGTCCTTATTTTATGATTTGAGTATGTTGTCCAGGTTTCAGATCCATATAACAGTAAGCTAAGCACACAGGTCTGATATATTAAGAATTTGGTCTTGAGTGTTAGTTTCCTGTTGTTCCAGGCCCTTTCTGTGAGTTTGCCGAAAGTCGTAAAACTTGAACAAGTCCAGGGCACATGGTCCTTATGTTGCATGTGCCAAGTTTACACATCGCTGCTTTCTTCCTCATTTATCTATGCCTACTCTGCCTGGGCACAGAATATGGAGATAGTGCCTTACCGAGACACACTTTTCCCCTCTCGGCCTCATTTCAAGAATTTCCGCGGAAGGGACGAGGTCCATACGTTGGGAATTGAAAGAAGATGCAGGGGAAGCCAGAAAGACGGGTTGTATACATTTTATAGATTATCTAAATATCAAGTCATATAAGGAGACGATGCTCGTTGTGCATCGGTCATGTAGGTCCCACTCAGAATCAGTGACGTATACTGGTTTTGGAGTCTGTGCTACCGCTGACATAATAAATAAAAACATACATTATATTCAGTAGGCTAACATAAAGTAATATTTTCTAATGACATCACTACATTTTAAATTACTTACTTATTTATGTTATAGTTAATTATATCCGTCTTGTTTAGGACGAAAATGTCTTGATGACTTTGTCATTGAAAGTACTGTTAGGTTGGTTTCTAAGTTTCTGAATGATTTCTCAATGGACATTAATGCCAAACCAGATAAGCGTTCTTGTGTCTGAGTTGAGCGACAATAAGATTTGATTCTCTTGGGAGCAGAAAAAGTTCTTTCTACAGATGCTGATGCGCATAACGTAGTTATAAATTGCTAAGAAAGTTCCGGTAATCAGACATAGTTTCACTTTCACTTTGTGACGATTCTGATTGGCTAGAGCTAAAAATAACCAATGAAACCACATTCATCTAGCGGCAACACACCCATATTATTTTGATTCCCATTTTTGAATGTCAAGGTAGTTAATACTTGTCCGGATCGAGGAAAAATGTACCGTTGGCTCCTAGAGGTTTCAATGTAGAATAGTTATAACATTCACAAACGTTATAGTGGTCAGAGGAAAACCTTGCTTTATTAAATGCAAATCAAAGCAAATAAATCATATTGCCTTACGAAATGTGTAATTGAATATTAGAAAATTTGTAATACTATTATTTTAAAAAATTTAATAAATTATCATTTCCTTTTGTATTTCGTTAATATGTTCAGGCTACCGGCGGTAGCTGAGGTATCATAGAGAATACGCCACTGCTCAGAATAGATGAAAGAATAATCCCAAGCTACGCCATATTTATCTCTTATTGGGCTGAAGACCGGCACTTAGGACAGAGATTCCAACTCTTCACGTCTAGTGATTCACCGCCAGGTTACGGGTGTCCGGTTAGCGCAATCGATAGGCGGTTGGCTTACCACGGCAACAGCCGGGGTTCGTACCCTGGCGAGTACACCTGGGTTTTAAAAATTAGTACCTCTGAAGTCAGAGTAAATCTGCCTGCATGGCGAGGGGCATCCTGTAATGGGATAAAACAGACTTTACACACAAAATTCAGTCCCACAAAATTGAGTGGGTGGGACTTCGTCAGAGGTCAAAGCTGACGAAAGCGAAAGAACGAACGCCAGGTTAAATCATTGCTGAGTCCATTAACCGTTCTTCGTAAACTTTGTGTCTTTTTTTTTTTGTAACACTCCATGTGAAGTTTGGCTTGGGCACCGCCCCCTCTGGATAGTTTCAGGGGGCGGTGGCTTGGTAGTATTCTTTAGTTTTATTCTGAGCACATGACCGATGTACTTCTACCGTCTTCTCCTTACTGATGAGTAATCATTGTGTGATAGCTTACTTCTCTTAATTTCATTGGGTGTAAAGTCTCTCCAATTTATGTTCAACAGTCTTCAGAAGCATTCATTTTTAAAGACAATTACTCTAATTTTCTACATCTTGAGTGGATTTATAGCTCTCATACTAGCACTGGTATTACACGAGATTTGAACAGTATTATTTTCGTGTGTTTGCTACGTACTTTTCATCTAAGAATTCTTGCAAGTTTGTAAAGGCATTTGATTCCAAAATGATACAGGTCACAACTTCAGTTGTGTTTTCGTCCCGTGACATTTTGCTATCTCGGGGAGTCAACTTCAAAAACGAAACCCAACACTTGTGAATAAATAAGTTGCTAACAACACGGTAGCACATAGTCGGAAGATTTTTATTACAGTATGTTCAGTGGCGGAGAAACACCTAGATGTGTGTAACGGTCACGTGTTCACATTGAGAGCAGATAGGCGTCGTCAAATGTAGAAGCCCCAGAAAAGCTCACGATGACGGTATCACATTTAAACTCTATACACATTAACATGACACGGACACGATACAAGATCCACTGGCTTTGCCAAGACCATGTTGAATGGCGCAGTTTCAAGTACGAGGAGACAATGGAACGATGTGAGCACTCTTACACAGTGTATTATGGCAGTTTTACTTGAGAGAATACATAAAAAATATATTTTAGATCACATACGGGCCTTTCTTGGAAACGAGAAGAAAACCAGGATTTACTGAACATTTATGTATCCTATGTTTTTTTTTTTTTTCGTTTCTGAAGAGGGTCTTATATTTTCCGAAACGTCATCGCTTTTTGTTTGTTCTCACAAAAGAAAGCTGTAATAACATATTGAATGATATTGGCCTCACATCGTTCCCTGCTCACCAGCTTCTCCGCAGGCCTGCAACTCTTTGCCTATTCCCAAGAGAAAACAAGGCTGAAACTGAGAAGGCGATAGAAAACTGCGCCAGGATAAACCTTCAGAAAGCGGTTCTTAGTTGTGATGGTTGGGGTACGGCTTTCTTTGTCTGCTTCGATGTTGATAGCCCGTGGTCTTTGAGTGGAACATGAACGTCACACGCGTGCCCCAACGAAGTCCAAGGATACGGAACTAGTGATGAATGAGTGAATGACATTGTGCTACATAGGTCGTCGGTATCGTGTGCAACTTTTTGAACAGTTCTATATCTTTGGTTGCGTTGGTGAGAGAATTCCTTATTTTTGTTCGTGTTGACTTTTAGACTTATAAACAATAACATAACATTTCACCAAAAGTGTGTGTTAATGAGAGCTACTATATATATATATATCAAAAGTTAGTAAACCGGCCTGCTAAAGACAGGGGATTGAGTTCGATTTCAATCGACAGCCTTGCAAATACGTACCACAATTTTTTCGGGGAATGAAGAATGGTACTGGCATAGTGCTGACCACTTTATTTACCATTAAGTGTCATGTCTGCTGGTATAGATAATCATGTCTTCCCACAAAGTTCTATCTCTGTTTATCAATTTTGTTGTTTATTTCCTACCAAACTATTCTCTTAAACTGCCTTATTATTTCTCTCGGTTTCCCTCCATCTCTTAACTCTTTTTTCAATTGTCACAATAATCCCAGCTGTTCCCTTCTCATTTACATGGCCAGTAAATGATTGTTTTATCTAATGTTGGAAATCAGTGTTTATTTTTCTTTGGCCTCATTTTAGCTGTCCCATGTGTTCTCAACACTCTTCTGTAAACCACATTTGTCTGGTGTCCATCGACTTTCCTCTCTTGTCCAGGATCGACATCCATAGATCTAGACTCTACACACCATTGAAGATATATTCTTCCTATTTAGCACAAATGTTAACAGAATATGTTTTCTCATTTCTTTGGATTGCCGCCTTTGCCTGCACTATTCTGCACCTCACTTCTGTTGTACACCTACCACGTGAAGTTAATATCGTGTCCAGGTAATTCGTTTCACTGACCTATTTTAATAATATCCCATTCCCAGCTGACTGCATCAGGATCGGCGAGCAACAGAACTGACCAAGACTCTGCTACACCTTCCAGCGGTGCTACTGGTAACTATCCAGTCTGGCCAAGCGAGTAGGGAACGAAGAAGGAAGGCAACACGGTACCCACAATGCTGTGCTGGGTGCGTTTTGTTCGGCCAATAGTATGAAGATAGTGTCCTGCCCAAAACTCACATTCCCCCTTGGATCTTCTTAAAACGTTCCGAAGGAGGGACAAGGTTCTTACATTCGGAATCTGTATCTTCATGATTGTCATTTTTGTTGTTCTCCATGTTTCACAGCCATATAAAAATAGTGACTTAACATTGGAGTTTAAAATTTTAATTTTTGTATTTAACCTATTTTCTTTGGACTTCCAGATATTTCCCAGTGCAACGAATGCTCCTCTTACTTTCGATATCCTTATTTTGGTATCATTCTCTGTTCCTTCTTCTTTGTCTATATTCTATCTATTAACCTTTCGAGCCGTAGCTGGCCCATAGGGCGTAGACCAAGATACTCCTTCTCTTATCTGAATTTTTGTTCTAGCAGTTTTCAATTCTTTTAAAGATATTTTATAAAAACTCGCCATTTGTCTCTGTTCTGTGCAAGCAGCTCTATCTCATTGAGGGAGCTGATTCCTGCTGCTTTTGCCTCTCTCAGCAATGTTCTTCTCAGTGTTTGATTATCTATATTACTGCCCAGATATATGTAAGATTGTACGTCTCTCTCTCTTGAACCTTTCGAGCCGTAACCGGCCCATAGGGCGTAGACCAAGATACACCTTCTCCTATATGAATTTTTGTTCGAGCAGTTTTCTTTTAAAGATATTTTATCAAATCTCGCCATCTGTCTCTGTTCTGTGCAAGCAGTTCTATCTCATTGAGGGAGCCGATTCCTGCTGCTCTTGCCTCTCTCATCAATGTTCTTCTCAGTGTCTCCCTGGGTCTTCCTCTTTTTCTTTTACCTGTTGTTTCCCATATGAGGGCTTGCTTTGCTATTCGATTATTATCTCTTCTCATCACATGTCCAACGTATGACCATCGTCTTTTCTTTATTACTGAAGATATTAGTGGTTGGGTGTCCGGTTAGCGCAATCGATAGGCGTTGGCTTACCACGGCAACAGCCGGGGTTCGTACCCAGCGACACCTGGGTTTTACTAATTCCCTAAAAATTAGTGAAGCCGCGATAGCTCAGTGGTTAGTGAACTGGACTACTACGGACAAGGGGTAGGGTTCGATATCCGGGTTCACCCAGCCTTAAATGGGTACCGGATTTTTCTGGGAAAGTAAAGCAGCATGGGCGTAATACCGACATTACCCCAAAAATCATGTGCTGAAGGTCTGTAAAATATAGGGTCACTAACACCATATTTCCCTATACGCCACTTGGCGTGACGGGGGGTACTTTACTTTACTATATTAGTGGTTGATTGGCGATTTCTCTAATTTCCTCGCTTGTTTTGAATTCGTTCCATTCTATACCAAGTATTTTCCTTAGACATTTATTTTCGAATGCGTTCAACTTTGTTTCTATATCTCTTGTTGTTTTCCAGCTTTCACACGCATACGTAAGGGTTGATAGTACATTTGATTTGAATAGCCTAAGTTTTGTGTTTGTGCTAATGAGTTTTGATTTCCACAACTTTTCAAGGCTTCTGAAAGACATTGCTGCTTTAGCCAGTCTGATTCTAATTTCTTTGCTCGTATCCCCTTCTCGATCAATGTGACTTCCAAGATAGATAAAGTGATCGATCTCTTCTACTGGTTTGTTTTCCATGTATATTTTGTCACTTGTTGGAATTAAACTTTTCATGACTTTAGTCTTTTCATGATTGACCTCAAGCCCAATTTTGCTGGCTATTGATGATAGTTCATTTGTGTTTTCCTGCATCGTTTTTATCTGACTGCTGATGAGAACTATGTCATCAGCAAAGTCGAGGTCCTCCAAATGGTCTCCTTGTATCCATTCGATGCCTTTATTACCAGTGCACGTCTAGTACAGTGGACGTCTATTGTACGTCTAGTAGAAGTATTTGTCATATTATTATTTGGTTATTGCCAATTGCATTAATTCTCATAATTGTGGTCTTATCTCTATTTATTTTCAGTCCCACCTGTTGTGATCTCTCATCAAGTATGCTCATTTTATCTTGCATCTATTGATGGTTGTGTGCTAGGAAGGCTATGTTATCAGCAAAGTCTAAATCATCAAGTTGCCAAGTCAGTGACCAATGGTTTCCATTTCTGTTGTTCTGAGTTATTTTCATAATCCAATCTATGGCCAGTAAAAAGAGAAATGGAGACAGAAGGCATCCCTGCCTTACTCCTATTCTTATTTCAAATGCTTCTGTAAGCTGTCCTTCATGCACCACACTACATTTTGTTCCTTCATACATTGTTTTTATCAGGTTAATAAACTTTATGGGGATGCCGTAATGACTCAGCAACTTCCAAAGCATTCTTCTGTCCAAACTATCAAATGCCTTTTCGTAATCTATGAATCCAATATAAAGTGGGAACTGTAGTTCTAAACTTTGTTCAACTATTCTACTGAGGTATTTGATTAGCGCATGATCTGTTTTACCTAAAACCTGCTTGTTCATTTTTCAAATGTTTCTCTATGCCCTCTTTTAGTCTCTCCAGAATGATTCTGCTTAATATATTTCTAGGCACTGATACTAGCGTAATTTCTTTATAATTTGTGCACTCCCGTAAACTCCCTTCCTTTGGTAGTTTATTTATATTACCTTCTCTCCAGTCTTTAGGTATTTCTTCCCTCTCCCAAATTTTCTCTAGTAGATTATGTAACATCTTGATAGGGGTGCTAATATCTGATTTTATGGCTTCTGAAGGAATTTCATCTGGTCCTGTGGCTTTACCATTTTTTAATAAATTTATGGCTTTCTTTTTCACTTTATTGAGAAAATATTATTAGATCAATAGTAGACAAGAAAAGAATTGAAGTCAACGTCACAACATAAATAATTTTCTATATGCGGATGACGCAGTCTTAATAGCAGAAGCAGAGAATGGACTATAAGAAATGATATATATAATAGTAAAAGAAAGCAATGAGAAAAGTCTCAGTCTGAATAGTAAGAAAACAGAAGTAATGGTCATATCGAAGAAACAATCATCACCATTACGCAGCATGAAAATAAACAGGACAAATCTGAAACAGGGGCAAAGGGTTAAATACTTGGGCACAGTAATAACATCAGATAGAAGATGCACCACAGAAGTAAAACGCAGAATAGCTCAGTCCAAAATAGCATTTCAGAAAATGAAAACCATCTTATGCAACAAATCTATGTCAATAAAAGTGAGAAAGAGAGTTAACCTGGGATTTCTCAGAAAAATGTTGATAGTACCCTGAACAGCTAAAGAGACCAATTGGACATTCCTAAAAAGACCAACACAAAAAGGGGACAATTAATAATAAATGAATATTATTACAGAGGGGAACTTCCAAGGCGATAATCACTGAATCATTTCAGAGGAAGAGGTATGTTGACAGCACTCTGAAAAAATGACAAATAATCATACATGTTCACCAAATTCAAAATAGGTACAACCAGTCTATGCCCTAGTATTCATAGAGATTCTTTGTGGAAAATTCTGAAGCAATATCAAAAATCAAAAATCATAAATATTATCAAAGACATGTATGATGGTTACACATGTGCAGTTCGAACAGAGGAAGGACTGAGCGAATGTTTCCCAATAGAAACTGGGGTTAAACAAGGATGTATTTTATCGCCCTTGTTATTTGGAATTGTTATGGACTTCATAATGAAGAAATGCTGCACTGGTAATAAAGGCATCGAATGGATACAAGGAGACCATTTGGAGGACCTCGACTTTGCTGATGACATAGTTCTCATCAGCAGTCAGATAAAAACGATGCAGGAAAACACAAATGAACTATCATCAATAGCCAGCAAAATTGGGCTTGAGGTCAATCATGAAAAGACTAAAGTCATGAAAAGTTTAATTCCAACAAGTGACAAAATATACATGGAAAACAAACCAGTAGAAGAGATCAATCACTTTATCTATCTTGGAAGTCACATTGATCGAGAAGGGGATACGAGAAAAGAAATTAGAATCAGAATATCTAAAGCAGCAATGTCTTTCAGAAGCCTTGAAAAGTTGTGGAAATCAAAACTCATTAGCACAAACACAAAACTTAGGCTATTCAAATCAAATGTACTATCAACCCTTACGTATGCGTGTGAAAGCTGGAAAACAACAAGAGATATAGAAACAAAGTTGAACGCATTCGAAAATAAATGTCTAAGGAAAATACTTGGTATAGCATGGAACGAATTCAAAACGAACGAGGAAATTAGAGAAATCGCCAATCAACCACTAATATCTTCAGTAATAAAGAAAAGACGATGGTCATACGTTGGACATGTGATGAGAAGAGGTAATAATCGAATAGCAAAGCAAGCCCTCATATGGGAAACAACAGGTAAAAGAAAAAGAGGAAGACCCAGGGAGACACTGAGAAGAACATTGATGAGAGAGGCAAGAGCAGCAGGAGTCGGCTCTCCCTCAATGAGATAGAACTGCTTGCACAGAACAGAGACAGATGGCGAGATTTGATAAAATATCTTTAAAAAAACTGCTAGAACAAAAATTCATATAGGAGAAGGTGTATCTTGGTCTACGCCCTATGGGCCGGTTACGGCTCGAAAGGTCAATAGATAGATAGTCTATGCCATTGTACACTGGACAATATGACAACAAAACATGTTCTACAGGACTGCCCCCAGTACACAGACCTGAGAAGAGCAATGTGGTCCACACCCACCTCCCTGGAAGAGAAACTATATGGGCAATCGAATCACTTAAACTGACAGCTGACTTCATGAGAGAGTCTGGAATCCTGCTCTGATTGAGTCTTGATCGCAGAGAGAGAGAGAGAGAGAGAAAGAACATACCTCTTCTTCTTAAATAATTCGCAACCCAAAAGTGGAGCTCATAAAAAAAACATCAGAAAGAAACATCAACATTTATCGGGTACATGATGAGAAGAGGAAATATGGAATACTTGGTTACAACTGACAAAATACAGGAAAAGAGAGATCACAGATGACAAAAAGAGAAGATACTAGACAGCTTGGTGTCACGGCATGGAAAACAGTCAACAACCGAAGGTTTGTAAAATTTATGGGCACTAACACCATATTCCCTATACGCCAGTTGGCGTGACGGGGGTACTTTACTTTACTACAAGAAAACAACTAAAACTACAAAATTAAAAAAAACAGTTGCAAAAATAAATTCACAGAAAAAGATTGATGATGATAATAACAAGTAAATATATTTTTATTATTGGGGAGGGGGGAATCTCCAAAGAAAGCAAGAGTCATACATAAATGATACAGGAACAATAGTATTTGATACAAGAAAGTTATACAAATGAAATATTACAGTATATCAAATATTTGTTAAACAAATGTAGATATAGAGAGTTGTGGAGAAATATGATCACCTATGCCAGTAGGTGCTTATCCCATAATAGGCACGGGGCCCCACTATGTGGCCAAGAGTGGATTTGAGTGGTTACTTTAAAGTCCAGTAGCCATATAGTGTGGCTAACTATATTTTTCTAATTAAAAAATTCATAATAATTTTTTTAACTGTTCAGCCTAATATATTTAGGTATAAAGTCATTTCCAGGAGCTCTCCTGATGATATGGCTAGAAAACATCTTGAAATGATCTACAGGCTTAAAATTTGATTTGAAAATTGAGGTTTCTTTTGTTACTTAGTATTAAAAAAAAAACAATCATCTTGTCCACCACAATTGCCATAAAAGTGTTATTTATACTTCAGTTATAGTGAAATTGACCTGAATTATGTAAATATGTGTGTACTAATCAAGAAATATCTTTCAGTGTTACTATGGTCTGCACAAAACTTTGGATCGAATGTATTGCCCATATCCAACCACAAATTTATGTCACAACATGTTTTTGGATACTAAGTTTGCCTTCTTTCTTTAATCACTCCCTAGACTAAATTAGTTAGTTTGCTTTAGGGGTTTTTGCTGGAGTTGAAATAGTATCTTAATCAGTTGTGGCTCACTGATCTTGCAGTCAACAGTCAGTTATGAGTCACCAACTACTTCCATTTCATGTTCTGTCCTGTGTCATGAGCCTATACAGGTATTTGAATTAAAAACAAAATAAGTTCCATACTTCAACAACCAAGGTTTTAGAATGCCATTAAGTCATATAAATGGACTGTTATGAGTGGACCAGACTTTGGACATGCAGTAATAAATGGCTGCAGACTGGAAAATTAAATAACTTTGTTGTTATCCCACAAAGGTCACAAGGAATGTAAAACACTGCTTTAAATGTCTGTGACCACGGAAAAGATACAAGAAATCTTAATTTGCACAAAATTAAAATTTACACTCTAAAATACTTTTTTTTTAACTTTCTTTCCAAGCTCGTCAAACATATTAATAAGCCGCCACATTATTGCTGCTACATGTGTTGTTACAAAGGGCGAGCAATCATTTGGTAGGCAGACATATCATTATGGTGGAGATGGATGTCGGCAGAGTTCTTGGATGCAATGATATTGGTCACCCTGGATGGCTTTCCTGCCTGTGTAACCAGAAAGTCTGTGATATTCACATTGAGGTCATGAAGACTGCTCAGATATTGAGACTCAATTCTGTCTAATGCAATCTTTGCCTGTAGGACATAAAACAAATTTATAATTCCATTGCAGTGTTACATTTATTTCAGATACACTATTTATATTCTTCATTAAAAGATAATTGTAAGGTAAACTTTTTATAGTTGTCACATGGAATGAGCATAGAATGACCATTTTGAAATGATATGTAAAGAAATAAGGACAATAATAAAAGAAGCTAAGAAAACAGAATGAAGAGAGGTATGTGGAAAATAAGATTAATGGTTTTTTTTTTTTTTACCACAACTCACATTGAGCTTTGCTTCATTTTCTTTCCTTTGTTTGTCCATTTTCTTCATATGGCTCTCTCTCTCAAGGTTCAAGGCATGATTAAGAGCGTCTCTGATGATTCACAATGAAAAAGAAATAATCAAATAAAAATAAAATAAGTTTTAATTAAATGCTTGTCAGCATATGAACAATAACTATCTATTTATATGATTATTTTAGTCCATCGCAAGCCTTTCATTGAAGTGGACCATAAAGATAATGTTCTGGAGTTGATTCAGCTTGATTAAGTTTCTAGAAGTAAATGTTTTTTTAATGAGAAGCTGAAAAAAAAAACAAATAAATCACCATTTTGTACTTCTCTAAATATTTCAGAAAGAAAAAGCTTGATTTCTTTTCTCATGAGTTGAGAATACTGCAGCTGATTATTTGTCTATTATGGGGGCTGGGTGGTCTAGAGATAAGATGTCAGCCTCAGAAGATCCTGGGTTCAATTCTGAACACAGTAAAAAAAAAAAGTAAAGTAAGCCCCCCCCCCCCCGCCCCCCCATTTCTGAGATTGTGGTTCTGCCCTTTGAAGAGTTTCAATGCTTGAAGCGACTAATCCAGAAGTCTCCGAACATTTCTGAATTAGTGACCGAGCACATATGGGTGAAAACTCGAGCGCTATGACGCTGATTCAAATCTTGTACTTTACTTTAGCAACACCATGCCTGCATGGTAACTTGATGGGTAAATAGTAAGAAGAAGAGTCCTCATTTTTAGTAACCCTTTTTCTTATGCCTATTCAGTCTACATTCCTAGTACCTATTTAATCTTCATTATTAGTGCTTTTTGTCCCTCTTTCTAGTGTCTACATTGTCCCTAATTATTATTAGTTATTAGTAGTAGTTAGTAGTTTATTAATTAATTAGTATCTGTTCAGTCACTTTGTCTATATTTAAATGAGTGGTGAATATAAGAAGAAGAAATATGGTTGTCACTCTCTATAAATATAAAATGAACACAAGCAGGAAAGTTTAACAGCATCAGATACAGTAGAATGTTCACGATTAAAATATAAAGTTGTTCTATTAATGCCTCAGAGGTTAAAATTACGTTTTAAAAAAAAAAAAATCAGTAACTCACTTTTCTAATCTCTGATCATGTAATAACCTCTCCAGCTCCATCTGTTGTTCTGAAAATTTAAAGTGGAAAGAAAATTTGACTAACTTTTAAGTTTTTACCTTCAGAGTTTTTTTGTTTACAATTTTGGTGCTTGTTTGAAAGAAATTATCATCTTTCAAAATAAAAACTATTTACTATCATCTTCTTCCTCTACTGTGTCCACCTAATGCCTGAATCTCATCATTGCCTCACCTTAACCTCACTTTAAGAGAACCTCACCGTAAAGGGGCATTAATTGGGTGTAGTTTTGCTGTGTTGTTGTTTATAGCCAGCTGTGATATCTGTGCACATGCATCTTCAAATGGCATTTTTAGGTACTGGGTTGTCTTCCTTCTTGATCTGTACATGCTTGTTCAGCTTGTAGGATAATGACCAGCTGTTGAAGTTGATCCTGGTGAATATAGGCATTTTATGAGTTACTAACCACATTCGGCCCAGATGCTATCCAGCTGCTAGTACAAATTCAATAATTTTAAACAGTTCTGCTCTCAAATGGTTTGTTTGTCATTTATCCATCTAGCAGACTCTGAACCCTTATCTTTCAGGTCCAAAGCCATGTAAAAAAGTAAAGTAAAGAACCCCGTCACGCCAAGTGGCGTATAGGGAATATGGTGTTAGTGACCATAAATTTTACAGACCCTCGGCACATGATTTTTAGGGTAATGTGGTCGGTATTACGCCCATGCCACTTTACTTTCCCAGAAAAAAATCCGGTACCCATTTACGGCTGGGTGACCCCGGAAGCTGTCGGTTAGGATCGAATCCCATCTCTTGTCCTGTATAGTTCAGTTCACTAAACACCGAGCTAGTGAGGCTCAAAACCCATGTAAAGGTCCCTCCAAAATGCTACATTTATCAAACCTTGTAGTGACATGATTTCAAGCTGATGGTCTCTTTGACCTATCTGAACTGAAATCTTGCTACAATAAACATATAATGACTGACAGTAGTCCATGTCTGATGAAACAACTGAGTGACCGGAAGTGTTGCCTGATTAACACCCCTTCCTCAACATGTGTAATTAAAACCCAAATTTGGTATGAGACAGTGGGAGTGAGCTGGCAATTAACATGGCAGGTGGGTAAGAAAGAAAGTCTGAGTTTAGTGATGATAACTCACCAAGAGTGGTGTTAGTTCCCCACACTTTAACAAAACTTCACTTTAACTTCCAGATGTGAGGGGGTGGAGGGGGGAGCTGGGTAGCCTAGAGGTAACATTGACCACTGGACAGGTAGGTCCCAGGTTCAAATCCCACAATGGGTAGTGGACAATTATCAGAACTGAATCTGTGGTTTCTTCATGGCTCTACCCTCCCCTTGCCATTGAGCAGTAAGATCTGATGTCCAGCCCTCTTGAAAAACAGCCAAAAACTAAAGGTCCTGTGTGCACTCGCTCACGTTAAAGAGCCCTTGGCAGTCAAAAGTAAAATATGAATGGGTCAAAAATTGCTACTGTCCAGGTAAACATTGTTAAGCAAATCTAGTCATGCCAAAGAGGGATGCATTAGGCTTAAAAGCACAAATATTGTAGCTTTGCTGTAAACTAGTGACAATGCATTCATGCCTAATTAACAGGTGAACACAAAGGTAAAGGAGCTTCCAGTTGGTATCCCTGGTAACAGTCTGTGTCAAAAAAAAAAAAAAAAAGCTAACAAGATGATAATTGCCATAATATATGCAGTGATAGATGCTATTGGATATAGAAGACCTAGTATCACAGTATCTCCAGATAGACAATCTCCAACTTCTCCAACAGAACCCAGGAAATCAAGAAAGCTGTTGAAATAAGAACATCAACACATCCAGGATTTAAGAGCAAACTCATGTCAACCCTAAAGCTTACAATCATCATTTATTCCAGAAAAATCTCCTGGTCACAAAATAAATGATGCTTCACCCTAGATTATGATACCTATCTGTAACATTCCCAGTTGGTTATTTGGTTATGGAAGGCCCCGGTATCACTGCAAACGAATTAAAATCCATAATTGCTCAACCGCCCATGCCAGCGTAATCATCCGAATTAATATCTCATCTCCCAAACAAAGAAAGGTAACTGTAGTCCCCATCGTGGCAGTCTCAGCACACGCCAAAATACATAAGGCGAAACCATGCAGAAAGTGAATACAGCCAACTGTTCCCTGTCAAACGATATCATCATAAACAATTGGAATATCGAAACACTCCCAGTTATAATACCGTAGTAAAAATTACTTCCACTTAAACGTAATATTAGGTGTTCTAAAATAGTATTTTCTCTCTACACTTGACACAGTCCTGTGTGTTCACACTAGGCAAAACACTGAGACTGAAAATTCCTGGTTCTGGTTGATTTATGACCTGAGTTTCACCTCATGGATTGGACGTGTTACAATGTACCAGTACTGTCACAGTAAGTCTGTCAGTCACTTAAGTCTATCAACGACCACATAGCGTTATTCGCTATGTTTCCCGAGTCACAATAATGGGTTATTTGATGTATATCAATGACCAGGAAATTTCCCTGGACGCAGAAAAAAAAAGAAAAGAAAAATTGGCCTGTTTTTTCTTCTTCTTTTTTTTTATTGCATTAAACGATGTATCTCATATTCTTAAAATTTTTTTTTAAAATTCCAACAGCAATGGGAACAAGTTAAATACTCAGGGGTCACCAGAAGTGTTAATTAGGAATGTACATGGAGGGGGTAATGTTTGAACAGGGAAAAATTCACATTTTGAGGAATTTGTGTTTTGTTGCAGCAAATTTTATTACGGTATTGTAATCTAGGGTTAAATCTGAGGTAGTTATTTTGTTTTTAGCTATTCATCAATCTAAATTCTTTACCTGGAATATTAAACGTAAAATATGATTCACTGTACCTGAAACATCCTGCATTTATTAGGTTACAAATCTTTTCATGTAACATAATTTAAACATAATGTTCATAGGGAATTAAATTAACTATGCATAGAAGATTGTTATAGGGTTAACAATTAATTATGTTCCAATACCGAAACAAACATTTTGTGAATAAATTAAAAAAAAAAAGGTAAAAAAATCATCTTTGGGTACGATGATACCTTGCTCGAGTCTATCAACCTCAGCTTGAATTTTCTTGTCCAAGAGTTCTTGTTCTTGAATTTCTTTTTCATGCTAAGGGATTGTACATTTTTTATTAAAAAAATAAAAAAAAGTAAAATGAAATAATGAACAAGAAAAACTAATATCACGATTCCAGTTAAGCACCATAAATATGAATTTGGAAAAACTGCATATATTTTTATATTCAAATATCAAACTCAAAATAGGAACTACCAGCCAATGTCACTGTTCCCTGGATAACATGACAACAAAACACGTTCTACAAGATCGCCCCCGGTACACAGGCTTCAATAGATTAATGTGGCCAACACCCACCTCCCTGGAAAGGAACCTCTACGAGGCAACCAAATCACTGAAACAGGCAGCTGTCTTCATAAGAGAGCCAGGAGTCCTAGTCTGAATGAACCATGATCAAAGAAGAAGAAAAAGATATACAAATATTTCTTTGGAATCATCATCATCATGTGCCATACCGGTTAGCATAGGTGATTATGCCCTTCCACAATCTTTTGTCTACAGTGCATAGTATCAGTTCTGTTGTTGACTGTTTTCCATGCCATGACACCAAGCTCAAATTCAAACAAGACAAATGCGATTTTTGGGCCATGTTAAAGACACAACAGCTACAAAAAAGTAATCCTGGAGGGGAAAATACAAGGTAAAAGAGGCAGAGGCAGACAGACTAACATGGACGAGTAACATCAAAAGATGGACAAATCAGCCTATGACAATCTGCACCATCAAAGCAAGAGACAGAGCAGAATGGTGCTCCATGGTAGCCAACCTTCGTTGCGGAGATGGCACTCGATGATGACACCAAGCTATCTAGTATTTTCTCTCTTTGTCATCTGAGATCTCTCTCTGCTTGTATTTTGCCTGTTGTAACCAAACATTCCAACTTTCCTCTTCTCCTGATGTGCCTGAAAAATGTTGATTGTTTCTTTCTGATGTTTTTAGGAGCTACCTTTTTGTGTTGCCTCTTTGAGAATTTCCTCATTGGTTTTTTTAGCTGTCCAGGAAACTTTCAAAATTCTTCTGAGAAATCTCATCTCTGTGGCCTTTAATCATCTTTTCATTTGTCTAATGTCCATAATTTGCTTCCATAGGTCAGAATTGGTTCTATATAACACTGATGAACTCTCTTTCTCACTTCTATTGACATAGATTTATTGCATAAGGTATTTTTCATTTTCTGAAATGCTATTTTGGCCTGAGCTATTCTGATTTTCTGACGATACTGTACTACTAGCAGAAAATCCTAAAGACCTACAACAATTACTTAATGAAATAAACACGACAAGCAAAAAATATGGACTAGATATGAATATCAAAAAGACTAAAACTATGATCATAAACAAAGAAAATACTCAAAACCCACAAGTGGATATCAAAATTGAAGGAATAGACCTTGAGACAGTTCAGAACTATAACTACCTTGGACATACTATAACCAGTGATGGAAAATGTACAACTGAAATAAACAAAAGAATAGGAATGGCAAAAAGTAATTTTAATGTCATGAAGGACATACTAACATCAAAACAAATAACACCAGAGCTAAAACTAAGAATAGCAAAATGTTACATCTTCTCAATATTCCTATATGGTGCTGAAACATGGACATTAGACAAGAAAACAGAACAGATAATTAATGCCTTTTGAAATGTGGATATATAGAAGAATAGGGAGAATTGGATGGAAGGAAAAGAAAACAAACGATGAAGTCTTAAAACAACTAAAAATGAAAAGAGAACTTCTGAACACAATTAGAACAAGACAAATGCAATTCTTGGGCCATGTTAAAAGACACAACAGCCTACTGAAAGTAATCCTGGAGGGGAAAATACAAGGTAAAAGAGGCAGAGGCAGACCAAGATTAACATGGACGAGTAACATCAAAAGATGGACAAATCAACCGTTGACAACCTGCACCATCAAAGCAAGAGATAGAGCAGAATGGCGCTCCATGGTAGCCAACCTTCGTTGCGGAGACGGCACTCAATGATGATGATGATTCTGATTTTTATTTCTGTGGTGCATCTTCCATCTGATGTTTTTATTGTGCCCAAGTATTTGAAACGTTGCACTTGTTTCAGATTTGTCCATTTTATTTTTATGCTGCATGATGGTGATGATTGTTTCTTCGATATGACCATTACTTCTGTTTTCTTACTATTCAGACTTAGACCTTTCTTGTTTCTTTGGAATATTAATTGTTATTGTTGTTTGTCCAAGCCTGGTGATTGCTTCTCTTTTTTGTTGACTCTTAAAAGGAAGAGGTGACTGTGCTGTAGTTCACACAAAATGAGCAGAATGTACTCAGGTATCTTCACCAATAAAGAAGGTCAAGTTTATCAATAATACACCTAGTGTTACTTAAAGATTACAACAAACAGCTGTGTCCTGTATTACCTCATTCATTCAACACAACCATGACATTCTGACAGCAATACCTTCAATCTTCAACACAACCATGACATTCTGACAGCAATACCTTCAATCTTCAACACAACCATGACATTCTGACAACAATACCTTCAATCTTCAGCACAACCATGACATTCTGACATCAATACCTTCAATCTTCAGCACAACCATGACATTCTGACAGCAATACCTTCAATCTCAGTTCTGTTCTTCTAGTGATCATCATATCATGCATTGTCTGAAGTTTCTCATGAGCAAAATAACCTCTGAAAACCACTTTTGATACAGAGTACCCAATAGTTTGACAACGCTCCATTAAAAGTGGGAAGTTCCTCAAATAATTCAAATCACTTGCCGTCTCAATAAATTCCTCGTACCTGAAATTTAAAGGAAGCAGAAAAGCTTATATTTGCATTCTTGTTTTAAAAAAAATGAATAATTATGGTGTTAATACAAATCATCTGCCTGACTAATATTGGCAAATTCAGCCACGAGAGTAGCTGTTCAGTAAAGCAGCACCAAGTATGAGACTCTAATACTTTACCAAACTATCTATCTATTGTCCTTTCGAACCGAAGACGGCACATAGGGCAGAACCACAATCTTAAAAACAGAAACCTTGCATGCCAAAATGTCACATATTGCAGAGATCACTGCTTCCAAAATCTATGGCTCTGTTTCCATAACAAAACTTTTTATAATGACAGCTTGTCAAGTCATCGATCAACCTCCTTAGTCGCCTCTTACGGCATGCTTGGAAGGTCACAGTGTCACTATTCTTTACGCCCTCATAATGAGGCCCCAGTAACACACGGGAAATTACCAAACTACTGACTTATTATGTCTTCTCAACATTCCTATATGGTGCAGAAACATGGACATTAGACAAGAAAACAGAACAGATAATTAATGCCTTTTGAAATGTGGATATATAGAAGAATAGGGAGAATTGGATGGTAGGAAAAGAAAACAAATGATGAAATCTTAAAACAACTAAAAATGAAAAGAGAACTACTAAACACAATTCAAACAAGACAAATGCAATTTTTGGGCCATGTTAAAAGACACAACAGCCTACTAAAAATAATCCTGGAGGGAAAAATACAAGGTAAAAGAGGCAGACCAAGACTAACATGGATGAGTAACATCAAAAGATGGACAAACCAGCCTATGACAACTTGCACCATCAAAGCAAAAGACAGAGCAGAATGGCGCTCCATGGTAGCCAACCTTCGATGCGGAGATAGCCCTCGATGCTGATGATTTAACATGATTGCTTGCTGCCAACTGTCTGTCAAGTCATGATTGCTTCTACCAATCGTCTGTCAAGATGCCAAAGACCATACAATACAAATCAAATATGAATAACACATAGACTTTTGGGGGCTGGGTGATTTTGAGGTAAGATGTTAGCCTCTGGACAAGAAGGTTCAATTCTGGTGGTAGAAAATTTCTTTTAAAAATTGCATCCATGGTTTTTTTGTGTGGCTTAACCCTTCCCTGATCTCTAGGTAGCAAGATCCTATGTCAGGCCCTCTCAGATAGTAGAGAAAAGCAGAAGGTCCAATTTGCATTTTGCACATGTTAAAGAACCATTGGTAGTTGAATATTAAAAAGAGCAGGCCAAAAATGGCCCCCACTGGGACAAAATTAATAAGAAAGAAAATCTACCCAAAACTTTAAAAACACTTGATGATAAAAATGAGAGTACCTCTAAAGTCAGAGAATATCTGCCTGTATGGCAAGGAACACCTGAGCACACAGCTACCAGAGTGAAAAAGAGGAAAACATGACATTCACTCAAAATTCAGTCCCTCTGGACTTTGCTAGAGATATAATGCTGGTGAACACAAAACAAACAAACATATAGGCTTTTCAAGATGTGAGATTTGTCAAACATTTGCAACAACTGAATTTAATCAACAGTGCAGCAGAACATGGGAAATAATTACAATCTACTTACGTTTTTCTTGCTGCAAATGCAATTACATCTGCACACAGACAACTAATTGAAAAAGAAATATAACAAAGTTATCAAAGAGTTATAATTAAATATTGTTCATTAAATAAATATTTATATCTTGTTAATATTATTATTTAAAATATTACTTCATTAATAAAAATAAGTTTGATTTAAAGTAAACATAAGATATTGCAAAACAATGATATTTGGCACTGAACTAGGTAGGACTACAGTAGAGCTACAGATCTGAAAATAAAGAGGATATAAATAAACACTTTACATTTAAATTTTAACGTTGGAGTCCAACATGTCTGTAAGAAATTGGGCTGAGAGCAGTATGTGAGTCATAGCTGACTGCAATTACCAGGATCAGTGAACAACAGAGCTGATCCAGCCTTTGTTCTATCTCCCAGTAGAGCACCTGGAAACAGACTAACTGGTCAGACCAAGTAAGAAGGCATTGAACTGGGAAAGCAAACCAAATCCTACAAATACTATATTGAAGACTGATGTCTTAGGCCAAAAGGTGCAGATACTGCAGTTTTTTCAAAAGCTAGTGTCACAATGCATCCATGCCCACTTAATGTTCTTTTAAGGGCTGAGAGTAAAAAGGAGGAACCATCTGATGAATGCAGAGGAAGAAAGTTTACCACTGAAGAATGACACCAGATGACAATTTTAAACTTTAAGGCAAAAATCTTTTAATAAGCAACACATACAAACATTCTTCTTTTTTTTTCAATTCAAAAACTGAAATACAAAATTTTAACCCCACAATACTACTATTGATTTTAAATCATGTTATTACTACTACTTTGACAATATGTGCAACTTACAAAACCATTATTTTAGAAATTCATTGTGGCTAAATTAAATGTTGCATATGCATGGTTTTCATATGAGATATATGCATTAACATAATGGTTTATTACTCTAAAATATCTTTGATTACTGGTGCATAGTCTTCAGATTGATGCTTTAGTCATGTGACATTTTTATCAAGTGAAATGTTTGTCCTGTTTAGTTGAGCTCAACAATTTGTCTCTAGTTGTTCATACATTCTGTAAAGATCATACTAATCCATCTTCTGGTATTACTTCTCTTTTTGTAAATTCAGTCAATAGTTTTATCTATTTGTCTTCTATATGGAGTGAACACAATAACACTCCTTGATTTAGAAAATATATAAAATGTAATTTTATTGGAATATTCTTACACATTGATGGCTGCAGTTGCATCAACTCATAGTTTCATGTGGTATCATTTGGTATCACACACACTTGGTGTGTGCCCTAACTGTTATTCTGTAAACATTGATGCCATAATCAAGCTCAAATCAGACTCTCGGAAGCATATACAACACAAGTTTAAAGCTTCAGTAATGCATTTCAGCAGATCGTCCAGGGTACATGAACATCAGGTCAAGATTGGAGATGTTAGAAAGGAGCACTATGCACGAAGACAGAGAAGAATAACAAATCAACACAGATCTGGAGAAATAAGTCTCCACAATCTAAGGAATATACTTGCTGGGAGGAGATCTGAGCATGTATGGACGTGTCTGACATGCAAAAAGGATGATACATCGACTTTCTAAACTAAACTAAACTATCCAGGGTTGTGGGTAGTGGAGGTATATAAACTCTGTTCTTTCCCAAAGGAAAAATTCACAGTTAGATTCAATGAGATTTGGAGGAGCAGAAGTGCTTGCGACATGTGGTCACAATAGCAGGGTCGGTGCATAATCAGCTGACCAAGGCCTAGCAGTTCTACCTACTTGTGGTCTCCCCTGGTAACAGTTTGCGTCCAAACAGGCTGGCTACCAGAAGCTAGGATCGCCATATTCCCTGTAGTGGTGGCTGTTACAGAAATAGAAGACCCAGTACTGCAGTACCTCTGGGCTGGACTAGTAGTTTCCCAGCATAGCCTGGGATAGACGAACTCCAACTTATCCAGTAAGAGCCGGGAATGTCAAGAAAGCCATTATGATCCACCACATCAATGAGTTAAAGGGCACCCTGCCTGCATAAACTCGTGACATTCCGTCAAATCAAAATCAAATTCAGTGAGTTTGCAGAACACCTGGTTATTTTGTCCAGCACAGCCAATCTATCTGTTCGGCAGGTAAGTAAAGTAAAATACCCCCGTCATGCGAAGTGGCGCATAGGGAATATGGTGTTAGTGACCATAAATTTTACAGACCCTCGGCACATGATTTTTGAGGTAATGTGGTCAGTATTATGCCCATGCTGCTTTACTTTCCCTTAGCAGCTAGTTCTGGAATCAACAAGTTAGTTAACATTTCTGAGTAAATCAAGAAATCTTGTTGTGCTCACTCTGTACTTTCCTCTAGTATCACAGATTTTCCTCCACAACAAAGATCATGATAGTAAAACATCAAACCAGGCTTAAGATCTCTTCATATGCCTAAAATGTTTTATCTGATCTCTTTTCATAATTCTCCTTCCACTTTAAGTTTTTATAAAACTGTTTCACTTCTTTGCTTTACTCTCAGTAGGGAATGTCATATATATATGTTGTACAAAGTTAGTATACAAATTTAATATATTAACAAATTTTACATCATACTTAATGAAATCAGCCACTGGATCTTTTGTAGAATTCAACTGAAAATAGAGTGATGCATATTACTATCTTTAAAGACAATATGCATGAAGTAATGATTGTAACAAACAAGAATTTCTAAAAACAATGGAGAGTCAGAATGCTTGAAAACAGAATAAAGACATTAATCACACTTATACTAACCGTGAATAGGCAGACATTAGTCACACATATAAACTGTCAAAAGGCAGACATTAGTCACACTTATACAAACTCTCAATGAGCAGACATTATTAATCAAAAGGGCATACAATAGTCACACTTATACAAACTACAAATGGGCAGATATTAATCACACTGATACAATTTGTTAATGATCAGACATTAGTCACACTTATACAAATTATATATGGGCAGACATTAATCACACTTATACAATTTGTGAATGATCAGACATTAGTCAGACTTATACAAACTGTGATTGGGCAGACATCAGTCACACTTATACAAACTACAAATGGGCAGACAAAAGTCATGCTTATACTTTTTACATTTTTCTTTCATAGATATTGGTGTCATTTTTACATTTTTCTTTCATAGATATAGGTATCATTTTTACATTTTTCTTTCCTAGATATTGGTATCATTTTTACATTTTTCTTTCCTAGATATAGGTATCATTTTTACATTTTTCTTTCCTAGATATTGGTATCATTTTTACATTTTTCTTTCATAGATATTGGTATCATTTTTACATTTTTCTTTCATAGATATTGGTGTCATTTTTACATTTTTCTTTCATAGATATTGGTGTCATTTTTACATTTTTCTTTAATAGATATTGTGTCATTTTTACATTTTTCTTTAATAGATATTGGTGTCATTTTTACATTTTTCTTTCATAGATATTGGTGTCATTTTTACATTTTTCTTTCATAGATATTGGTGTCATTTTACATTTTTCTTTCATAGATATTGGTGTCATTTTTACATTTTTCTTTCATAGATATTGATGTCATTTTTACATTTTTCTTTCCTAGATATAGGTATCATTTTTACATTTTCTTTCCTAGATATGGTATCATTTTTACATTTTTCTTTCCTAGATATAGGTATCATTTTTACATTTTTCTTTCCTAGATATTGGTATCATTTTTACATTTTTCTTTCCTAGATATTGGTATCACATTTTTCTTTCCTAGATATTGGTATCACATTTTTCTTTCCTAGATATAGGTATCATTTTTACATTTTTCTTTCCTAGATATTGGTATCATTTTTCTTTCCTAGATATAGGTATCATTTTTACATTTTTCTTTCCTAGATATTGGTATCATTTTACATTTTTCTTTCCTAGATATAGGTATCATTTTTACATTTTTCTTTCCTAGATATTGGTATCATTTTTACATTTTTCTTTCCTAGATATTGGTATCACATTTTCTTTCCTAGATATAGGTATCATTTTTACATTTTTCTTTCCTAGATATTGGTATCATTTTTCTTTCCTAGATATAGGTAACATTTTTACATTTTTCTTTCCTAGATATTGGTATCATTTTTAGATTTTTCTTTCCTAGATATAGGTAACATTTTTACATTTTTCTTTCCTAGATATTAGTATCATTTTTACATTTTTCTTTCCATACATGTGATGCATGCTCCCTTTTCTTACAGTAGTTTAGGATAATCCAAAGTTTTCCTTTTGGTCTTGTATCAGTCCTCTAAGCATTAATTTGTTATCTTGTAATGTCCAGGTGGTTGCTTTTTCTTTAGTAGTCTCATTGCTTCTTCCATGGTTAAAATTGACATGTCTTCTGCTGCTGCAGAATTAATATTTTGTGTGATTTATATACTCAGCTGAGATGTCCTTTGTATCATTCTGTTAGGATTTCAACAAATAAAGTGATTTATGGGTATTTTGCAGCTTACTGTAAACCACAACTTATGTATCCATACCCGATTGATGTTATTTCAAGGGCAGATGGATAAAAAGAGTAGACAGCAGGCAAATGCAGAGGAATATCTTTGATTAGACTATAATTGTCTTTGTCTTATTTTAAATTTGTGTCTTCTTTTTCAGCAATCCCTTCTTGTGCAGTAAATTGGAGACACATTAGAGAAACAGTCAATTTGGGATGAATGAGCAGTTACGGATGTTGAAGGAACATTGTAAGTGATAGGTTAAATTAATGTTACATAAATTATAAGACTCAAGTTACAAGAGAAATAAGATGGATGAGAATACTGAACAATGCCAGAAAGGATATAATAAAGTATGATATGTAAAAAATATGGGGATTACAAAAGTGCTAGATTATGTATATAAACAAGCAAATCAAATTGTTTGTACTTATATCACAATGCTCATCAGAAACATCCTCCGGAGAGTGTTAACACTCATAATCGGTACAAATGAAGAACAAGGAGTGGTAGATTGATGAAATAAGTAAAAAAAGTAAGGTACCTCCATCACGCCAAGTGGCGTATAGGGAATATGGTGTTAGTGACCATAAATTTTACAGACCTTCAGCACATGATTTTTGGGGTAATGTGGTCGGTATTACGCCCGTGCCGCTTTACTTTCCTAGAAAAATCTGGTACCCATTTAAGGCTGGGTGAACCCGGAAGCCGTCAGTTGGGATCGAACCCAACCTCTTGTCCTTTGTAGTCCAGTTCACTAACCACTGAGCTATCGTGGCTCCTTAGAAATATCAGCATCATAATTGGTACTTTTTACAAGACAAATAATTGAGCTAAACACTTTACTTTTCCTTATAACTGTTAGAGACAGATGCAGAGAAAAGTAACTAAGTAAATCAGAACAAAAAGGTTGATGATGAAGAATTATATGTTATAAGAATCACTAGTTATTTATTTTGTTTTTGATTGAGCTGTTGTCATGTTGGTATCAGTAGTGTTGAATCAACTACTGTTGTAGAAAGGTAAGCAGTACAACTTTATCTTGTTCCCACTGTCATGAGTCTCAGGATGAGCAAAGGCTAGGGAAGTAAACCCCAAACAGAAAATCCAGAAGGGAGATCCATAATCATGGGTCACAGATTCTTTCTGCCATTTCCTACACTCAGGTTGGTACCAAACATAGCACAACTTGTACCTTTGGAACAAACTAATGAGACCAAAAAGGATATTCTCAGACCTGGGAAACACAGAATCTCCTCACATCTTGCACCGGCTTGTGTTATGGAAAGGTCATCTCTTTGCTTGTTCGTTCTTTGATTGACCTACTATGATATATTGATCTAGTTCTCAAGATAGAAATACTATTTATATTGTTTATTTATTTTATTCTATATTTTGCAGAGTAACTTTTCATTTTCAGGGTAAATGTTAAAGCCCACTTTGTGTTGCTCATTTTGTGATGTAAATTCCTGAGAATAATGCTGTGTAGTTCATGTGTGTTTTCTTTCTATCTATCTATCTATTGTCCTTTCGAGCCGAAGACGGCACATAGGGCAGAACCACAATTTCAAAAACAGAAACCTTGCGTGCCAAAGTGGCACATATTGCAGCGATCACTGCTCTAAAATATATGGCGCTGTTTCCATAACAATTATTTTTACAATGACAGCTTGTCAAGCCATCGATCAACATCCTTAGTCGCCTCTTACGACATGCCTGGAAGGTCACAGTGTCACTATTCTTTACTTCCCTCATAATGAGCCCCGGTAACACACGGGAACACACGTGTTTCTTTACTTGTCTTTTTATTCTGGTGTCCTCTCTGGAGTGCAATCTTCCCTGTTGTTTATTACCTACATGAAATACATTTGTAAGTTAGCTAAACCATCGGAGACAGAGGAGATTAATGAGCTTCTGTTTGCAGACAATCACACATGAATGCATGGAAAAATAGAAGACCTACAAGAACACTTAAATAGACTTAACTTAATAATTTAATAGCAGAACAGAAGTCACATGCATCTCAAAAGAGAAACACATCAACATAAAAATAGATGGCAGACAATTAAAACAAATGGAGGAATTTAAATATCTAGGAGTATAGTAAAATTGGGAATATTTATTAATATTAGGCAACTGGAATACTACATTTTTAAATTAAATATAACTAACTTATAACTATAATAAAAAAAAAAACGTTGAGTGAGTCTGAGTTAGAGGCACTTGATGATGTTTGAAGAGACCAAGCATGGGGGAAAACCGGAAATTTGTATAATGATGGTGTGGTCGTTCAAATGCCAATAATTTCAATAGGGGCTATCATATCCATTTAAAATTTCCACAAATATGTAGAAGTGGTTATAGAATCAGGTTATTTTTATTATTTAAAACCTACGTTCGCAGGATTTTTTCTGCAATGACTTAAGTTCAACAGTGGATATAAGTCTTTGATCCCTGCTGGATCGCCGCCATGCTAATCAATGGGGAAAACAAATGCCGATAATTTCAATAGGGGCTATCATATCCATTTAAAATTTCCCACAAATATGTAGAAGTGGTTATAGAATCAGGTTATCTTTATTATTTAAACCTACGTTCGCAGGATTTTTTTCTGCAATGACTTAAGTTCAACAGTGGACATAGTCTTTGATCCCAGCTGGATCGCCGCCATGCTACCAATGGGGAAAATTTTCGATAATGGTGAGATTATTCAAATGCCGATAATTTCAATAGGGGCTATCATATCCATTTAAAATTTCCCACAAATATGTAGAAGTGGTTATAGAATCAGGTTATCTTTATTATTTAAACCTACGTTCGCAGGATTTTTTTCTGCAATGAATTAAAGTTCAACATTCGAAATAGTCGCCGATCGGCCATGTTATTTATATGGAGCGAGCAGGGGCATCAATTTTTTGCGATTGCCGCAACATCCTAACACGAATCATTTTGAAATTTCACACACTTATGTAAAAATGGACGCTAAATCTAAATATCCATATTATTTTACTGCGTCATGCTTTTTTTTCGGGTGAAAATATGATGAGAACCGTCGTATGTAGCTGGAACATGCGTTGTAAGACAAAATACAATCGTTTTAGATCACTTCCGACTTTTTTAAATAGGCGGACGGAACTCTCATTGTTAGGAAACAACTTAAGTTTCGTATAAAATAGCTTCCGGAAACATCATCGGGAAAACGATTTGCATATACGATGTAAAAATTCGGAATTTTTTCAGACGGCTCCTGGCCACATATATTTACTTAAGTGATTCATAACCGGTAACGGCGTCTATGGAATATCGAAGTATCTAAGTAATGATAAGTCTTTATAAAAAAAGGTTTTTTTTCTTGAAACATATGTGTAAAACAACAAATGTCTTGTATATAACATATCACCTGTGCATTTGCTGGACTGAAGTCATTTTATACTGTTTTAGGATAACAGTCATTCTCATGAAGGGAACTTAAATGGAAATATTGATTTTATATTGTTTTGCACTAAATATTGAATTCACTGCCATTTTTTATTTAGAAAGCAAATAATGTGAGTTACTTGTGACTATAATTCTTAAGAACAAACATTAACAAAAGTTCAAGTAATGTAAATATTGCAAAAAAAATAATACCATACCTTCTGATGTTAGCTTTGTTAGTACAAAGACTAAATAGTTGTTGAAGTCGGGATAGTTGCTCAGCTCACTCAATTTCTGAAATGCAAACAGAAGAATTATACATTGCATGAATTAAATACCAAACAAATGGTTAAAAAAAAAATGGTAAAAATGGTAATTATCTGACTCTTAATCTAATCTCATCTGCTGACTGCTGAGTGAGTGAGTCGAGTGTGTCTGTCATAGTCATGCAGTGTGCAGCATGTCTGCACATACAACACTATGAATAATTTATAATACACTTTTAAACTTTTATACACACACTAACTGATTGACACTTCACAATCATGTATCATGACAATGAAAGAGTAGTTAAGTGTCAGTCGCGTCACGTGTGGCCGTGATAATTACTTCTTCAGTTATTCTGAGTTATTATTATTTTACTGAATTTTTTTAGTTGTTGCATGCTCATGCTGGCTCAGGCTCTACTCTGAACTCTGAAGCATGACTGATAAATAAATACTGATTCTTACTGATTAGTTTCAAGTTTCAAGGTTACTTTCCAGTCCATAATGATAATTTAATATATACCGTCACTTTACATCGCATCTTACTTATTTATTACAAAGGTTATTTGAATTGTGCCTGCGCTGACACTGTTTTACTTCAATATCAAATTTATTCTGAAAGAGAATTTGGATCGGATGCGATTAAATTTTTTTTTTTTTTTTAAAGATGACAAAAAATTTAAAAAATCATGACAGACAGATCAGTAAAACAGAAACATAGTGATATCAAACGTTTTCAATATTTAAACAATTATAATGCACAATTGTTTTACCTGCTGTACACTCTTTGTGTTTCGGTGTTTGGAGACTGTGACTCTTTTAATAACTGTAAAATTTGTCGAAGACCGTTTTCTTCTGGTTGCCACATCGCCATCTTAAATTCTTGTTCAAATAAAAGTAGTGCCGAGATGACACAAGGAAATTCTATATATAGTTCTTCCTATTGAACCTCATTCTCTATAAATATCTTAAAATTTATCCGCGAGATCGAATAGAATCCCTTTTTATTTTTTAAATTAATTACTCATTAATATTTTATTTTAATGTTTTAATTACCTCCTGATATTTACATATTTATATTTATTGATAATAAACATTATTCTTTTTAAAAATCATATATATCTATATTTGCTTACTGGCATTTATTTAATTTATTGGATTATCTCATTCGTAACAATGTGTCTTCGCTTTCCTCTTCGTGTATTATTAGTTATATAGTATTCAAATTAAATATAATATATCAAACTTGTGTGCTTAGCACACTATTATATGGATCTGAAACCTGGACAACATACTCAAACCAGGAAAAAGACTAAATGTCTTCCACATGCAATGTCTCCGCAAAATAATGCACATCAAATTAGTCGAAAGATCATCCTCCTTGCACAAGGGGCATACCCATAAGTGCTCCGATTTCCTTTCGAGTAAATTCACAAGTGTGTGACGGCTGATCGTGCCGGTTCGCAGTTGGTTAACCATACACCTCTGGCGTCCTGAAAAATGTTCGCTCTTAGCTGTGCCAAGCCTTACGCGACTATGCGTTAGTCTCGCCATTGCGTGTGAATCCTTGTCGTCTCGAAAGTCTGCTACTCTTCCCGCCTCGCGGATTGCGTGTAAAATGTCTGCGCTGTCCATGGCGTTGCCATCTGAAATTTTAGCCTTTTCAGCAAGCTTGTCAGCTCGTTCGTTCCCTTGCACTCCAGAGTGGCCAGGTACGTAGATGAACGATTTCTTTTAAAGTTGACAGCTGCAGGGATTTCAACCACTCTCTTCGCCTCCACCCAGCCTCAACCTTCTTGAGCATACTCATGGAGTCACTGAGAAAACATACTCCTGCGAAAGACTGTGTTTCGAGCCATGTCATTGCCTTAGTGACTGCTAAAACCTCCACTGTCATGCTGCTCGTTGTTTGCGAAAAAGCACCACTATCCTCATGCACCATTTGCCCTTTCACCTGCGCTGTATATGCCCATGAACATCGTTTATTTCGTACAACCGAACCATCTGTGTAGATAATAATATTGCCGGGCGTTACGTTTTCTTTGATTAAGGCCTGAATCTTATCCTCTACGACCTTGGGATTCATCGTTCTACATTCTTTATTCAGTGTTATGCAGACTTTGATAGTAATTGTAGAAATGTCATTTGGCCATTGCCGCCATTCTTCTCCACGCTGCAAGTCATTTAGCATGCACACCTTTTGAATGGATTTCTCTGCCCTGCCCATCCACGACTGGCCTCGCTCGAGTCTATCACCTTTTGGTGCTAGCGCTACAGAATTTAAAGGATGTCTTTCATCAGCAAGAATGTTCAGAAAAGCGCGTGCTCTACACACCTCGATTCTACTTTCTATGGTTGGAATGTCAAGTAGGTATCTTAACGCTCTGCATGACGTGTCTCTAGTGCAGCCAAGAATAATGCGCATAGCCTCGTTCTGAATTTTTTTCGAGCCTCTTTAACTGAAGTTTGCTGAGAGTTTGAATCGCCAAAGCGTATTCAAGAACAGAAACAACCAGTCCCTGGTATAATGTATGCAGGTGCCGCTGTTCACTGCCTGCAGCGGCCATTACTTTCATAGCAGCAAGACCCTTTTTTGCTTTCTCTATCACGTTATCAATGTGCTTTACGAAAGCAAGGCTTTCACATCAAATGGCAGGGCAAAATAACCAACTTAACTGTCCTGCAACGTGCTAAAACATCAACAATCATGTCGATGCTCAGATGTCGAAGACTAAGATGGCATGTCCAACGAATGGAAGAAAAGCGCATTCCTAGGCAAGTACTACTAGGCTAATACACGGAAAAAGACAAATCAGCGGACCTAAGTTACGATATAGAGATATATGTAAATCATCTCTGAAAGACTTCTCCATATGTGAAAATGACTGGGAACATCTGGCAAGTAATCGCACATCATGGAGAACTTGTATTAAAAAAAAAAAAGTAAGTAAAATACCCCTGTCACGCCAAGTGGCGTATAGAGAATATGGTGTTAGTGACCATAAATTTTACAGACCTTCGGCACATGATTTTTGGGGTAATGTGGTCGGTATTACGCCCGTGCCGCTTTACTTTACCAGAAAAAAAACCGGTACCCATCAAAGGTTGGGTGAACCCGGAAGCCGTTGGTTGGGATCGAACCCTACCCCTTGTCCTTTGTAGTCCAGTTCACTAACCACTGAGCTATCGCGGCTCCCGATAACTTGTATAAGGAACGGTATAACATCATTTGAGACTGTGCTAAGGCAAAACTTAGAAAGAAAAGACTCATGAAAAAGGATGGAAAATCCTATGGATCAGCGAGCCTGACTTGTTCATTATGTGACCGCGTGTGTTTGTCAAACATTGGTAGAATTAGCCACGAGAGAAGCTGTTTGACAAAAACAGAACCTCAAAAAATACACAATAGCCTCCACTAGACCGTCTGACAAGACGAAAAGGGTCATATACATATACAGTATTCAAATTAAAATTTTAGACTTTCAACTATTGTGTGGCACCAGTATACTCTCCCCACTCCTTTTCTCATCCCGATTAAGAAATGTGTAGACAAATAATAATAAATGAATATTATTATAGAGAGAAACTTCCGAGGCGATAATCAGCGAATCATTTCAGAAGAAGAGGTATGTTTACAGCACTCGGAAAAAAATGACATATAATCAACAGAAAAAAAACTAAGTTTTGTGTTCCCCAGCGTTTGGCTTTTCGTGGCAAGGCGCTGTGCCACTGAGTACGGGTTCGATCGATCCTGCTACGGTTTATATATTGTTCTTTGTTTTGTTTCTGTTGTTGATTATTTGTCATTTTTTTCCGAGTGCTGTAAACATACCTCTTTCTCTGAATTGATTCGCTAAGAAATTTGTAGTTGTTTTCCCTCCCGCCATGCCGAAGCTCGCAGTCCTTTCTTTGCTGGACATCCAATCATCACAAAGTAGGAGATTGTGGTAAAGCAAATGCCACATAAACTGGAGACTGTTGTGCATCGGAAATTTCACTAAATCAAAATACGGTAAAGCTCCACTGATCTGACAATCGGTCTTTAATTCATCATCATCATCATTGTGTGCCGTCTCCGCATCGAAGGTTGGCTACCGTGGAGCGCCATTCCGCTGTCTCTTGTTTTGATGGTGCAGGTTGTCATATGCTGACTTGTCCATTTTTTAATGTTACACGTCCGTTTTAAGGTCTACGTTTAGAGCAAGACATCTAAGCATACGAAATATTGTGTAAGGAGAAAGTACAGAAGTACTAGAAAAAAAGTTATATAAACAATTGATAATGATCACTACTAGAAAACCCCTCTTTACAAAAAATAATAAAATAACTACACGGGCTTGTTTAGATTGCAAATGCAACGAAAAAACTGTAAGAAGTTGAACCCCTTACAAAGGAAACGAAGTGAGGCAATGCAGATGAACGACTGTTGACTAGGTTAACATCCACACGTTACGATGAATTTAACAAAAATGTGGCGTTGATATATGTCGTGTTGAAGAGTGCACACACAGAACTTGCTGATACAAATTTCAAGACATTCACATCACCTACAAAACTATGTCCAAACTGTAACTCTAATAATTTGGTTTGTATAGTATAATATATTGCTTGCTTGCTTGTGTTCGCCCGATGACTAAAGGAGTGTACCTCATCATCATCCACCCTTAAAAGGACGTTAAGTAGGCGTGCCTGCGTTATGTCGTGGTTTGCAGTAAAGCTGTGATATTTGCGCTTTTCAGCCCAACATATCCGACTTCTTCATGACATTCAGAGTGCCGGGTTGTCTTCCCTCTTCGATTCCTACTCGCTTGGCCACGACTAGACAGGTTAGTCTGTTACTAGAGGCACCACGGAGATGTGGAGCAGGGTCTAAATGGTTTTGGTTCACCGATTCTGGCGCAAACCATCAGCTGTGGGTCGCTGACAACTTCCAGCTCTGGTGCTGCTAGGTGCGCCTTCGCCTCCGTATAATATATTGAAAGTCTATTTCTTTCGGTCTCGATAGCTCAGTGATTAATGAACTGGACTACAAACAACAAGAGGTCGGGTTCGATACTGATCGACGGCTTCAGTTCACCCAGCCTTAAATGGGTACCGGATTTTTTTTCTGGGAATGTAAAGCGACACGGGCGTAAAAGCGACCACAGTATCCAAAAAAATCAGGTGTCGAATGTCTATAAAAATTATGGTCACAAACACCATATTCCCTTTACGTCACTACTCTTTACTAACTATTTCTTTTGCAGTAACCTTGTATATAAGAAAAGACCAAGAAAGTTTACATGCAAAGCTACATAAGGATAAACAGTTGGAAAATCATAGATAATATGCTCAGGATTGACGGACGAAACACGAGGCCTTCAAATGAACATTAGGTGGTTTTGTACGCATGCAATGGGTAGAGTCGTTGCAGAAATCCAAAATACGTAAGGTCACCTTTGTCTATGTCCCTGGACATGCGGGAGTACGGGGAAATGAGAGAGCGGACAGGTTGGCTAGCTGCGCTGTCGTTGAGGACGGGCAACCGATGGATCGGGCGGACGTCATCAATGCACTCCGAGATGTGGGAAGAGCACAGGACTTCGACAAACACAGATCAACGTCGCTTCTTCGGATGATGGAAATGGGAGTTAAGATGGGCACAGCCAGAAATGAGAAACTTGGTGGCCGTGTAAGAAGACTTATCAACCAACATAGAACTGGAGTCGTCAGTCGCTGGACACTGAGGGAATTGCTGAGGAGGGGATCTGAGCACCTATGGACATGTTCGGAGTGCAATGATGATGACCCGCAAATAACTCAATAATTAGGTGGTTTTAAAATGCAAGAGGAAACTAATACATAAACTCAACGTCGTCGAACGAACATCAATGATAGCTCAGTTACGGCCCGAAGAACTAAACAAAAACTAGCAACGAGTTATCATGTAAGAGAACTATGAGTTATGTCCAGGGTGCCATCTCCTGCCCATGAGAATGAACTAATTTTTTTTATGGTCTTTGCAGTGATGTAGCTTTCAAGGCATATCAATTGTTGAAATTATAGCGCCTGGCCAAAAGAAGTTCCGTTCATGGCCGACTGCTAATCCACAACAAAGCCAAACTGTCATATATTTCCTTCCTCTGTCGAAAAAATATTTTTCTCCATTACCTTGTCCATGTTCACTTTGCATTCACATTTGGTTCATCACGGATAGGTGGAGCAGAGTATGATGGTTCACCAATCCTAGTCGCTGACAGCTTCCGATTCTGCTGATGTGAGGCTTTTTTGCCTCCGTTCAAAATCAAACTTTAAGAACAGATTCATATTCATCGAAATCGATCCTTCTGAAGCATTTAACAGTAACGAGGTGTATGTAAGAATTGCCGAGGCAGACGTAATGCCCTGGACGGGTGTTGCACTACGCTTCGAACAACATAAAATGTTATAACACCTGAATTGTTTCACCGTCGTTCAGTGGACTGCCAAGGGCAGGATATTAACTTCGATTCCGATCGACAGCTTCTAGGTTCACCGCCAAAAATGGTTAGCAGATTTCTTCTGGGGAAGTAAGAACGGTATGGCGTGGTGCTGATCATGATCCACATACGCTTTAAGGCGTGGTGTGAACCCATTTCTAGTAATTCAGTAAAACGCAATGTTGCTAATCGTTCAGCACAGTAAAGCAAGTTTGCTGACCTATACTTCACCATTCCAGCGCCGCTAGGTTTCGCATAAGGCTGGTAGTCTTTTCCATCATCCATGTCAATTCTGGGCTCGATCTTATTCAATGATTTTATGCGTGCCAGCATTGCTTCTCTTATCACTGTTATTTTTAGTGTCTCTCTGGCCTTCCCATTTTTCTGTATCCTCATGTTTTTAAGAACCTGTCATGAAACCTTGTTGACTCTTCTCAAAACATACCCGGCGTATGTTTATCCACTCTTCCGATTTTGTAGATGGGATCGCTAGTTCCATGGCAATTTCTCTTATCTCTATATCAATCTTGCAATCATTCCATTGTACACAAGAGTGTCCTTCTTAGGCATTTGTCTTCGAAAGTGTTCCTCCCCCCATCCCCCCCTCCAATCTATTTTATTTTTCAGCGTTAACATGCATAGGTATAGATTGATGGAAATTGAGGTGAATATTCTAAATTTAGTTTTACAATTTCATATAAAAAAAATTGTTGCATATTTTGTCCAGGTTTTTAAAATTTGCTGCTGCTTTTGGTATTTTTTTTTTTTCACCTGCTGCATTACTGCCAAAATAAACATACTGATCTACTTTTTTGCAATGCCTATTTAGATACATGTTGCCATCTGATGTATTTTTAGTATGCATTATTTTTGTTATATGCTGACCGTAACTGCAATTTCTCTCTATCTCTAAAATATAAGAATCTTACTGGATTGTTTTTACATCTAGTATAAATACAATTGGCATGAACCCCCCCCCCCCCCCCCATGTCATGCCTATGTACACAGTAATAAGATATAACATTTTTTAATCGTCAAGATGATCAAGATGTACTATGCCTATTGGTGTAGGTGATCATGTCTCTCCACAACATTCGATCTCAACAGTTTTCATTTCTGATGTTAACCTTCTGCCATGCCAGAATCTTGTTTCCTTCTATATCTTTTCTCTCTATCTCTTTGTCCCTCAATTTTTTCCAGTTGTCACAATATATGTATATTCCAGCTTTTCTCTTCTCATTGCATGGCCAAAAAAATGATGATTGTTTCTTCCTGATATCTAAATTAGCTCTCTTTTTGCTTTGGCCTCTTTCAGAACGTTTTCATTACTCTTCTTAGCTGTTTATGGTATTCTCAACATTCTTCTGTAAAACTACATTTATACAGACTCAGTGATTTTCTTGTTTGTTGTCCTATTGTCCATGTTTCACATCCATATATTAAGACTGGCTCTACATACCATTTAAGAACTCTTTTTTTTTCTTGTTTCTATTGTCAAAAATGGATTGCATAGTATCTTCCTTATTTTTGGAAAATGCTTCTGCCTGAGCTAATATCGCTAGTCCAAAGAATTGGTTTCTAAGATGTCTCAATATAAACATAACAATGAATCTACACAGATTAATATGGGGGCCAAGACCTAGGTCAGCGACACACAGCTGACTGTGTACATCAGGATCGGTGAATAACTGAGCTGATTAAGATTATACTTTACCTCCAGGTGATGCTCCCGTAAACAAACTAATCCATTTGGCCAAGAGAGTAGGGATAAAAGAGTGAAGGTAACCTGGTATTAAAAAAATGCTTTGCTGGAGTCATATGTGCTGGGCCGAAAATATCAAGTCTAGCTGCAAGCCACAACACATCTACACACACTCAACATCTTTTTAAATGGCAGATGACAAAGAGGCCCATTCATTCCTATAGTAGTTGGGTGAATGTAATAAAGAGATAGATAGATAGTTAGATATATATATGTATATGTATATATATATATATATATATATATATATATATATATAGAGAGAGAGAGAGAGAGAGAGAGAGAGAAAGAAAAGAGAGAGAGAGAGAAATAAATAGATGATGATAATAACAATGTTCTGAATATTTCCACTCTTAGTTTCAGAAGCACTTATAATTGTTCATTATCCTCTATGACACATTCATGACTAAGATATTACTAAGAATCATCATGCGAAGAGTGCGAAACAAAATCAGTTCAGAAATTAGTGATGAACAGTGTGGTCTTGTTAGAGGTAAAGGAACGAGCCATGCCATTGGCTATTGGCTATGGAAGGCCTCGGTCGCACAGCAAACGAATTAAAATCCATAATTGCTCAACCGCCCGTGCCAGTGGAATCATCCGAATTACTAGCTCATCTCCCAAACAAAGAAAGGTAACTGTAGTCCCCATCGTAGCAGTCTCAGCACACGCCAAAAGACATAAGGCGAAACCGCGCAGAAAGTGAACACAGCCAACTGTTCCCCGTCATACGATATCATCATTCATCGTAAACAAGCGGGATATCGAAGCAGGATCAAAACGGATGAGACACACAGCTCACGGTGTGCACAGAGCACTTAACTCAGTAGCTCCTGCAACAAGCCGGACTTGGAATATGAGGAAACTGCAAGAAGGAACACTTTTCAGACATAGCCTTCAATGGTTCCTGCCGCCTATCCACCATATACCATGGGAGTTTACGTCCTCCCGAAAATGATGATCGTCGTAGCACTTGATGATGTTAGGCCATCATTGATGACTCCAATTCCAAACATATAGACACACAGTGGTGGTAAGTTATCATTTCCAATCCAACAGAAGCCACATGACCTGTAGTTAGTAAAAACACAATTGATGATGTTCTCCGCTCCCTTCTTGTAGCTGCCGCCACACGATTCTGATGTCTCATTAACTTGGACATCATTCAAGAACAATGTCAGATGAACATTCCATAGATGGCAGCTTACTTATGTAAATTAGACCAAACTATAGACCAAAATGGCAGCTTACTTATATTCGAGCTATGGACTAAGCAATGTTTACTTTGAATACCACGATAAATGTTATTGCAGCGAGTTGGCAGAATTTTGAAAATGTATTCAGGGGTTTGAACATAAACGTTTGTTCACAGTTCGTTAACCTTCGCTGTAGATAAAGTCGTTAATTTGATGGCTTAATTTGTGACATTGGTAGCTAAGGACATAACTTGTGCAAACGGATGGCATTGGCAAGGATCATTTTGAATCTATGAAGTGGGCTCATTTTGAGTTTAACTCAAAAGCATATGTGCTTTTTAACCAAAGAATTTTTTTTTTGGGACTCAATGAAGATATCCCCGATGGAAGAATAAATTGTACTATTAGTCCCATAAATGATTCGCTTCCAGAGGTTTATGATGTAAACAAAGCAGTTTTGTCATTGCAAGTGAATAATGTCTACACCTATAATTGGTCAAGATTGGGTAGCAGCAGCAGTTTTATAGCGAACACAGAAAACATCACAGGATTGTGCTGTTCTGAAACAGCTATGCCATGCTACCCTAGAATTGCCTTTAATGGGATTACTGTGACCACAAACCACTCTCCATGTGTGTGCCACGTATTTACACCCCTGAAAGAAATTCTGAATATAACAACATCATGTGCCGTCTGTGATATTAATGACCACATACCAGGAGCCTCCACTATGATTGATACAACTGTTGCACCAAGCACTTCATCAGCAAAGCCATATCTATGGAATGTTCATCTGAGCCATGCCATATACATCATAAGATCTTTAGTAGAAAGAGCCATAGAGATGAAAACAGATCTATACCTATGTTTCATAGATTATACCAAAGCATTTGACAAAGTAAAGCACCAAGAAATAATCAAAATTTTAGAAAGCATAAACATAGATCTAAAAATAATAAAGAACATGTACTGGCTACAAACAGCGACGAAAAGAACTGGAAACCAATTGGGAATGTTTCAACAAATAAAACAGGGTGTTTGGCAAGGTTTCGTGCTGTCACCTGATTTGTTTAATATGTATAGTGAGATTATTTTAAGATCCATAAGGAGCATGCCTGGAATAACAATTGGAGGTCATAATATAAATAATTTAAGGTATGCTGATAATACATTCTTAATCGCTAAGAGTGAAAATGAGTTACAAGAAATGTTAGACATTATGGTGAAAGAAAGCAAAAATAAAGGACTCAGCCTTAATAGCAAAATGACAGATGTAATGGTAACAACAAAGAAAAAGACATCACCTCAGTGCAAAATAAAGACAAGTGGAACAATATTAAAGCAGGTAAATGAATTTAAATATTTGGGAACTTTGTTAACTTCAGACGGAAGATGTACAAAAGAGGTGAGATACAGAATTGCTCAGGCAAAAGCAACTTTCCAAAAAATGAGGAAGATACTATGCAATCCATTTTTGACAATTGAAACAAGAAAAAGAGTTCTTAAATGTTATGTAGAGTCAGTCTTAACATATGGATGTGAATCATGGACAATAGGACAACAAACAAGAAAATCACTGAGTCTGTGGAAATGTGATTTTACAGAAGAATATTGAGAAAACCATGGACAGCTAAGAAGAGTAATGAAAACGTTCTGAAAGAGGTCAAAGCAAAAAGAGAGCTATTTCCAATATTAGGAAGAAACAATCATCATTTTTTTGGGCATGTAATGAAAAGAGAACAACTGGAATATATTGTAACAACTGGGAAAATTGAGAGACGAAGAGATAAATGGAAGCAAAGAAAAAAAGATGCCAGACATCTTAAGAGAATTGCTTGGCAGAAGGTCAACAACAGAAATGATAAATAACTGTTGAGATCGAAAATTGTGGAGAGACATGATCACCTATGCCAGCAGGCCCGGTACTTGATGATGATGACACATTCAAACAAACTTTTGTTTCCTTGGCTACAGACTAACAAAGCTTTCTGTGGGCGGAAAGACTAGTAGTACACTGCACATGACTATCCTTCAAAAAATACTTCAAGTCAGACACACACTATTCATCTCTGATTCTGTTTTACTCTATTTGGTTGTCTCTGGTCTGCCTCTCCTGGAGCTCTTGTGCTTCTAGATCTCTACCAAGCAAAAATCCTATTTGGCTGCAATGGATGCCTGTTATCACTGCACCTTGGTTGGACCTTTAGATTTTACACAATTTGAACAATACATTTTTTGGACACAATAACTAACAGAAATTCATTTTGGAATGGAAAATACAAGTTGAAAGAGGCAGAAGTAAAAACTAAAGTGCACTGATATCAATAGATGGACAGAGAAACTTATACCATATGTGTACCATTAAGGCAAGAGACAATGAAACAATGGTAGCCAATCATGGGCGCATGATGATGATGGTTTTGTTTGACTAAAATATTGTGAGAATTTTCATCATATGAGATGGTTATAATCTTGATACCTACTTTATTAAAAATATATGGTCTGTAAATTCATCATCATCATGTGGCATACCGGTTGGCGTAGACGATCATGTCCTTCCACAATCTTCAATTTACAGTGCATCGTACCAGTTCCGTTGTTGACTGTTTTCCATGCCATTACACCAAGCTATCCAGTATTTTCTCTCTTTCCTGAATTTTGCCAGTTGTAACGAAGTATTCCAACTTTCCTCTTCTCATGAAGTGTCCAAAAAATGTTGATTGTTTCTTTCTGATGTTTTTTAGGAGCTCCCTTTTTGTGTTGGCTTCTTTGAGAATTTCCTCATTGGTCTTTTTAGCTGTCCAGGGAACTTTCAACATTCTTCTGAGAAATCCTATCTCTGTAGCCTCTAATTGTCTTTCATTTGTTTGTTTACGGTTCATGATTTGCTTCCATAGGTCAGAATTGGCACTGACGAAGCACAGTAAATTACTCTCAGAGGAAAAAAAAAATCAGACACTGATAGAAGGTTGCAGACCTTTATTTTCTGAAACATTTGCAATTTTGGTGAAACATCAACTTCTGCAACAGTTACCATTAAGCAAAAATTAATTTTAAGTTAATATTACAGTAAATGATGTAAGCTGCAACAAAAACTGATATACAAATATTAAATGCTGTAACAACTAAATCCATAGTTCATTTTAATAGCCTGTATATAAGTGTACAAAAAAAAACCAATATGTTCACTAAAACTTTGAGACTCATGTTAAATAATTTAATAGTAGGCTTCTAACAGATGGTAAGAAACTGAACTTCCTGGCCACAGGACAACAGTCACCAAATTCTGTTTGCGACAAGTAGACTGGACCTCATTAAGATAACAATTACTTAAATAATGTAATGATAAATGATTATATTTAGAACAAAAAACACCACACCCATTTAGAAATGAATTTTTTTTTTCTTGAGGAAAAAGTGTGTAATGACAATAAAAATAATTCAGTGTATATAGTTTATGAGAAATATGTGTAAGTGACTAATATTTATATGTCCTGCTTCACGATCAGACAGGATCTCTTAAATTAGTTAGTCAAATAGTTTGACCAGAAGAAATTACCAAACTTATAGGCAGGCTGGGGAAACTAAATAGTCAATAGACTTGATGGAAACTGACACCAGAATCAGCTGGGATACAACCCATGAAACAATGTAAAATAATTATCTTTATTAGGAAATACTTGCAATGAAATACAATTGCCTGTTTTGGTAATTCAAATATTGTGATTACAACTATAATTATATACAGACATAACACGTTAAAAATCATGATTAATTTCTGAGAATAAAAACTCTTAATCTAAATAAAATTCTTAAATAATAACACTTTACATGTTCAAGTCTTGGACTACAGCCTAACATTCCTGATGTTTCAAAATGTAAAAATATTGGTGTGATGGGGCATTTTACTCTTTTCTATGTAAAAATATTAATACACCCTATTAACCATACTTTCATGTTGCACAACAGCTTCTGTGTGTTTTGATTCATTTTTTCAAAAGCGTTATAGAACAAAAAAGAAATACAGAAGTTTGAACTTGGTGACATTATGTACTACTTTATAATTGCAAGTCAGATCAATCAAGAGTTAAATGGTTAAATTTCCACTGAATGTAGTTGACACTACATGAATGCATTTGGTTTTCAAAAATTAACTGTTTTTTTTTAATTTAAAGAATCAACCAAACTGTGCCAATATTGAGTGAATCCAGTTATGGTATTTTAGTAATTTGAAGATATGACAGCTAATGTTTTTTAAACATGTAAAATTATTTAACTCTCAAAGTGTTAACATATATTTGGGATAAAAATTGATAATACTACTCACATTTAACATATGTCTGTAATAAATTGCACATTATCAATTTAAATTTTAAGAGTAAAGTAAACAAGTACTTTGTAAATATATTGAACAAGTTTGATATAAATATCCATTTAAATCCTCTCTCTATTTAGATGTGGTCCATAAACATGTTGGTATGACTGCAATATCTGTTAACAACAAGTTTTTAAACTAAAATTATCCAGAAGTAGTAAAAACATAAAACTGGGTTTTAAAATAACAATTTATGGAAACTTTCACAGCTCTGATAAAAGTTGAAAGTAATTCTGAAAAGACTTGTAAACATTAGTTGTTAATAATAGTTGAAAATAATAATTGAAAATATTTTGGATAGCAACTGTAAATAATATTTGAAATTAACTGTAAATAACAACAAATAATTCTGAAAGCAGATATAAATATATTAAAAATAAAATGAATATAATTTTAAATACTAGTTTAAAATAATTCAGAAAATATTCTAAATTATTTCAGTGTGAAAATGACATGGAACGCGTTAGTTTTTTAGAGTAATGGTAGGAATCTCTTTGCTGAGTATGGAACAATGTAATGAGCAGATGGCCTAACTTATATTTGATTGAGACTCAGTTATAAATGTGTACCTTTCAAGTACATTTTCCCATGCACTCCTCCTTCAGTGAATGTATACTCTGCAAACAGAAATCCACAATCCCACAATGCAATCTGTTATGTAAAACATCTATTAAACATTGCACACATTCAGCACAACAAATTAGTAATTTGTTGGCAACACTGAATTCTGAGACAGTGCAAAATTTGAAAAGATAAAATAATAATGAAAAAGTAATGTTTACAATCACTAAAGATAAAAATAATGGCTTACTAGTCACCAAAAGGGAGCAGAGATGAAAAGAAAATGACTTACAATGGCATTACCCAATAGAACCAGAGCTTAAAGATAATGGCTTACAAGTGACCAGAGATTAAAAACAATGGTTTACAATTCACCAAAAGGGACTAAAGATTAAAGATAATGGCTTACAAATCACCAGAAGTTAAAGACAATGACTTACAAGTAACCATTGATTAAAGGTAATGGTGTACAAGTCACCAGTGATTAAAGATAATGGTTTACAAATCATCAGCAAACACCCTGCAAGAGTGAACTGAAGGCAAGCCAGCATTCACAAATGACTGCTGGATTCAATCAAGGTAACGTGCTGAAGTCGGATGTGTTGGGTCGAAAGGCGCAAATATAACAGTTATACTGCAAACCACAACACAACGCAGACATGTCTACTACATCCTTGTAAGGGCAGATGATGAAAAGGAATATTCTAGTCTACTACGATACTCTAGAATACTTTAGTCATCGGGCGAAGCAACCAACCAATCAAGGTAAGAGTACTAGGTTAAAAATATTATTGCGCTGAAGTCGAATGTCAAGCTAAAAAAGGAAACACCACAGCCTGCTACAAAGAATAATACAGTGCCACTTATGTTCTTTTCAAGAAGAATGCAGCAAAGTAACAATCATCAGAACAAATGGCAAGTGAGATTGTCTGACCCTACAGTGATTCGAAGCTACATTGATCTTATTTGGAGAACAAGCTTTTTCCACTGTTCCGCCATCCACTATTAAGCAAGGTACAACAGGATAAATCATAAATGGTAATTTAAATATCACCATCAAGTTCTGCGCATGCTGACATTGGTTATATCTCTTTATTGTTACTACAGTTGTTTATCAATTCTGTTAACTTGCCACCAAGCCATTCTCTTCAACTGATACCTTTTCTCTCAATTTCTTTCTACCTCTTTTTGTCTCAATTTGTTCAGCTGCCATAATATATTCTAGTTATTCCTTACTCACTGCATGAAAATAAAGTGAATATAATGAGACTTTATATGAAGACATATATATATATATCTTGACCTTTTGAGCCATAGCCGGCCCATAGGGCATAGACCAAGATACTCCTCCTATCTGAATTTTTGTTCTAGCAGTTTTCAATTCTCTTAAAGATATTTCATCAAATCTCGCCATTTGTCTCTGTTCTGTGCAAGCAGCTCTATCTCATTGAGGGAGCCGATCCCTGCTGCTCTTGCCTCTCTCATCAATGTTCTTCTCAGTGTCTTCCTCTTTTTCTCTTACTTGTTTCCCACATAAGGGCTTGCTTTGCTATTCAGTTATTATCTCTTCTCATCACATGTCCAACATATGACCAACGTCTTTTCTTTATTACTGAAGATATTAGTGGTTGATTGGTGATTTCTCTAATTTCCTCGTTTGTTTTGAATTCGTTCCACGCTATACCAAGTATTTTCCTTAGACATTTATTTTCGAATGCGTTCAACTTTGTTTCTATATCTCTTGTTGTTTTCCAGCTTTCACACGCATACGTAAGGGTTGATAGTACATTTGACTTGAATAGTCTTAAGTTTTGTGTTTGTGCTGATGAGTTTTGATTTCCACAACTTTTCAAGGCTTCTGAAAGCCATTGCTGCTTTAGCTATTCTGATTCTAATTTCTTTGCTTGTATCCGCTTCTCAATCAATGTGACTTCCAAGATAGATAAAGTGATTGACCTTTTCCACTGGTTTGTTTTCCATGTATATTTTGTCATCTGTTAGAATTAAGCTTTTCATGACTTTAGTCTTTTCATGATTGATCTTAAGCCCAATTTTGCTGGCTATTGATGATAGTTCATTTGTGTTTTCCTGTATCGTTTTTATCTGACTGCTGATGAGAACTATGTTATCAGCAAAGTCGAGGTACTCCAAATGGTCTCCTTGTATCCATTCGATGCCTTTATTACCAGTGCAGCATTTCTTCAATATGAAGTCAATAACAACTCCAAATAACAAGGGCAATAAAATACATCCTTGTTTAACCCCAGTTTCTATTTTATATATATATATATACACACATACACGTTGTACTTGCTCATTACTCAAAGTTAACGGTGTGAAACAATCCAGTTCTTTAACACTGATCTGTTATTGCAAGGTATGTGAGCATAAACATTTAATTTTATAAAAGACAATGAAACGTAGGCTAAGTTCACCAGATAAAAGAACTCTTGGAACTTGAAAATCAAAATAAATAGGTTTAATGTTGTTGACAGGCATATAAGTTTCAAATACAGTAAAATTGCTACCATGACCTCTTATTTCCTTCTACATTTTCGTTTCAGAATCAAGGGAGATACAGTTTGCAGTCTCGCATTTCTGGTGGCCTAAGCTGCCATTATCTATCCTAATATTCCATCAATCTTTTTCACGGTCGACCCTAAGATCAAATGCTCTTGTAGTGTCTACTGAAGATTTGTTGTGTTGTATTTGATCTGTTTTGTACCATGACTAAAACTGTAATAACCAAAGTTATGAAATTACGATATGGATCCTCATTGTATTTATGGAGTTTGGCTACAGCGATGTGATTCTCTTGTGAGAAAGACAAATGAAGTACTAACAGATAACATCCGAGTACAATAATGATGGCCCCAAAATTAAGATAAGCTAGTTACTTATTAATGCATTTAAAATGTCAGTGTGGATTATATCGATGTTATAAGTAGTTGGACATATTCTATACATTTAATGAACTCAGCAGCTGTTAACAGTTGCAAGATTGACGGTATTTTCAATTGCAATCAGGGAAGAACAAATAATGTGAAGGCACAAATTAAGAACAGCACTACTGTTGTAAAAATTCTGGACACGTTATGTTTTATTTTATACTGCAGTATGTGCCAGTTATGACTTCAAAAATATTTAAAATTTAAACTTGGTAGCTCAAAAAAAAAAACATCTTTAAACACACTTTTTTGGTTGAGTAAAATTTAGCTGTCTTATTTAAACATTTTTACAGTATCACAGTAGTGAAATGAGCAATCTTATTTAATGTCAATATCATAAAATGTTCTTAATTAACTTTACTGTAAGTTTAGAATATTCTGTTATTAATTTAACTGACAAATGTGCTTTAACAATTTATTGCTTGTCATAGGAATATTGTAATAGATTGTATATAGCTTTTCAGCTTAAAAATTATATCATATATTTCTGTAGATTAACACTTATGGAAAGAAATATTTCAGATTGACTAATATGATCATCATCATCATTGAGTGCCTTCTTCGCAACAAAGGTTGGCTACCATGGATCACCATTCTACTCTGTTTCTTGATTTGATGGTGCAGGCTGTCATAGATTGACTTGTCCATCTTTTGATGTTACTCGTCCATGTTAGTCTTGGTCTGCCTCTTTTACCTTGTATTTTCCCTTCCAATATTACTTTTAGTAGGCTGATGTGTCTTTTAACATGCCCCAAAAATTTCATTTGTCTTGTCTTAATTGTATTTAGTAGTTCTCTTTTTATTTTCAGTTGTTTTAAAACTTCATCGTTTGTTTTCTTTTCTTTCCATCCAATTCTACCTATTCTTCTATAAATCCACATTTCAAAGGCTTCAATTTTCTGTTCTGTTTTCTTGTCTAATGTCTATGTTTCTGCACCATACAGGAATACTGAGAAGATGTAACATTTTGCCATTCTTAGTTTCAGCCCTGCTGAGATTTGTTTTGTTGTTAGTATATTTTTCATGGCATTAAAATTACTTTTTGCCAGACCAATTCTTTTGTTTATTTCAATATGATACTTATGAGATATTCCATTCCGTACAATACTGTTAAAATTTAAGATATAGCTTCCTATTAATGTGAATCTGTGACCATGACCAGACGAACGGCAAGTCAGAAGGGGAGAAGCCATATAAGAGGCTATAGAGGGAGGCAAAGAAGATTAGTAAACCAACAGAGAGATGGTGTCATCATAAGGGTGGTCTGATTTATCTATCTTTCATTCGCCTGAAGTATTTTCTATTTTCCTGTATAAATTTTACTGTCTTTTATAATTTTTGTAGTGGCCCATATAGTTTTGTCTGTAGTGTTATATCTATGGGCCAATGGATTTTCCTCAGTCTACTATATTCAGTGCAGTCTTGAAGTATGTGTTCAGCAGTCTGGGGCGCTTGACCGCATGTACATGTAGTTGAGGTGCCAATCTTGAATTTTGTATACATGTGTCTTCTGGTGTAGATGTGGTATGCCACAATGTATGTTGATTCAATAATTAAAGTACCCTACTACTTTAGTAAACAGACTTTTATGTATTCTCATGCTCATAAGGAGTCCTTTACACCAGTTATTCTGCTCTATTTGTAAAAATGTGTTAATGAACAGCTCTGGTATTCACCATTTGATACTATAAGTGTATATAAGCATTCCCAGTTGTGGATCAATTTTGAACGCGACAATCTTATTTCATAAAAGGTCTTCAGATTTCTTAGTGTTAACGCTGGTAAATGAATAGTAAAAGATACTAAACAAGTGATAAAATTAACAAAAAGAATGAAAGAAGGATACTAGAAAGAGACAATTGAAAGAAGAAAAGAGACATTGGAATGACCAACTATAACAGAATGATGGATTTTTATACTGGTCATCAATTTACAAATGTTCTCTTGTCATATTATCATGCCTGTTATGAATTAAGAGAAAGCCAATTTAATCTGAATCTAAAAAAATTTTTGTTCAGTAGGTAAATATGTGACATTGTTTCTTTGTCAACTTTCTTCTAAATCCCTGTAGATGTCAAGGGAGATGCATAATTATAGCGTTTTCCCCACTGGCATCCCCAATCATTGTCTTGTGTGATGAAGTTGTGAGTATTCTTGTTATTTGATTTACCTCAACCTCTGCACCCTATTCGCTTTAAATCTTTAAGTTTATATAAAGATATTTTTACTTTTTCCCCTCAATTTTGCAATTACAAAATTATATATATATATATATATATATATATTGCAAATAGAAAGACTGAAGATTCATAAAAGGAAGAAAATATTTACTAATAAAATAAAAGTAGAAACACATCAATAAGAGAAACAGTTTAAAATGATGGAGAAAAATGTAGATATCCTGACGTAATCTTCAATGAAGGTGTGGTAATGTTGTTATATACCACAGAAAAGAGTTAAGAAGGTGAAAACATGAAAACAATATTACTGTTGCTGTGTGTACTGAATTTATATTATGTGCAGTTACAGTTCATAAGTTAAAAAAAAATATAACTGAATATATATGTAACAAAATTACATTACTAAAACTTATGGAAAAAAAGTTAAATTATTATTAAGCCTTATAAAGAAAGCAGAGAATTTCTTTTCACATTTTAAGAAACCCCACACCTGTCAAAATAGAGAATCAGGATCCAGTACATTCACATACCTGGGAAAGTATAGTAATATCAGATGTTGAAGCTAATAAGTATGTATAAGTGTGTGTGTGTATACATATCAAAAGTACAGACAAAGTTAGAATAGATGTTGTCAATCAAAACAATAAACAAAATTCGAAGAACCAGTGTAACAAAAAAGAAAGTAAAGCAAGTAAATATGTGAACTACATACTTTTAGAAATTTTGTGCGAATCTGAATGTTAGTAAATGAGGGAAAACGAAATATCTGGGCTGCTATTTCATACATTACTGATTGGGAGCAAAGACACAGACTGAAAGTGGTGAGTAATTCATAGCTAACTGCTTGCCCCTGGATCAGTGAATCAGAACTACTCCACTTCTTCAAGGTGCCCCTAGAAACATATTAATCAGCCTGGCAAAGAGAACAGGAATTGAGAGAGAAAACAGCTTGGTACTCAAGAATGGCATGTTGAAGTTAAATGTGTTGGGCAATGCATCACAGTGAATGGTAAACCACAGCAGAATACGTCAACATGCACTCAACACCCTCTCAAAGACAATGAAGAGGTGTAGTCATTGAGTGAATGCAAGAAAAATAAAAAGAAATACATGAATGACAAGAAAAGTTCTCAATACTTTGACTCAAACAAAATCAGCACAAAGAACTGCTACACAGGTCCAGCCAAGAAAACAAATGATGAAAGTGACAATGAAGTTCAACAGATCAAGTACTCAAGAAGTGGTCCAGAAATCATCACATACAGTGAATTTCAGGGGAATGATGAAAGGGAAAAATATTAAAGACAACCTAAGAGCTATAGAATCAGAGATGCATAGTGTGGACCAGATTTAGGGCACTATGCAAAGGGTGACTATGTGCTATAAATAAAATAGGGAGATTATTTTGTTGATTAACAGACAAAACAAGGAGTGTCAAACACTGTTTTATTTGTCCATGGCCAAGGAGACAAGATATAATAGTGAAGTATTTTATATCGCAACACTCAGTAAGTTAAATGATAATCTGCTCTGACATAAAAATAAAAGAATTTTACAAGTGGCAAACTTAGTAACCAAACACAATGCTGAATTAAAATTTAATTTAAAAACAAACAATGACTACTTAGGTGTCTTAACCAATATACGTAAATAAAAATTTGACATTAAAACAAATGATATTCTGTCATATTTCACAACAGAGAGAGAGGAGAATAAATTCAGTCGCCTGGCGCAAGTTGTTTCAAATTTCAGCTTAAGTTGTCTCTTGTTTTTTATCACTGTATTTTTTTAGGTTCTTTTTTTGTGGTTGGTGTTTCTGAGTGGTCTTCATAGCTGTGGACAAAAAAAAAATAAATAAATAAAAAATAAGCATATATTCAAAATAAAAGTAACTTTTCTGGACCACTAACTGACATATCAGCTCCACTTATGAAGGTACTATGGGACCAAAAACTGACACATCGGCTCGGACTGAGAAAGGTTGAATAGTTTAAAGTAGAGTAACAATTCTGTATATATATTCACCAATACTTGTATTCTATATCAAGAAGAGGGTGTCCGGTTAGCGCAATCGATAGGCGGTTGGCTTACCACGGCAACAGCCGGGGTTCGTAATCCTGGCGAGGACACCTGGGTTTTACTAATTCCCTAAAAATTAGTAGGAGCCGTGATAGCTCAGTGGTTAGTGAACTGGACTACTACGGACAAGGGGTAGGGTTCGATCCCAACCGACGGCTCCGGGTTCACCCAGCCTTAAATGGGTACCGGATTTTTTCTGGGAAAGTAAAAGCAGCACGGGCGTAATACCGACCACATTACCCCAAAAATCATGTGCTGAAGGTCTGTAAAATATAGGGTCACTAACACCATATTTCCCTATACGCCACTTGGCGTGACGGGGGGGTACTTTACTATATCAAGAAGAAGCTCTATAATTACTTCCTTTGATTCTATCTATTTATCTTCCTTTCGAGCCGAAGACGGCACATAGGGCAGAACCACAATCTCAAAAACAGAAACCTTGCGTGCCAAAATGGCACATATTGCAAAGAGATATTCCTTTGATTACCACATGGTATTTTCTTTGTTAACTAGATAAATTAGTTGAATTTGTTTCAATGTTAATATCTGTTTTTTTTTCTTCTGATAAATAGTGGCCACACCCACTATTGCTTAGTAGTCTGACTATTTCTTGTGCATAATTTTATTATTTGTGAACATAAATACATCAAATAAAGTGTATTTTGAAGAACTTTAGATTAATTTGTGTAAAATTATGAGAAGAATGGATAGCAATACACTTCTAGGTATATGAGAATATAGGTACGAGAAATATAATATTTTAAATTGAATTAAAGCTTGGGCAGATGGTGCTCATAAACTTGGGAGGGCTGACCATCTAAGGGCAGAATTCCCCTACAGATAAGACAATCTGCTGCCGTGCAGGCAGATTGGGGACAATCAAAGGTTAAGGAAAGCAAACCTGAATAAAATGCTGACTGAAATTGGATGCACTGGGCCACTGGCGCAGAACACAGTGTACCGTTTTAACAGGTATTCAATCAGAATGGATCTAACAGATATGGGGCAATCGAATCACTTAGACAGCTGACTTCATGAGAGAGTCTGGAATCCTACTCTGATTGAGTTTTGATCGCAGACAGAGAGAGAGAGAAATTGAATTATATGCCTTTCATATCTGTTATTCTATTTATAACAAATAATATACTTTTCCCTTCAGATATCAATATATTGCTATTTTCATTTTCCTTTATGGTGATGTATAACATGTACCATATTTAATTATATTATTGCACGAAATTGTAAGGAGGAAAAAAGACATGTGATGGAATTTTTCTAAACTGAAAATTAATCTGGTCCATTCTGGTCTAAATCTTTTTTTTTAAATCTAAAGAAGAAATAAAAATAGGTAGAGTCCGGAAAGCGTTAAAGGTTAGTTAACAAATCCGTAAAAGGTTAGTTAGCCCCGTCACACCAAGTGGCATATAGGGAATTTGGTGTTAGTGGTCATAAATTTTACAGACCTTCGACACATGATTTTTGGGGTAATGTGGTCGGTATTACGCCTGTGCTGCTTTATTTTCCCAGAAAATATCTAGTATCCATTTAAGGCTGGGTGAACCCCTAATCCTTGTCCTTTGTAGCCCAATTCACTAACCACTGAGCTATCGCAGCTCCCAAAATGAACTGGTGACGCCCATAAAATTATGTGCTGTAATTTTGTAACAAGTATTTTATCAAGGATATGATAAAAATGGGTGTCTCCTCACTAATGAATCCATCATTTTTTAGAATGATTTTACCATTAAACACTCTCTCCAAGAGAGGCACCATGTATTAAGGTACGGACTCTCAAAAACTTTATAATAACAGCTGTTAAACTATATGCATCAATATTCAGATGAATTAGATTTCTTCTTTTCCTCCTCAAATTATGACTCATTCAGACTTGGATTCTGTAACAAAGTTTGCTGTCTGTTTCAGTTCTGTCGTACAGCGTATTTAAGATTTACATATTATGCTAAAACTAAAGAAAGAAACAAAAAAACCAAGTGAATTTATCAGTGAACTGCCTGTAATCAAACATATATTTATTACTAAGTATCATGCCTATTGTTATAGGTAATGTCATCTTTCCACTTTCTCAAAAAGTGGTTATCAATTCTGTAGTTGCATTCCTGTTTTGCATTTGTCAGATGTTTCCTTATCATTACATGACCAAAAAAAGTGTATATGCATGTGTGCCATGACCTCTTTTACAATGTCCTAATTACCACATTTATTTGTAAAACCACAAGTCTGCGGCCTTCCAAAAATGTTCTTACATATTGTTCAACAAGCAAACATATTCCAGCATTTTATAAAGAACAAAGAAATTAACTGTATAGTCTAAAATGAATAATGATGCAAGTCTAGACTTAAATTTTTTGACAGAATTGAATGCAGATTATGTCAGTACATATGTTTGTAAGTTCAAATAAACCTTCTAAACATAAAACATTAAATATAAATCTGTGAAATAATCTGCATTATTTGTAATAATCATGGATACATCACAAACTTACTCAACCATGACTTTGAAGTCTCCTTTAACAGTCGCAAGTAAGGTCGGCAGTCCTAGACAACATGGTACTAAATACAGCAGAGCTGGCTGAAATTGGAAAACAAAAACAGCAATGACCACATAATCACAAGAACATCCACAGCTGTTTATGACCAATGATCCAGTTATGTTGTTTATGACCGCCAATACGTTTTGCTAATGCATAGCGTTATTCGCTGTGTTTCCTGAGCCACAATGGATTGTCTGATGTCTGCCGATGACCAGTATATTTCCCTGTCATAGCAAAAAGGAAAACCTGCCAATTTCTTGAAAATTGACGATTTTTGTGTGTGTGCGTGCATTAAATGATGTATCAAACAGCAATGGAAACAAATTAAACACTCCGGGGTTGCCATAAGTGGAAGGTATACAGAAATGGATAATGTTAGAATGTGGAAAAATGTCAAATTTTTGTCCAGATGGTAGCAAATTTGTAGTCGAAAACACAGTCAACATGGTACTAAATACAGCAGAGCTGGCTGAAATGGGAAAACAAAAACAGCAATGACCACATAATCACAAGAACCTCCACAGCTGTTTATGACCAATGATCCAGTTATGTTGTTTATGACCGCCAATATGTTTGGTTTGATGTCTGCCGATGACCAGGATATTTCCCTGTCATAGCAAAAAGTAAAACCTGCCAATTTCTTGAAAATTGACGATTTTTGTGTGTATGCGTGCATTAAATGATGTATCAAACAGCAATGGAAACAAATTAAACACTCCGGGGTTGCCAAAAGTGGAAGGTATACAGAAAGGGATAATGTTAGAATGTGGAAAAATGTCAAATTTTTGTCCAGATGGTAGCAAATTTGTAGCCGAAAACAGACAGTCCATACATCTTGTCCTGTTCCACTAAACTCCATGGCCAGTCAAACTACATTAACTAAGAAAAATACAACAACTTTTATTATTTTAAGTTTTAAGGGCAGATTTGCTTATTTTGAAATCGAGTGTTACCTGAGCATGCTTGAAGAAATGCAAGATGAACATGGTTATCCCTAGACCCAGACAGTATGCAACAAATCCAGCATAGAAGTACACTGTGCTTTTCCTTTTCAGACTGAAATATTGAAATGGGTAAAGGTATAGTTTAATTACAAGATCATTAAGTTTTTTTGTTGTAACATCAAAAGTAAAATAAATATTGTTTACAGCTGGTTTGTAAAGTTAGTAAGCTAAGTTAGTCCAGTCAGCACTGGTACATATAAGTTTCATGTGCTGGATAAGTATATTTTTAATACACAAATACCTGTAAGTCTGTTAGAGGAACTTGATGCTACATGATGCAGGTCATAATTTCAATCATTTCTGTAATCATCATCATCATCATCATTGAGTGCTGTCTCCGCATACAAGGCTGGCTACCATGGAGTGCCATTCCGCTCTATCGCTTGCTTTGATGGCGCAGATTGTCATAAGCTGATTTGTCCATTTTTATGTTATTTGTCCATGTTAGTCTTGGTCTGCCCCTGCTACCTTGTATTTTCCTTCCAATATTACTTTTAGCAAGCTGTTGTGTCTGTTAACATGCCTCGAAAATCTCATTTGTCTTGTTCTAATTGTGTTTAGTAGTTCTCTTTTAATTTTTAGTTGTTTTAAAACTTCATAATTTGTTTTCTTTTCTTTCCATCCAATTCTACCTATTCTATAAATCCACATTTCAAATGTTTCAATTTTCTGTTCTGTTTTCTTGTCTAATGTCCATGTTTCTGCACCATACAAGAATATTGAGAAGATATAACATTTTGCTATTCTTAGTTTTAGCGCTGGTGTTATTTGTTTTGATGTTAGTATACTTTTCATGGCATTACAATTTCTGTAATAATTAATGTTTTACAATGGTGGCTTGTTCAAATGATCTGGTCAACCATCAAGCAAGCATGGAGGGAACAAAATTCTCCATCTTTAAACAGCAAAAAATTACTTTCCTTCAGTAATATTGTTTAGCTCTGTAGATAAGATACACCTTTACTTTACTTCTAATACAGTTATTTCCATCCCTTTGTAGTCAAACATACATATGTATCTCTCCCTTGTGTTAAGATTAAGTCCAGAAATGTGCAATATATGAGATGAAAACAGTCATTTATTGATGTCAGAAAAAACAAACATAAAATGACCAAGACCCTACCCTAACTTCTCACAATGGTTCCAGTGGCAGGTTACTACAAGTGTCCAGTGAACAAAGAGGTAAAGCAAACACACTCTTTTAAAATTGATGAAATAAAGTCTGATGTCCAGACAGACGTTTTGTAAATATCACAAGTTTTCTGCGAACCACATCACAGTGGCAGCATATGATTCAGAGTGTGTGGCGAAGAAGTATCAAGTCAATGGTTATAACTGTAAATCTACATGCTTTTTACAACTCTTTTAAAACATGTATAGATATTTGAACTCAATTCAAAGATAAGATAAAGTACGAGACTTGAATTGGCATCTTAGCACGTGAGTTTTCACCCATATGTGTTCAGCCGCCTATCCAGAAGTTTGGAGACTTTTGGATAGTGTCGCTTCAAACATCAAAACTCACAATGCAAGGCAGCATTACTCACTTTCCCAGAGTACTACTCTGGTTACCCATTTCTGTCAGCGGCTGGGTCAACTGTGGGAGTATTTTTTTTTCCAAGCACAATTCGCACTGTTTCCAGGAATCGAACACAGGTTGTCCGAAAGTCTGTAGCCCAGCTGGGTGGCTTTCCCAACTAGGCTACTGAGGCCCCCAAATTTAATTCAATTTAAAGAACTACTAATAAACTCTAATGGCTGTTACTAAGTTCTGTTATCTCTTCCAGAAAAACAACAGCTGTAGTTATCTAAAGTATACTTGAGTGATACATCACCAAACATATTCCTACTTTCAACATTGCACCTCCAACGATGTTAAACAGTGGTTGTTTTTTGTTATTGATATCTCACACATAGGCATGGATCAATGAATTTAGACTATTTGCCATAAATCAAAAGTATCTTGTTATCAGAACTATATCTGGTGCAGTCCAGGAGTTAGTGACATTTACACCCTTCCAGTACTGTCAGGGCTCATTATAAGTCCCAGTTTTTGGTGAGCTTCTCAACCATAGTAAGGAAGCCAATGCTCACTATTTTGTCAGTTTTCTTCTAAGTGGCCTTCAAGTTGGGTTTTTATTCAGTCCTGCTGTTTCTCATTTTGAGGATATGTGTGATTCTCCAGTTATTTCTTACTTCTCATCATGTGATGAGAAATACCCACCTTCTTTTCCTCATTAAAGAGATTTCTGGATGCACTGACATATCTCTTACTTATGGACCAGTCTTGGATTCAATCCAATGAACACTAACTGGAAACATTCAAAGCACTCTCATAAAGACTCTGAAAGTGTAAGAATGTCCAACACCAAATTTTATAAACAGAATACAATAGCTGTGTACAAATTGAGCAGCAACTCAGAAAAATGAACTATGAAAGCAGATGCAGGAGGAAAAAAAACACACAACATATATATGGAAGTGAAACATGGATAGCAGACAAACAAATAAAAAGATGATTTAGAGGTCATAGAGAGGGGATTTCTCAGAAGAATGTTGATAATTAATATGGACAGCTAAAAAGACCATAAAGGAAATTCTCAAAGAAGCCAATGCAAAAAATGGGAGCTCCTAAGAAGTACTAGAAAGAAACATTTTTTTGGGCACACCACGAGAAAAGGAAAGTTGCAATACTTGGTTACAAGTGGCAAATTAGAAGGAAAGAGAGATTGCAAATGACAAAGAGATCAGATACTCGACAGCTTGATGTTATGGCACGGAAAACAGTCAATAACAGAATTGATATGATGAAAACTGTGGATAGAGAGTAGTGGAATGACATGATCGCATACAACAACCAGTATGGCACATGATGAACATCAAGGATTAGAAGAAAGTTAATAACAACAAAATAGATGGACATAGCACTAGCAGCATGGTGGTAGTAGTAGGAAACTCTTTGTACAGAGCTTCGCAGCAGGAGGCAATCTGATCATCAGAAGTGCCTCCGTCGAGCAAGTGTCTTGGCCCTTTAGCTTCTTGACAGTGCAGGTAGTATTCTATAACGGAAATAAAGGGATTATGGGTTTGTTCAAAACCAAATCAAATTATGGGAATCTGACACAATAAACAACAAGGAAGTACAATGGCCCATTCACTTTTAAATGTTGCTGCTCTGTAAAGTAAGAGTGCTACCTTTATCACTGGAGAGACCTCCAGACATTTTTCTGACTCAAACACAAATCTTTTCAAATTTTGTATGAAAATGAAATGAAGAAGTAGAGTAAAATATACAAATCATAAACAGGACAAACAATGGATCAAATACCTCAGATCAAAGCGCAGCAGCAGTGCAATAAATATGCCAGGAATAACAATATCCCCCAGACCCAACATTGCAAAGTTCTTTGCGGCAAGACCATTTTCCAGCAAATCTTGTGGGAACACCACTAAAAAAAGATATAATTTGTTCAATAAACAAAATAACGAAAATTCAAAATATTGAATATTTTCACAATTTACAGGTAAATATAATTGATTATTTAGAAGAACACCAATCAACCCCACGATGGATGGCCATTTGAAAAAAAAAAGAATCAATGTACCACTGAAGCACAAAAAGCAGTCACATTGTAATACATCATTCACCCTCAGCAGTACCTAGTTATTTTATAGAGGTTCTGTAGCACTACTAATACTTATAACTGTTAATCCAGCTCATATTGTGCCAATAAGAGAAAAGATACCAGACAGCATAATAAGAGATTGGCTTGGCAGAATGTCAACAACAGAAATGATAATTAGCTGTCAAGACCGAAAGTTGGAAAGTTGTGGAGAGACATGGTACTTGATGCTGATGATTGTGCCAATGTTAATGTTCATACCTCTCTTCCCTCTTTCCCCCCCCCCCCCACCCCCCAAGCTCACATAATCAAAAGACTTCGAGCGCAGAAGAAAAATGTATGTCCATTACAATACATTAAATGGGTGAAGATGGCAGTCTTGGGACAGGAAGGTCTAGAGTTTGACTTCACCACTTGGGGAGTTTGTCAAAAATTGAACCCACAGTATCTTTGTGCTTTTACACTTACCTGGTCGCTGGTTAGGGGGATTTTATGCTTAGCCCTCTCAAAAAATGGTGGAAAAACAGGAGGTCCCAGGTGCATTCATAGAACCGTTGACAGTTTAAAGAGTAGGAAAAAAAATGACCACAGCCCCGGCTAAAAATGTCTACCTATCCATGCTGAAAATTAACGCATTGGGTCAAAGGCACAGGTATAGTGGCAATGCCATCAACTGGCAACACAACACAGCCAAGCCCACTTAACATGTGAAAAACAAGAAGAGGATAGATCTACCAATGATTCTGATGCAAGCAGCCAGCCACCAACCACTTTCACAAGGCATCTTACATACTGTAGGACATCTTGTGCACAATTCCCCAAAACAAAGTGCATACATTTGATTTAAGTTTGCCTTAACTTATGAGGTAAAAAGTATCTCCAAGCAATTTTTGACACAAGACAGGAGCATTGAGAATTTAATTTTGTTGATGGGGTATTTAGGTTAAAGTTGGGCCTAGTGCTCGCTTCCCATAAGCCTTTCAACCAACTCTTTTCAGCACGACCAACTCGAGGACATATTTCAAACCTCTGTTGTCATGCATGACAAGTGACAAGTTTTGCAAAAACTTCATGAAATAAGTCTTATACAATTATATAAAAGTGAAGTGCAATGAAATGAATTGCTAAAGATAAATGTAAAATGTTCAGTAATTTTACAGTAGCAAGCACACTAACCAATAAAACTGAAAGTCGAATCAACAGACTTTTTATCAAATTGATGATTAGAATTTAGGAGGAAAGATAGAAGCTGGAAGGCCAAAGAATATCTTGTATTTTAATTTGCAGAATTTATGAGAAAAGCAACGAACAACAATTTATTAGAGGGCAGCTATTATCTTTATTGTCTTCATCACCACTATATTTAGACAATGATCATTCTGATCTTTTGCCTGATAATGCAGAGAGATCTGAGTGCCAAAAACATTAAACAAAGAGAGCTAAATAGCATAACATGTAATACTGCCAGAAACACACGCATCTCTAAATTTAACTTTAGTATTAATAATTCCATTTAGATTTAAGCTTTCTTAAATGCACTGCCAATAACATAAAGTAGAAAACCATTAAAATAAGCATTAAAATCACAAAAATAAATTGATATAAAAGAAAACTGTAGAAATGTGGCATAAAATTTCAACAAACTTACACTTAATTGGAGCTTCAAAGGATTTGGCAACAGTCACCATCACATTGGTACCAAAAACCTACAGAATTATATAATATAACAGTTTATGATTATAGAGAATCAAATGTAGACTGAATATTACATAATGACTAAAGTTATAAATATAACCACAAGCATATAGTGTATGGACAAAACTGTCAGCAAAAATCTACCCACACTGGTTGATCCCAGGTAGTGGTAGGGAGTTTATGCATGTCAGTCAGGGGTTTCCTTGGAGATTCTCTATATTTCACGGGGGAAAACCAAAGCCCTTATGGATTTATCTGCTGTGCAGTGATGAGATCCCACCATAACATAAGTGCATACTTTATATGTAATGAAAGTTTTTATAAATAACTATATATTGTTAACATACAAGGTTTAAAATTAAAAATAGCTCTACAGTGACATACAAAATAAGAAAAGAAAGAATCTCATTACACCCAAGTGTATATGGTGTTAGTAACAGTTAGCCCCGACATAAGCCCCTGTTTTAGGCAAGCTTCTTAATCTTAGTATCATGACAGTTGTTGCCTGTTGACTCAGCCTCACTTAACAATGTTCTACTAATTGCCTCTAACTTGTGGACTTGTTTTGTGATTCTCTTGTTATTTCTTCACATGGCCAAAATATACCCCCCACCTCTTTCTAATTAATAATACGATTGTCTGTCATTTCTCCACAAGTGTACATAATATATATATATCCATTTAATGTCTTTTAAGGACAGACAGCAAAAGAATAATAGCTATCAAATGCAGAAGAACAAGTACTCCAGCTGTCAAACAGTGACAAGGTAAGGACAGTTATTGACAGCCAAGTTATACTATGAGACTAATATTACCATTGCTTGACTTACCCAGAATATATCATATATGAATAGCCCTCCCAGCAGTATGCAGCCAGTGCTCACCCTATTCAAAGACAGCAACTCAACACCATTAATAGCAAATGCGATACCAAAGAGGTTGTTGGCTAGCCAATGCTGTAGAGGAAACATGAAGTTAAGAATGAATCACTACAAATTCTTTGTTCCTGGTTTTCACTCAATGACTACTAAAGGAATTGATTTGACCTCTTTATCATCCGTCCTTAAAAGGACACTTAGTGGGAGTAGATGAACTGTGTTGAGGTTTGCATTAAAACTGTGATATTTGTGCCTGTCAGCACAACTCATCAGACTTCAGCACTGCATTTTTGAGAGCCAAGTTGCCCTCCCTCTGTAATCCCTACTTGCTTGGCCAGACTAGACTGGTTAGCCTGTTTTAAAAAGCACCAAGAAGAAGTGGAGTGGATCTGGATGGTTCTGATTTACTGATTCTGGAGCATATCATCAGCTATGAGTCGCTGACAGCTTCCAGATCTATTGCTACACCCTGCCTCAAATAATTACAATATTAACTGAAGGCTGAACTCTTTAATTTGTGAATATAATTTAAAATACACAAACATAACCTATATTTTAAAATAGGAAAAATTACAGGCTACCATTTTAAATTTAGCTGTCATAACTTTAAAAATAGCCCCTTTGTAATGTAGACAGCAATCCCAGCACCTTTTCCATGCCTCAAGGGATCCATGAAAATGTTTTCACAGAAGACTAAAACGTCGCCTGTGATCTCAATATGACATCCTCTATAATGTTATCACATCATTATCTATGTTATCAAAGAAGCACCCCTTCAACATCAGTTTGGGGAACAATGCAAAGTTATGAAAATGGAAGGAGCGGGACCACTTGCATGTTGTTATCTATTTAACAAATTGCATTGTTCCAAGACAATATCATGGACAATAGGACAACAAACAAGAAAATCACTGGAGCCTGTAGAAATGTGGTTTTACAGAAGAATGTTGAGAGTACCATGGACAGCTAAGAAGAGTAATGAAGATGTTCTGAGAGAGGTCAAAGCAAAAAGAGAGCTAATTTCCAATATTAGGAAGAAACAATCATCATTTTTTGGCCATGTAATGAGAAGAGAACAACTGGAATATATTGTAACAACTGGAAAAATTGAGGGACGAAGAGATAGAGGGAAGCAAAGAGAAAAAATAACAGACAGCTTAAGAGAATGGCTTGACAGAAGGTCAACAACAGAAATTATAAATAGCTGCTGAAATCGAAAGTTGTGGAGAGACATGATCACCTACGCCAGTAGGCCCGGTACTTGATGATGATGATTGTTCCAAGTGAGGTGTGGCGTGTTGCTGTGATTCAACAGTTAAATGCTTGCACCACAGTTCTGATCTGTTTCATCATATATCTTCTCTCAAGCACCTCAAAACAAAGCAACAGAACTCGGTGTTGAAAGATAAAATAGAAGAGTGTGCATTTTTTTGTGTGCACTTCAGCCGAATATGCATCAAAATTAACACTTAATCAAACATGAACATCTGTACAAAGGATATAACAAAAATGAAAGATGAACCAAAATTATAGCCAATTAATAATGTGTTCTACATGATTTACCTTCTGCCACAAGTACCAGACACCAATGACTCCACAAAATGCCAGGCTAACCAAGTCCTTCCTGTCAAATTCATAATTCATCACATCTGAAACAGGATAAAAACATTAATTTTAATTTATCACATATGAAGCAGGATAAGAAACATTATTACACCTGAAGCACTATAAAAAAACATAATTCATTACATCTGAACATTATTTCAAAAAACATTAATTCATCACATCTAAAACAGAGAGGACTATTTTACCTGCTAATGATTAATTACACCCAAAATTATGCAAGTATGTAAATCAGATTCACAAACAATGTATAGGCAATATGGATAAAGTAAAATACAAATGTTAGCTGGTATCATCCAAAAATCTTGTTTGCTTACCTTCCTTCTTTTCCCCTCTACCTTGTGAGAGAATGAAGTGGTACTCCATATTAGGAAATGAAGATACCAGAAGTCTGCTAATAATGGGCCTGAGAAATTGCAAATGCAGCAAATGTTTGTTAACACTGTTTAGCATACACTCACAGACAAATAATGGAATCTATGACGCATTTTATACTAATTCTAAATATTGTATGTTGCCAGATGTTCGGTATGAAGTCATGAACACTATTTTCAATGACATTTTAAATATGAGCACAAATGTTTGCAATACTTTCTCTGATATTCCAATGGAAGATCTGATAAAGTAAATGTACAAGACATGAATCGGTGCCTTAGCATGCAAGTTTTCACCCATATGTGCACTGCAGCCTATCAAGAAGTGTTCGGAGACCTTTGGACAGTGTCGCTTCAAGCATCAGAACTCACGATGCAAGGTGGCATTCATCACCTCCCCAGACTCTTATACCATGGTATCCATTTCTGCCAGCAGCTGGGCCGACCACGCGAATATTTTTTTTTTTCCAACCAAGAGTACAACTCACACTGCTTCCAGCTGGAATCAAACATGTGTTGTCAGAATGTCAGTAGCCTAGTCGGGTGGTTTTCCCAACTAAGCTACAGAGGCCCTCAAGATTCTGATAATAAGACAATAAACATCAGCAATGTTGAGCTGCCTGGAGCAGCTGTGCACATGTGCATGGAGCTGAGGTGCCAATTTTGAATACATGTGACATGGGGTTGATTGTATCCTCTTCTCAGATTTATAGTGATAGCTTCTTCCAATTTATTCATATCATGGCAGTATTGTTTACTAAACCACCTGGTTTAGTAGTGAAAGGGGTTAAATAATCACAAACAATAACAGATACATATTTTGTAAAATTGGCTAAAACAAACAAATATACTCTACAAACTATGGATAATAACTACTTACCCAGCTATGTGAGTCAGTGCCAACACACCCAGGAAGAAAAAGTATGTTGTTAACAGCAGATTAATGTGCTCTTTGGAGAATATCTGAAAATGTAAATAAATTATGATTTATAAGTGAGCATAATGAAATAATCTCACTTTAACCCTAGATTATGAAACATACCTGTGGGTCACGTTTTCATGATACCGTTGTAGAAATTACTACCACTTAATTGTTACATTTGGAGTTCCAAAAATAATATTTTCTTTGAACTGTTGCTACACACCTATGTGTTTACCTAAGCAGAGACACGGGAATTGGATACTGTAAGCATTTCCTGGGTTATGTTAGATATAAGGCCTGAAATTCAAACACATGACAATGTGACTACCAGCAGAGCCCTGCCAGCGTCCGAGGAGATCTCCCCCATCATTAGAAGAAAAGAAAGAATGATATATATATATGCGTTTCTTGAAAATTGGAAAAATTATTTGGAAAAAAATGTTTTTACGAGAAGTTTTTACGATACCGTCAGAATTTTATGACAAACTTGTAATGGAGGGTCAATACAGCAAAAGTATATAAGAGCGTATAAAAGAAGGAATGTATTATCATAATAATTACACTGAAGATTATTTACTTTCAAATGGATAATTTAAATTGCTAAAATATCAGTAACAATCATTTAATTTACATAGAGGCAATGTTTTTCTGTTTGGGGTTGGAAGGCAATTTAACCTAACAATAAAGTACTGATACTGATTTAAGCCTACTGATAAAAAAAAAAAAAAAAAAATCTGACTACTCAAGTGTCTTGTCTTCCTGTTATTTTCTTGAAGCCTTGCAAACCCCACAGACTTATAGTTTTCTTGTGTTATGTAAATTCTAGATGACCAATCAAAATTTTCAAATTAATATAATGTTTGGCAATAATAGGAAAAAAAATATTGTATAATGTTATGTTTAAAAAAAAAATAAACAGATGGAAAAATAAATTGAAGAAGCACTAAGTTTGAGAGGAGAATTATTTCAGAAGTTAATGTAATTAAACATGAAGAAATAAATAAAATAAATATTTAGTAAATGAATTATATATAACTAAAATTATGCAGCAATAAAGTAAGATAAATGCTGAGATTGAGACAAGAAATATAAACCAGATATCGACAAGCATAGACTGATAGCATGTGCAGGTGAGATGCTGCAGAGAGTTGAAGAGAAAACTAGAAATGTTAAGCTGAAGTCTGATTAGTGCTGAGTAGTTCAAGTGGCAGACAACTTGAATCATCTGTGCAACAGTTTTTAAATATCTCGGCATGAGTTTCTAGAAATTCCCAGAACCACCAAGAGTTAGTTTTGATAATTATTGAGAGAGTGCAGAGCAAGATAGTCTGGTTACTAGAAAGTTCCAGATTATTCTGTTAAACAGTGTGGGACTCAGGGCCACCAGATCTTCACACCACAGCAACATCAATTTTTTTTGTTAGTGAACATTTCTATTTAGATGTCCATGGAGTTAAAATTAAACTCTGCAAAGTTTTAAGTATTATTTTTAAATTAGGATTTGAATGAAAACATGAAGATTCATATTCCCTATCACTACTAAGAACTATGTATTAAATCATTACAAAATTAGTAAGTAAAAACTATGAACAGAAATGAAAGCTAAAATTATAGGCAGAAGAATTATTGTAAAATGGTAGTGGTTCACCTACTATTGACGGAAGTAAATGAATAATATGCTACTCTACCAGGAACAGGACAAAAGAAAGAGCCCCTGAATACCCTGTGGCATCTTGGGAATATAGTTTTAGTCCCCATATTGTTTGCTGGAGTAAACCATGTGGAAATAATCAACATGAGAAACTAAACTTTGATGGCAAGGATCTGAGAAACATAAAACATGTATTAGCAACAAACAGCAGCCGAATAGGACAGTTCCAATACACAGAACAAAGAGTCAGACTTGTGTTCTGTCGCTGGATTTGTTCTCACTTTGCAGTAAAAATATTATGAGATTGAAGTCAACAGCCACAACAAAAACAATCTGTAATATGCAGATAACAGTCTTATTAGCAGAGACGAAGAATGGTACTACAATAAATGATAGATATAATAGTGAAAGAAAGCAACAAGAAAGGTCTCAGTCTGAATAGTAAGAAAACAGAAGTAATGGTCATATAGAAGAAACAATCATCATGCAACAATAAAAATAAAAGGGACAAATCTGAAACAAGTGCAACCAGTCAAATACTTAGGCACAATAATAACAATTAACATCAGATGAAAGATGCGCCACATAAATAAAAAGCAGAATAGTACAGACCAAAGTAGCATTTCAGAAAATTAAAAACATCCTTTTCAAAAAGTCTATGTTAATAGAAGTGGGAAAGAGAGTTCATCGGTGTTATATAAAGACAAATCTGACCATGGAAATGAATCAGGGACAGTAAACAAACAAGTGAAAAGATTATTAGAGGCCACAGAAATGGGATTTCTCAGAAGAATGTTAAGAGTTCCACAGACAGCAAAAATTGACCAACTATGAAATTCTCTAAGCAGCCAACACAAAACGAGAGGTAATAAATATCTGAAAGAAACATTTGGACATTTTTTTAAGACACATAATGGAAAGGGGAAAGTGGGAATATTTGGTTACAACTGACAAAATACAGCAGGGAAACAGAGAGATAGCAGATGACAAAGAGAGAAGAAACTAGATACCTTTGTCTCATGGCACAGAACAAAGTCAACAAAAGAACTGGTATGATGCACTGTGGACAGAAAATTGTGGAATAATATCACTTAGGGGAGCCGCGATAGCTCAGTGGTTAGTGAACTGGACTACAAAGGACAAGGGGTAGGGTTTGATCCCAACCAACGGCTTCCGGGTTCACCCAGCCTTAAATGGGTACCGGATTTTTTCTGGGAAAGTAAAGTCGCGCGAGCGTAATACTGACCACATTACCCCAAAAATCATGTGCCGAATGTCTGTAAAATTTATGGTCACTAACGCCATATTCCCTATACGCCACTTGGCATGACGGGGGTACTTTACTCTTTTTTATGATCACTTAGGACAACCAGTATGGCACATGATGATGAAACTAAAAATTACCAGTCAAGACTGAACCTGACCTCTTGCATTCAGTAAACCAGTCCATTAAAACTGCTGAAGGGGAATAGATGCCATATGATGTATAGTAAAAAAAAAAAGTAAAGTACCCCCGTCACGCCAAGTGGCGTATAGGGAAATATGGTGTTAGTGACCCTATATTTTACAGACCTTCAGCACAAGATTTTTGGGGTAATGTGGTCAGTATTACGCCCATGCTGCTTTACTTTCCCAGAAAAAAATATATGATGTATAGATTAAGATTTTTGACCCTAAATTATGATGTTAATCTGTGACTCACTTGTTTATGACACTATAGTAAAAATTACTACCACTTAATTGCAATATGAGTTCTAAAAGTAGTGAATTCTTTGAACTTTTTGATACGCAGCTGTATGTTTACACTAGGACAAACAGGAAATTTAGATTTCCTGTCTCAGGTTGATTTATGGCATGAAATTGACCTTTGGAGTTGGACATGTTACAATGTCTATTGGTATGGACACAGTAAGCTCATCAGTATGATCGGCTATCTCATAGCGTTATTCACTGCATTTCCTGAGTTACAAATTTGTTCAATTGTTGTTCAATGTTGGCCGTCGACCAATGAAATTACTCTGGTCCAAAAAAAAAAAAAATCAACCAGTTTCTTGAAAATTTGTGAATTTTGTTTTCACATTATAAGAGATCATATCTCGTGAAATGAGAAAAAAAATAATCCAACAACAATGGAAACAAATCTAACACTCTGGGGGTGGGTGGTAGTGGTGGTGTGTGTGTCTGTCACCAGAAGTGGTAATTAGGAAGGTATGGGGGAGGGGAGATATTTGAACATGGCAAACTGGCAAGAATTTGTCATTTGATCTCGTAAATTATTGCTACAATATACCAATCTAGGGCTAAGCCCACTAATGGGAAAAAACCTTAATTTTATCAGGAATAGAATCTACAAATTAACTGCAAAAAAATGAATCCAATCTAATCAGCCACCTGCTCCTTTAGAGTGGCATGTGAAATTATCTCAGCATAAAGCAAATTGTAAAACAGATGAAATGTGTACATCATTAAAGTTTTTTTTTACTTCTCTGATAACAATGTTGACAAAAACAAATTTAAATTTGCACAAAACTGCTTTTGGATAAATCTTAAAAGTTTGCATTTTAACAAGCTCATGAGATTTAATATTTATAACAGATGTGTTAATTCTTACTCTACAAGCTAAAAATTCAAGTTTTTATAACCATAGAGAGTAAAAAAAAAAAATAAAAAATTGGGGCATGAGTGTATATCACAACATATCAATTTTTTAACCATAATAATTACTGATGTATAATGTATCAACATTTGTAGAATTGAATAAACTTTATATTAAAAAAAGTATTTAAAAACATATTTTTTCAAGAAAAGTGCAAAAATTATATGACTGGCCTAATAAAGAAAACTGCTAAAAAAAAAATATAAGAAAACAAAAACTGCAATTGAAATAATACTCACAGATTTATACATGTCTGAAGCTCCAGAAGAGTTGTTTATTGCAAAATATATCCAAATTTATTTTAAAAAATTGTGATGTTTTATTGTTGACACTTACAAATATTTGTCACTGTAATTAAAAACAAAATGTTGAAGTCACTTGATAATTTGGGTGATGAAAAAAAGGAAACATTCACTTCTTGAACAAAAGAAGACTTCTACTTGACTAACATTGAATATTATATCTGTTCATGATATTCATTATTTGGAAAAACAATTAACAGACGGAAGCAGGTATGGACGATTTGTGCAACCTGCATATGAAAATAAGCACACATCTATTTCTAGAGCTAGATGAAGGAATAGGCAATGTCCCGTCATCTCTAGTACCAATGCAGTAATGATCAAGGTCATCGTGATCACGAAATGAAAAATCTGAATCTAAATTTTCATCTATGCTGATGATAATACATCATCTACATTTTTAACAGCAATCCGTGGTGGAATAAATTGTGCAACATGTTCAGCTAAAAATTGTTGCTTGTATTCATAAGGAAACCATTTTCTTACTGATGAAAATTTACTTACATGAAAAAACATGATGATTAATGATTAAAGACTAATTTCCCTTCATTTGATATTAGACAAATGGTATTTGATGGATATGCTTTTTGCTTCTGAAATTAAATGAATGATACAGTAAGAGTTTTAATTTCCATCAACATCTACCTAGAGCCATAAGTTGTGGCCCAACTATAAACCTACACCCAGACACCATTGTGACCAATGCACATGTGGTAATTATGGTAGTGATCTATGGAGCTTCAGTTGAAACAACTTATAAAAGGACACTTCATGTTTTAATTGTTGTCTTCTTTAAGGCGTGTTCCAACAGCAATGAGGTGAAGGTGCTAGCCTAGCCCCCCCCCCCCCCCCCAATGTTCAAATATCTGGCTAAAGTCTCGTGATAATTCAGCCTTCTTCTACCACCCCTCTCCCCCAATTAGCTCCTAATCTCATGGTAGGTAAAATTGAGCTTTTATAAAAGCCCATATGTTGAAATGGAACACATAAAAGAATTCTAAGCTGTTAAAAATCTAAAATAAATAGACTGTTTTGATGCTGTCCACAAAAGTTCAACAAGAGTCAAATTAAACCATTGTTAACTTTAAAAAACAAAAGAAAGACCACCAGCTTTCTTAAATTGCAGTACAGTTCCTCAGATGCTATGGGTGTATATGCTGTGCCAAATCTTCCATAAAATCAAGCAAGAGATCAGATTGTTAATAGACACTAGATGCTGGTTCTATATACATAAAAAAAACAAGATCTTACTGTAATTTTCTTGCAAAGTTAAAATGCTAATAATTAACAGGCTGCAGCTAATAGAAATCAATAAATGAATTTTAACAGCTTTTTTTTATTTAACACCACATAATCATTCTTCAGGACTTCTGTCAATTCTAACTCCAAAATGATTGTACTGTAAGTTTTGCTAACAAGCAATAATAATAATGGGAGTTGTCTCACTTGAGCACAAATGGTGGAGGTGGACAGAACTTCGACAAACAGCTGTAGAGGTGAAAGGAAGGAGCTGTCAAGAAGTGAAGATGTCACCATCAGGCCCCAAGGATGATAGCATGATAATGGAAAGATTTGTATTGAGAGAAGTAGTGAACATTGTGTTTAGAATTTATGTGTGCTTAGTGAGAAATGACTAGTTAGCAAAGCCATAGAAATGTTATCAGCAAAGAAAGTAGTGGTTTTAGGTTATGTGAAATAGACTTTATTACTAGAGAGATAAGCCTAGTTAAGTGAACAGTAGAGAGATAAAAGTGTATAGAACACCTATGCCTTAATTGCTGTCAGATATCTTTAGAATTATATATCTATTTGATGTAAGTCTGGACAATTAGTGATGTATTAAATATAATATTAACAAACTATATCTCAAGTCATATATTATGGAAGAAAGTAGTCAGAGAGATAGTTAATACATTAGTCCACAATATTTATATTTTCCATTAAGTGCAATAATACCCACTAGATCACAAGGCATTAAGATTCAGTCACACATCAAACAGTCAAGCACTAAAACAATAACAGCAGGGAAGACTGTGTACAACTTCCTGGGCAAGTTATGAATGAGTCCATTGTATGAAAGCTACCTCACATAAAGCCTGTAACCCAGAGGCTGTGTGTGTAGAGGGCAGATAAAAAAGAGATAGTCTCTTGAACAGTTTGACTCAAGGATAATTTCTTAAGAACAATCCATTGGAGTATTATATCATTAATAATAATATATTCAGTAGCCATAAAAAAACTGGAAATAAATTGGGAATGTTTCAACAAATAAAACAGGATGTTAGGCAAGGTCATGTGCCAGATTTATTTAATATACATGGTGAAATTATTTTAAGATCCATAAGGAACATGCCTGGAATAACAATTGAAGGTCATAATATAAATAACCTTAGGTATGCTGATGATACAGTCTCAATCACTAAGAATGAAAATGAGTTACAAGAAATATTGGACATTTTAGTGAAAGAAAGCAAAAATAAAGGATTCAGCCTAATAGCAAGCACAACAGAGACAAGTAAAACAATAATAAAACAGGTAAATGAATTTAAATATCTGGGAACAATATTAACCTCAGATGGTAGATGTACAACTGAGGTGAGATGCAGAATAGCTCAGGCAAAAGCAGCTTTACAAAAAATAAAGAAGATACTGTGCAATCTATTTTTGACAATAGAAACAAGAAAAAGTGGTCTTAAATGTTATGTAGAGCTAATCTTAACATATGGATGTGAGTCATGGATAATAGGACAACAGATGAATGTTGAGAATACCATGGACAGCTAAGAAGAGTAATGAAAATTTCTGAAAGAGACCAAAGCAAAAGGAGAGCTAATTTCCAATATTAAGAAGAAAGAATCATCATTTTTTGGCCATGTAATGAGAAGAGAACAGCTTAAATATATTGTGACAGCTAGGAAAATTAAGGGATGAAGAGATAGAGGGAAGCAAAGATAAAAGATACCACACAGCTTAAGAGAATGGTGGATGGCTTGACAGAAGGTTAACAATGGAAAAGATAAATAACTGTTGAGATCAAAAGTTGTGGAGAGGCATGATCACATATGCCAGTAGGCACGGTATTTCTTGGTGATGATGAATGAAAAATGTATGTTATAATTGTGTACATATGCATTGGTGCGGGGGCAGCGGTGTGTGTAAAAAAAGTAAAGTACCCCCGTCACGCGAAGTGGCGTATAGGGAAATATGGTGTTAGTGACCCTATATTTTACAGACACATGATTTTTGGGGTAATGTGGTCGGTATTACAGCGGTGTGTGTGTGTAAATTAATTAATGTAGTGTGTACTAATTAATTTCATTATACTAGATGTAAAAACAATATAGTATGATTCTTATATTTTTCTCTTACTAAAAAGATCATAATAAACAGACGGAGGTTAAATAAAAAATGTATATAATAAACACCATTTAAAAAACCCCTTTATAACAGGTTCCAAGAACAGAGGCTGGGGAAAGTGTGTATAAAGATATTTAAGAACAAAAATACCATTGACTCTACCAGGAATCAAATCCAAATCAGCATGAGTGAGAGAACGCTCAGTCCAGTCCAATGGGGTGTTATACAAGTCCTTGTGAAACAGTGTAGCTGAGATCAACTCAGGTTACTTGAATACTTGGCATACACCACGTGACAGTATATTATTTCTAACATAACAGAGACCCAAGGCAAATGTAAGCAAACAATAGTCTAGAGAGAAGTGATTGGTTATTCAACAAATAGTTCCTTCCTTTTATCTAACTGCTTGTGGCAGTAGTGTAATTATCTGGCCTTCACTAGTTGTATAGCTTGAGATGTTATGCTGAATTTACTTAATGTCTCTCTAAATCTATGCATCTCTTTCTGGGTTTCCTTTTTGCACTATAACCTGATGTTTCCAAGTCACATGCACAAGATACAGGCTGGTTAGGTTTCATTCTGTCTGTTGCCCAAACCATTTTATTCTTTGTTGTTAAGCAGTTAGCATATAGCATCACCCAAACAGTATTTCATCACCAGATGTACATATTAGTTTGATCAAATGTGTTTAACACAAAAGACATGATGACCTCCAATTTTATAAATGAAATCTGGAATTACCAACTAAACTGACTGGATTCAAAGGCAGAGTCGTCAAAGATTGTGACAAGTGACTGGCAGACAGATGCAGACAATAAATAGAGTAGATCAGGAAGTTTTGCGTAGACTTAAGGCCTCCAGAGTAGAGTGGTTTTGGTAGTGGCTAGTGCCAGAGAACTCACAACCCAATCCCTCTACAACCTCTTAAAGATGATAGAAGGGGGTGGTCAAGAACAATGAAGACTATTGCTGAGTCAGCCGAAAGAGCACTGCGCTGGCGGTGGCAGAATCGTGACAGACCAACAGTCAAATAATATTATGTCCAGACCAGACGATCGGACGACCATTTTACATCTTGACCACTTATTGCTCCCACATAAGTCAACAGAGTAGGGATATTCAGAATAGGGCCCGAGATGAAGTGATAAGAAGTTATGTAATCAACCGGAGGTAAGCATCAGACCAGGTGTTTGTGGTGACGGCAGTCCAAACAATAAGTCCTCAAACAACAGGAAGGCCAGACAACTAGGCATTAATTTTCATCCACAACTTCCAAATTCCCATGGAAGTCCATAGACACTGACGGGTCTATAGAATTGCATTGAAAATAGTAGCCAAGTTATTTCGATTGGAAAGCGCAGCAACGTGCTAGGATAAACCAAGACAGGTAAGTAGTAAAGTAAGGTACCCCCATCACGCCAAGTGGCGTATAGGGAATATGGTGTTAGTGACCATAAATTTTACAGACCTTCGGCACATGATTTTTGGGGTAATGTGGTTGGTATTACGCCCGTGCCGCTTTACTTTCCCAGAAAAAAAATCCGGTACCCATTAAAGGCTGGGTGAACCGGAAGCCGTCGGTTGGGATCGAACCCTACCTCTTGTCCTTTGTAGTCCAGTTCACTAACCACTGAGCTATTGCGACTCCCCAAGACAGGTAAGTTAAACTATTTTTGAGTGTTTTGCTTATTAAGTGTAGCTATTTTTTGCCAAACATACGATGTATGCCTTAGGTTAGGTTAGTTAAACTATTTTCGAGTGTTTTATGTATTAAGTGGTAGTTATTTTGTGCCGAACATACTGCGTAAGCCTTAGGTTAGGTTAGTGCTCTTTTTGCCTCCAGAGTTATTTCCTTGTTGGACAATAGTGGTGATAACTGTCCGATGATTTGACAAGCTTTGTTGCATCTTGATTCTATCTCTGCTGTTTGAGAATTATCGTTTGTCATTAGACTTCCTAGGTATTTGAATTCCTCTACTAGTTTTAGTTGTCTGCCTTCTATAGTTATGTTGATGTTCTGTTTATTTTTGGCAACATTCATGACGTCTGTTTGTTGATGTTGATTTTCATGTTGTATTTTGTGCCTGAGATGTTGAGTTTGTTTAAGTGTTCTTGTAGGTCTTCTAATGTTTCATGTATTGTTGATCGTCTGCAAATAGAAGCTTGTTGGTCTCCTCTGTCTCTGATGGGGTGACTAGCTTGCATATATGTTCCATGTATGTAATAAACAGTATGGGGGATAGTACACACCCCTGTCTTACACCTGATCTAACTTTGTTCTGATCTAACAGTGGTCTGTGTAGCCTGCTACTGTTCTGACCCTGCAACTGCTGTTGACGCAGAGACTTTTAATAAGGTTGGTTAGATGTTGGCTTACTCCATATGTTGATAGTATCTCCCACAGTTGTTCTCTTTTTATCTGTCTGAATGATCTGTCATCTAATTAATTTATATGTTGCCATGTTATGGTTACACTAAGGCAAGAAAGACTCATTTAACCCTAGATTATGATACCGTAGTAAAAATACAGCATCAAAACACATATTCCTCTAAATTTGACATTTTTCTGTGCTCAAACTCTCCATTTACCTTCCTGTTACCACATCTACGGCCCCTGAGTGTTTAATTTGTTTCAAATGTTGTTGGATTGAATTAATTCATTTTTTTTTAGACTGTGAGATACATTGTTTAATGTGGAAAAAATCATACATTTTCAACAGAGGTTTCCTGTGACCAGGGAAATTTCTTTTGTTGTTAGAAGACATCAAACAACCCTTTGTAACTTGGGAAACACAGCAAATAATGCTATGTGGTAGCAGAATACACTGACGGAGATTGTACCGATAGACATTGTAACCATGCCCAGCCCAAGAGGTGACTCAGGTCATTAATCAACCTGAGGATGGAATTTTGAGTCCTGTGTTTTGTCTAGTGTGAACACATGGAAGCATGTCAAAAGTTAAGAGAAATTACTATTTTTACAGCACCCAAATTACATTTAAGTGGTAGTAAATTGTAACCAGGAGAGATACAGTTATACTAGTTATATAGTATTTGGTTATGCACACACACTGATTTGAACAAGACCACACAATGCATTGTGTATCTATAATAATTATAAGACAGGAACACAAAACCAGGTGCCAACACCAAAACACCTGGCCATTCTTGAACATTTTTTACATATGACACCAAAAATGAAAAAGTAGCAGAAATATATAATTATACATGCAATCAAAAATATATAATTAATTACTTCATATGCAAATTTGTGTTGGAAAATGGGTTCATCTGAATGTGGTTTAACCCAATTTTCACCCTCGTCTAATACAGATTAGATTTTTCAACATAAAACATTAAAATAAATAGAAACAACATATAAAACCAGCAATAAACCTGACCTGGAATACAAGATAAATTCCAAATAAAGCACAGCTTGCTATAATGGGAAACATGGCAGCATCTTTATGTGACATGGTCTCTGGTTTCTCCCCAGATTCCTGCAGAGGGATATTTTAAAAATATACACGTACACACATATAAAAGTATAAATTTTAACATAAATTATTTCTATAAAATAAATTCAAGACCAGTGAAAAAATAAGAGACATGAAAATGCAACGGTCTTATCTACAATTTAGAAGAAAGGGCTTACATACTTAAAAACAAAACTTAGTTACATTAATTTCTATCTATCTATCTATCTATTGACCTTTCGAGCCGTAACCGGCCCATAGGGCGTAGACCAAGATACTCCTTCTCTTATCTAAATTTTTGTTCTAGCAGTTTTCAATTCTTTTAAAGATATTTTATCAAATCTCACCATTTGTCTCTGTTCTGTGCAAGCAGCTCTATCTCACTGAGGGAGCCGATTCCTGCTGCTTTTGCCTCTCTCAGCAATGTTCTTCTCAGTGTCTCTCTGGGTCTTCCTCTTTTTCTCTTACCTGTTGTTTCCCACATGAGGGCTTGCTTTGCTATTCAGTTATTATCTCTTCTCATCACATGTCCAACATATGACCATCGTCTTTTCTTTATTACTGAAGATATTAGTGGTTGATTGGCGATTTCTCTATTCCTCATTTGTTTTGAATTCGTTCCACACTATACCAAGTATTTTCCTTAGACATTTATTTTCGAATGCGTTCAACTTTGTTTCTATATCTCTTGTTGTTTTCCAGCATTCACACGCCCACGTAAGGGTTGATAGTACATTTGATTTAAATAGTCTAAGTTTTGTGTTTTGCTGATGAGTTTTGATTTCCACAACATTTCAATGATTCTGAAAGACATTGCTGCTTTAGTAGCTATTCTGATTCTAATTTCTTTGCTTGTATCCCCTTCTCGATCAATGTGACTTCCAAGATAGATAAAGTGATCGATCTCTTCCACTGGTTTGCTTTCCATGTATATTTTGCCGTCTGTTGGAATTAAGCTTTTCATGACCTAAGTCTTTTCATGATTAATCTCAAACCCAATTTTGCTGGCTATTGATGATAGTTCATTTGTGTTTTCTTGCATCGTTTTTATCTGACTGCTGATGAGAACTATGTCATCAGCAAAGTCGAGGTCCTCCAAATGGTCTTCTTGAATCCATTCGATGCCTTTATTACCAGTGCAGAATTTCTTCATTATGAAGTCCATAACAACTCCAAATAACAAGGGTGATAAAATACATCCTCGTTTAACCCCAGTTTCTATTGGGAAACATTCGCTCAGTCCCTCTGGAATACTGTCAAATGCTCTTTTGAAGTCAATGAAGTTAAGTACAAAAGGTTTTGCTTCTCAATGTGTTCCTCCAATATAAGTTGTAGTGTAAAAATGTGGTAAAGGCAGTAAATTAACTTACTAAACTAAAATTAATTTACTGATATTATCATAAAGTACTCAAATTTATACAAATTCAACTCAGTTAAATTACAATTGAGAGAGTGTTCAGTGTAGTGTAATAATAACAAAAACTGAACACTAACTAATAATAAATTTTATAAATGAGCAGAAGAAATGGTATTCAAAATTCAATGGCATATTAAAAATAAGATGTGTCAAAATAAGTGTCACCACTTTCAAATTCATGACTGCCTAAGATAGGGTGACCATTTTTTCCCATGGTTTCCGGGGACATTTGTCATATTTTTTACATTTCAGAGGATTTTTTTGCTTATTTCTGAGACTGTCCCACAAAATCGGGGACAAACTATATGTGTGTGTGTGTGAGTGCGTGTATACATATATATATATTTATTTATATATATATTTATAATATGTGTGGGTGGGTGTGTGACTGTGTGCGCAAGAAATTTTGTAGATGCAAAAAAAAAAAAAAAACTTTAAATTTCATAATAACTGTTCATTTGCTGTTTGATTTATTTTTGTTAATATTCACGGTACTTATGCGATACACACACTTAATGACATTACAATAGCTAGTTGTGTTCTCAATAAAAAAAATATTTAAAATAAAAAAATTTAAACAACATATAGATATCAATTGCAGTATTAAAGTAATGTTTACAGTACCTTATTTATACTGAAGAGGTTGTTGCCTCGGCGTGGTACTTGTTTTTTGAGTGTATCTTTCTCAAGATCTCATGATTTGAAGCCAAGTTTTTCACTGAAGCTTTCACGCGATAAATTAATGTTGGTTTTTACTGTTGGCGACTTTGGCGAGATACTTTGGCGGGAGATGTCCGGAAAGGCAGAGGTGGGGGAAGAGAGAGTGTTTGCTTTTTTTAAAAATTAAACCCATCCCAATAGAAGTGAGTGTTGGGAATAGAAGTGAGTGTTGGGAATAGAAGTGACATAGTACCGCACTTCAAGAGTTCAAAGAGCTATCTCCGACACAACGCGTCCAAGTCTTATCTTTTATCTTCTTGCTAATGCCGCTCAGTCTGGGATAAAGAAACACAACTCAGTAATGTCCTAAGTCATAGTGATTACTTTAAAAGAGGGCCGATTCCGTGTATGAACATTTATTTATTCACTGAAATCGGGGACAAAATCGGGGACAAATTCTTTCGGGGACAACTTCTACATTCCGGGGACTGTCCCCGGAAATCGGGGACGAATGGTCACCCTAGCCTAAGACTCTAATTGTCTTCTTAAGTCATATAATTCTTAAGAAATTTAATTTTATGTATGAGAATGTATGTCTGTATTAACTCTTTAGAAAGAAGAGAAGCAAAGAGAGCCGTGACTAATGTAAAGACAGATCTTGGAAAGGTTCTGGCAAAAGCAACATACAAAGAATTAGACAACAAAGTGAAAAGTTCGGCAAGAAGAGATACAAGAGCTTATATAGACAACTTGGCAGAGAAAGCAGAGACAGCTGCAATTACAGGAGACAGCAGAACTCTCTATACTGTACAAAAGATGCTGACAAACACCTATACATCCAGTGGAACACCAATTCTAGACAAATCTGGATTAATGCTAACAACAAGCGCAGACATAAAAGCCCGTTGGGCGGAACACTTCAAAGAAATTCTTAACCGTCCACTACCTCACAGTTTAATAGATTTTGAAGCTGAAACACCAGCAGCAGAATTAGATGTAAATTTAGATGACTTCACCTTAAGTGAAATAGAAACCACCTTAAAGCTAATGACCAATAACAAGGCTGCTGGAGAGGATAAGTTAACAGCTGAGATCCTCAAGGCAATTGATAGCCATAATTTAATACATCTCCAAAAAATGTTCAACATCATTTGGAAAACAGAGAAGACGCCTCATAAATGGAAAAAAGGAATCATTGTTAAGATCCCAAAAAAGGGCAATCTTAGAGATTGTAACAACTGGAGAGGCGTGACACTGTTGTCAGTTGCCTCAAAGTTATTCTGTAAAATCATCCTAAATAGAATAAAGGATTCAATAGATACAGTAATGCGTGAAGAACAGGCTGGGTTTAGAAAAGGGAGAAGCTGTCTTGACCACATTTTCACTCTACGACTTATATTGGAGGAACACATTGAAAAGCAAAACCTTTTGTACTTAACTTCATCGACTTCAAAAAAGCATTTGATAGTATTCATAGAGATTCTTTGTGGAAAATTCTGAAGCAATATGGTTTACCATCAAAAATCATAAATATTATCAGAGACATGTATGATGGTTACACATGTGCAGTTCGAACAGAGGAAGGACTGAGCGAATGTTTCCCAATAGAAACTGGGGTTAAACAAGGATGTATTTTATCGCCCTTGTTATTTGGAATTGTTATGGACTTCATAATGAAGAAATGCTGCACTGGTAATAAAGGCATCGAATGGATACAAGGAGACCATTTGGAGGACCTCGACTTTGCTGATGACATAGTTCTCATCAGCAGTCAGATAAAAACGATGCAGGAAAACACAAATGAACTATCATCAATAGCCAGCAAAATTGGGCTTGAGGTCAATCATGAAAAGACTAAAGTCATGAAAAGTTTAATTCCAACAAGTGACAAAATATACATGGAAAACAAACCAGTAGAAGAGATCGATCACTTTATCTATCTTGGAAGTCACATTGATCGAGAAGGGGATACGAGCAAAGAAATTAGAATCAGACTGGCTAAAGCAGCAATGTCTTTCAGAAGCCTTGAAAAGTTGTGGAAATCAAAAATCATTAGCACAAACACAAAACTTAGGCTATTCAAATCAAATGTACTATCAACCCTTACGTATGCGTGTGAAAGCTGGAAAACAACAAGAGATATAGAAACAAAGTTGAACGCATTCGAAAATAAATGTCTAAGGAAAATACTTGGTATAGAATGGAACGAATTCAAAACAAACGAGGAAATTAGAGAAATCGCCAATCAACCACTAATATCTTCAGTAATAAAGAAAAGACGATGGTCATACGTTGGACATGTGATGAGAAGAGATAATAATCGAATAGCAAAGCAAGCCCTCATATGGGAAACAACAGGTAAAAGAAAAAGAGGAAGACCCAGGGAGACACTGAGAAGAACATTGATGAGAGAGGCAAGAGCAGCAGGAATCGGCTCCCTCAATGAGATAGAACTGCTTGCACAGAACAGAGACAGATGGCGAGATTTGATAAAATATCTTTAAAAGAAAACTTCTAGAACAAAAATTCATATAGGAGAAGGTGTATCTTGGTCTACGCCCTATGGGCCGGTTACGGCTCGAAAGGTCAATAGATAGATAGATTAACTCTTTCTGTATGATTCGCAGCAAGGTGTGTCATGCTGATTTCATTTGTGTACATTTAAACACATAGTGCGCCACCTCTAAATTGTATTCGTGTAAACTGCCAACAAACCATGTTTCTAAATTTTAGATCAACTATTTTATATAGATTCCTTCACTAGAGAGTTCCTTCCTTCTTTGTGACACAAGTTGAAAGCTGTATGCTAAAGTGTTTTCTTCATTAGGATTTAGTGTTTATTGTAAGCAATAGTGTAAACAAAAATTGGCTGATCAAAATGACTTCAAGTAGCAGTGATTGTAATGCTAGTTGATGACAGCTGAAGAAACTATTCGATTACATTTTTTAATGATTCCGATAATGATAGTTTTAATAACAACAATGGTGACAGTGTTTTGAGTGACCCAGATCTGGATTGCATATAGCAGATGAAAATATGAGTCTCTCTTGGATATTGACAGTGATGAGGAATACATTCCTCCAGCCTAAAAAAATGAGTCTCATGTTGGAGACTCTCATGCCCTGAATATGACTCTTGTGTACCACACACTTTATTGTTTTCGCTTTTTGGACAGTTGATCATTTCTGATTCTTCCGCCACATCTTATCTACAGTCACAGACTTTATACATTTGGCTTGGGATGGACATTCCTGGTAGGTGTAATTGTTGTAAAAAAAATGTTGCCTGTCAAACTGCAAAAAACACATGTTGGCCTATCTATGATAGGCAATCACGCTGACACAAAAAGAATAAATATACCACTGAAATATTGATAATGTTCACAGCTCATTCACTCGTCAGAAGTAACATAACTACAACGGGGAACCTGGAATAGCAACACATTATTTCACAATTAAATTGTCATGCAAATCATTTAAACGTGTCATCAAGAGTCAAGTCAGAAAAACTATCTGCATGCAGCCACCATGACACTTGTTTTCATATATATATATATATATATATATATATATATATATATATATCATCATCATCATCAAGGTACTTCTCTGCAACGAAGCTGGCTACCATGGATCGCCATTCTACTCTGTTTCTTGCTTTGATGGTGCAGGCTGTCATAGATTGACTTGTCCATCCATGTTAGTCTTGGTCTGCCTCTGCCTCTTTTACCTTGTATTTTCTCTTCCAATATTACTTTTAGTAGGCTGTTGTGTCTTTTAACATGCCTCAAAAATTTCATTTGTCTTGTCTTAATTGTATTTAGTAGTTCTCTTTTTATTTTCAGTTGTTTCAAAACTTCATCGTTTGTTATCTTATCTTTCCATCCAATTCTACCTATTCTTCTATAAATCCACATTTCAAAGGCTTCAATTTTCTGTTCTGTTTCCTTGTTAATGTCCATGTTTCTGCACCATACAGGAATACTAAGAAGATGTAACATTTTGTCATTCTTAGTTTCAGCCCTGCTGATATTTGTTTTGTTGTTTGTATATTTTTTATGGCATTAAAATTACTTTTTTGCCATACCTATTCTTTTGTTTATTTCAATTTTACATTTCCATCATTGGTTATGGTATGTCCCAGGTAGTTGTAGCTCTGGACTGTCTCCAGATGTATTCCTTCAACTGTGATATTTAATTGTAGGTCTTGAGAATTTTCTTTGTTTATGATCATAGTTTTAGTCTTTTTGATATTCATTTCTAGTCCATATTTTTTGCTTGTTATGTTTATCACATTAAGCAATTGTTGTAGGTTTTTTAGGATTTTCTGCTAGTAGAACAGTATTATCAGCATATCTTATGTTATTGATTATCTTTCCATTAATGTTTAGGCCTGGCATCTCTGAGATGTTTTTAAAGATTTGCTCAGTGTATAGATTGAACAAGCTTGGTGATAGGATGCATCCTTGCCTTACTCCTCTTTTATGTCCATGGGTGTAGAGTTCTCCTTGTTATATTTTATTATTGCTGTTTGTTCCCAGTACAAATTACATATTAGTCGTATGTCTGCGTCGTCTAGATTTATATCCTTTAGGCAGTCTATAAGTTGGTTATGGTGTATTCTATTGAAAAGCTTTGGTGTAGTCTATAATAAAGCAGGCATATAGTTTGTTTACTTTTGTGTACTTTTCAATCAATGTTCTCATGCTAAATATGGCTTCTTTTGTCCCACTGTTTTTCCTATATATATATATATATATATATATAGTAAAAGTAAAGCAACCCAGTCACGCCAAGTGGCATATTATAGCGAATATGGTGTTAGTGACCATAAATTATACAGACCTTAGCACATGATTTTTGGGTTAATGTGGTTGGCATGCCTGTGCCACTTTACATTTCCCAGAAAAAATCAGGTACCCATTTTCAGGCTGAGTGAACCCGGAAGCCATCGGGTGGGATCAAACCCTACCCCTTGTCCTCTGTAGTCCAGTTCACTAACCACTAAGCTATCGCGGCTCCCAACCTATATATATATTTTATATATATATAATATTAAAATTTTCTAAATATATATAATTATTATAAATTTAAGTTTATAATAAATAATAAATTAGTGAGAGTATAAGTTAAGTCTATTGAATTTTAAATGTAAGTAATGAATCAATAATTTATAAATTGAATAAATCATCATGCATGATATATAAATATGATATGATGATTTATTATTTTATTATCACATGTATGTAAAATTTATAAATAATTATATAATAATTAATTAATCAAATTTAAAAGTCAAGATGAAGAAGTTAGTTAGTCTCTGTTGTAAAGTATAGCTGAGCTGCAGAGCTAGTCTAGTAGTTTAGTTAGTTAAAGTAAAATTGGATAGATTATATCTATTAGTCACTGATAAAGATTTTAAGATAAGCTACAGCTAAGTAAAGTTTAGTGAGTACTATAAGTTATATCACACATGACACAACACCAGTGACCAGACTCAAAACAAGCTAACGCTAAACGGACTACTACAGTCTTGAGTCTACAGTACAGAGTATATAATGAGTATAGTAGTATACTTGTCAAGTGTCTGTGTATTTATTTGTACTCACTACTAATTTCGACTTCAGTGTAGTAGGAGTAGTCTAGTAGTAGCTGTAACTAACTGTAGTATAAGTGTTACGTTAGTGTAGTGTGTTGTAAGTAGTGTTTATATTTATAACAGTACCAGTAATTGAGTAGTGTTTCAGTGTTTAGTGTTTAGTTTAGTTAGTTTAAGTTTAGTACTTAAGTACTCTACCAGTAAGTCTAAGCTAAGTACTCACTTTTTGCTCCTTATGATACGTCACTGAGCGGAAGGAACCAATGTATATGGGTAAAATAGCCATCAAAAACAAGCTAATATACGCAACGGCCATACCCTCTGGAGTTGCAGGAATTTTTGACTGTTTCGTTGACAGCCGCATTATTTTCTGTACTGTTAGGTAGTACTTGCTCTGCTGCGGTGTCCGCCATGTTGTCGGAAGAAGTGCTGTCGTAGCAGGAAGTTGTCCTCGATCAGAAACCGACCACTGCAAAATGTGAAATCGTCGACACGAACTACACAGTTGATGACTGGGTGAACCTTGGCAAAGTATACATAATACACACTATATCATTTTATTTGAAGTTTCATCGTGATCATGTCATTCCACGTACATCGCAGCAGCAAAGGTTTACATTAATGGATTTTTAAAGTCAGTCGTTGAGTTGATGACCGTCTCCGTCTAGTTTATTTTTGTTATTGTGATTGTTACAGTACAGTTGAGTGTCAGTGACTGAGTGAGTACTAGTACACTAACACTGTCTGTACAGACTGACTCAGAGTTTACACAGAATAATGGTTACGATTTTATTACGGTGATTGTGATTGATTGACTCCAGATGAGAACGACTCACTCTTTCTGAGAGGACTCGTTCGTTGAGAGGACTTGCACATTTGTGTGGTGTTTCTGCTCACGACTCACAGTGACTAGTCACTCTGACCTACCTACTGCATTCTTTTCTGTTTCTTTGATTTCACTATTTTGATTGTTACAAAGTTTGCGCAGTTGTCAGTTGGTAAAATACGCTTACCTAAGCTTTAAACGGTAAAGCTGTTGTTGTTGTTACCAGATCACTTTTTCCGTTTAAAATGTTCATTATAATTATTATAATTATAACCAGCTTTACAGCAGCTTCGCATTTATATTTATCTTGTTGCCATTACTCCTCTTGGTAAAAACATTAACAAATAGTTGAAATAGTAATACGAATAGAACTAATTTCAAGTACTAAAACAACGATAATTGATAATTTTGTTAGTAAATAGTAATACCAAACATTAACTTTGACAAACTCATCAAATTCAGACTGAAAATCTGATCATTCTCACTTATCGTGATGAAGTTATATATATTATATAATATATATATATATATATATAGTTTAGTGAAGGTGAGTCACAAGAGGCTGAGAGTCAAACAGTCTCACCTGAATAATCAGCCAGATTTATTGAGAAATAATTTATGTTAATTAATTTCTTGATTAAAAAAAAAACAGTAAAATCTGATAGTGATATTCAGTGACATATTATAATTGACTGTTGATGTGAATTAAGATACTCAGGTAAAAATTAAAGATTGAAAGTCAGAAAAAGTAATGTCTGCTTGTCCATTTCAATTCTGTGGGAAAAAAAAAACCTCTGCCTTCAATTTACACATAAGAATAGCACAGAGAGAGGTATTTTTTGCTTTGCTGCACACAGAAAATCCAGAAACTGTTGCAAATATTAATATCCATGTCTTTGTGTGATTTCTTTGCCTCTCACTGCTGTGTTTCCCTCTTGCTGCCAAAGTTTCCATATGTAATAATTATTCACCTATTTATATTTTTGTCTTCTGAATTCCACTTTATCTTGCACGCTTTACTGTAGTGTATGTTTAATTCTGATATAATATCATGTTCTCATTATTCAAATTGTGTTTTTGAATTTCCTATGTATAACTCACAACCATTTGTCATCTTCTATATTGTCTTTGAAGATATAAATAGCTTTGATATCGCTCATTCCAGTGACTGTCAATTTATATTCATGTAAGTAATTGTTTCTGGTTTGTTTTGTTAATTATCATATGTTATTTTTGGAAGATTTATTTTACTTCACATGAATGTTTGTGCTGTGACTTATTTTACCAATTTTTTTGTCTCCGCTGTCAACCACTTGTACTGTATCTTCAGAGATAGGAGATTGTTCATATTGTCCAAATTTGAATATTTCTTTTTCTAAGTAGATATTGTCAAATTAATTCTTCATTTATCCCTGTTTCTAATAAAACATTTTTTTTTCTGCTCTGCGAATTATGAATGCTTTTTTTTTAAATAATTAAATCATTTTAAAATCTACCCAGACTCTTGAGCATGGTTTTCCTCTTAGAATACATCTATGGTTTATACTTGTTAAGTAGTGCAGAATCTAGGTAGGTGATAAATTCTCATTTGTTTAATTTCATGAGCCAGATCAGTCTGAGTCTGGTAACTATAGTTATTCTTACATGAAAATGTCACATATATGTAATATGATGCCTGTAAGCTGGTTAAAAAAATTAACATAATATTTTATGTGACAGGTTAGGTAACAGGAAGACCGAAAAAAATACCCTGTCTGTCTTTCTTTTAGTTAGGTTTTCATCTATAATTTTATGTTAATTTTTTCATTATTCCTGCAGGATGAGCAGTCTGATAGGTCAGTAAACATTCTTTTCTTTCCTAGATATTGGTATCATTTTTACATCTTGCTTTCATAGATATTGGTATCATTTTTACATTTTTCTTTCCTAGATACTGGTGTCATTTTTACATTTTTCTTTCATAGATATTGGTGTCATTTTTACATTTTTCTTTCATAGATATTGGTGTCATTTTTACATTTTCTTCATAGATATTGGTGTCATTTTTACATTTTTCTTTCATAGATATTGATGTCATTTTTACATTTTTCTTTCATAGATATTGATGTCATTTTTACATTTTTCTTCCTAGATATAGGTATCATTTTTACATTTTTCTTTCCTAGATATTGGTATCATTTTTACATTTTCTTTCCTAGATATAGGTATCATTTTTACATTTTTCTTTCCTAGATATTGGTATCATTTTTACATTTTTCTTTCTAGATATTGGTATCACATTTTTCTTTCCTAGATATTGGTATCACATTTTCTTTCCAGATATAAGTATCATTTTTACATTTTTCTTTCCTAGATATTGGTATCATTTTTCTTTCCTAGATATAGGTATCATTTTTACATTTTTCTTTCCTAGATATTGGTATCATTTTTACATTTTTTCTTTCCTAGATATAGGTATCATTTTTACATTTTTCTTTCCTAGATATTGGTATCATTTTACATTTTTCTTTCCTAGATATTGGTATCATTTTTACATTTTTCTTTCCTAGATATTGGTATCACATTTTTCTTTCCTAGATATAGGTATCATTTTTACATTTTCTTTCCTAGATATTGGTATCATTTTTCTTTCCTAGATATAGGTAACATTTTTACATTTTTCTTTCCTAGATATTGGTGTCATTTTTACATTTTTCTTTCATAGATATTGGTGTCATTTAAAAATTTTTTTAAAATAGATATTGGTGTCATTTTTACATTTTTCTTTCATAGATATTGGTGTCATTTTTACATTTTTCTTTCATAGATATTGGTGTCATTGTTACATTTTCTTTCATAGATATTGGTGTCATTTTTACATTTTTCTTTTCATAGATATTGGTGTCATTTTTACATTTTTCTTTCATAGATATTGGTGTCTTTTTACATTTTTCTTTCATAGATATTGATGTCA